>OZ020604.1:132878522-133248358 GCA_963971545.1 Philophylla caesio
GAGGAAATGTGGTGATTTCCGAAATAGTACTATAACTTCAACCATTGAAAGCTGTTGTTGTTTTTTCACAAACAAATCTTCCATAAACTGGCCTTGAGCTCAATAAAATTATAAAATATTAACATTTTACTAGGCCAACAGAAAAATGAACAAACATTGTAGACAAGGATGAGCACGCCTTAAAAATGCATACATATAATATAGAATTTGCAAAAATAAAAAAAACACAAACAACAACCACACAAACAAGTTAAATAGCGGCAGATCAGTTGCTCTTGTTTGTAGTTGGTTTGTTTAAGGAAGATGCAATAAACACAACAGCCAACTCGGCTAGCGTAGCACAATAGGTAGCGTATTGGCTCTGCAACTCCGAGCTCCCGGGTTCAAAGCCTGCGAGAAGTGGTTATGAAAATTAAATTAAAAATAATTTAATTTTATAATCAAAAAGAAGTCTGATGAGGAAATGTGGTGATTTCCGAAATAGTACTATAACTTCAACCATTGAAAGCTGTTGTTGTTTTTTCACAAACAAATCTTCCATAAACTGGCCTTGAGCTCAATAAAATTATAAAATATTAACATTTTACTAGGCCAACAGAAAAATGAACAAACATTGTAGACAAGGATGAGCACGCCTTAAAAATGCATACATATAATATAGAATTTGCAAAAATAAAAAAAACACAAACAAGTTAAATAGCGGCAGATCAGTTGCTCTTGTTTGTAGTTGGTTTGTTTAAGGAAGATGAAATAAACACAACAGCCAACTCGGCTAGCGTAGCACAATAGGTAGCGTATTGGCTCTGCAACTCCGAGCTCCCGGGTTCAAAGCCTGAGAGAAGTGGTTATGAAAATTAAATTAAAAATAATTTAATTTAATAATCAAAAAGAAGTCTGATGAGGAAATGTGGTGATTTCCGAAATAGTACTATAACTTCAACCATTGAAAGCTGTTGTTGTTTTTTCACAAACAAATCTTCCATAAACTGGCCTTGAGCTCAATAAAATTATAAAATATTAACATTTTACTAGGCCAACAGAAAAATGAACAAACATTGTAGACACGGATGAGCACGCCTTAAAAATGCATACATATAATATAGAATTTGCAAAAATAAAAAAAACACATACAACAACCACACAAACAAGTTAAATAGCGGCAGATCAGTTGCTCTTGTTTGTAGTTGGTTTGTTTAAGGAAGATGAAATAAACACAACAGCCAACTCGGCTAGCGTAGCACAATAGGTAGCGTATTGGCTCTGCAACTCCGAGCTCTCGGGTTCAAAGCCTGAGAGAAGTGGTTATGAAAATTAAATTAAAAATAATTTAATTTAATAATCAAAAAGAAGTCTGATGAGGAAATGTGGTGATTTCCGAAATAGTACTATAACTTCAACCATTGAAAGCTGTTGTTGTTTTTTCACAAACAAATCTTCCATAAACTGGCCTTGAGCTCATTAAAATTATAAAATATTAACATTTTACTAGGCCAACAGAAAAATGAACAAACATTGTAGACAAGGATGAGCACGCCTTAAAAATGCATACATATAATATAGAATTTGCAAAAATAAAAAAAAAACAAACAACAACCACACAAACAAGTTAAATAGCGGCAGATCAGTTGCTCTTGTTTGTAGTTGGTTTGTTTAAGGAAGATGAAATAAACACAACAGCCAACTCGGCTAGCGTAGCACAATAGGTAGCGTATTGGCTCTGCAACTCCGAGCTCCCGGGTTCAATGCCTGAGAGAAGTGGTTATGAAAATTAAATTAAAAATAATTTAATTTAATAATCAAAAAGAAGTCTGATGAGGAAATGTGGTGATTTCCGAAATAGTACTATAACTTCAACCATTGAAAGCTGTTGTTGTTTTTTCACAAACAAATCTTCCATAAACTGGCCTTGAGCTCAATAAAATTATAAAATATTAACATTTTACTAGGCCAACAGAAAAATGAACAAACATTGTAGACAAGGATGAGCACGCCTTAAAAATGCATACATATAATATAGAATTTGCAAAAATAAAAAAAAAAACAAACAACAACCACACAAACAAGTTAAATAGCGGCAGATCAGTTGCTCTTGTTTGTAGTTGGTTTGTTTAAGGAAGATGAAATAAACACAACAGCCAACTCGGCTAGCGTAGCACAATAGGTAGCGTATTGGCTCTGCAACTCCGAGCTCCCGGGTTCAAAGCCTGAGAGAAGTGGTTATGAAAATTAAATTAAAAATAATTTAATTTAATAATCAAAAAGAAGTCTGATGAGGAAATGTGGTGATTTCCGAAATAGTACTATAACTTCAACCATTGAAAGCTGTTGTTGTTTTTTCACAAACAAATCTTCCATAAACTGGCCTTGAGCTCAATAAAATTATAAAATATTAACATTTTACTAGGCCAACAGAAAAATGAACAAACATTGTAGACAAGGATGAGCACGCCTTAAAAATGCATACATATAATATAGAATTTGCAAAAATAAAAAAAACACATACAACAACCACACAAACAAGTTAAATAGCGGCAGATCAGTTGCTCTTGTTTGTAGTTGGTTTGTTTAAGGAAGATGAAATAAACACAACAGCCAACTCGGCTAGCGTAGCACAATAGGTAGCGTATTGGCTCTGCAACTCCGAGCTCCCGGGTTCAAAGCCTGAGAGAAGTGGTTATGAAAATTAAATTAAAAATAATTTAATTTAATAATCAAAAAGAAGTCTGATGAGGAAATGTGGTGATTTCCGAAATAGTACTATAACTTCAACCATTGAAAGCTGTTGTTGTTTTTTCACAAACAAATCTTCCATAAACTGGCCTTGAGCTCAATAAAATTATAAAATATTAACATTTTACTAGGCCAACAGAAAAATGAACAAACATTGTAGACAAGGATGAGCACGCCTTAAAAATGCATACATATAATATAGAATTTGCAAAAATAAAAAATAACACAAACAACAACCACACAAACAAGTTAAATAGCGGCAGATCAGTTGCTCTTGTTTGTAGTTGGTTTGTTTAAGGAAGATGAAATAAACACAACAGCCAACTCGGCTAGCGTAGCACAATAGGTAGCGTATTGGCTCTGCAACTCCGAGCTCCCGGGTTCAAAGCCTGAGAGAAGTGGTTATGAAAATTAAATTAAAATTAATTTAATTTAATAATCAAAAAGAAGTCTGATGAGGAAATGTGGTGATTTCCGAAATAGTACTATAACTTCAACCATTGAAAGCTGTTGTTGTTTTTTCACAAACAAATCTTCCATAAACTGGCCTTGAGCTCAATAAAATTATAAAATATTAACATTTTACTAGGCCAACAGAAAAATGAACAAACATTGTAGACAAGGATGAGCACGCCTTAAAAATGCATACATATAATATAGAATTTGCAAAAATAAAAAAAAACACAAACAACAACCACACAAACAAGTTAAATAGCGGCAGATCAGTTGCTCTTGTTTGTAGTTGGTTTGTTTAAGGAAGATGAAATAACCACAACAGCCAACTCGGCTAGCGTAGCACAATAGGTAGCGTATTGGCTCTGCAACTCCGAGCTCCCGGGTTCAAAGCCTGAGAGAAGTGGTTATGAAAATTAAATTAAAAATAATTTAATTTAATAATAAAAAAGAAGTCTAATGAGGAAATGTGGTGATTTCCGAAATAGTACTATAACTTCAACCATTGAAAGCTGTTGTTGTTTTTTCACAAACAAATCTTCCATAAACTGGCCTTGAGCTCAATAAAATTATAAAATATTAACATTTTACTAGGCCAACCAAAAATGTACAAACATTGTAGACAAGGATGAGCACGCCTTAAAAATGCATACATATAATATAGAATTTGCAAAAATAAAAAAAACACAAACAAGTTAAATAGCGGCAGATCAGTTGCTCTTGTTTGTAGTTGGTTTGTTTAAGGAAGATGAAATAAACACAACAGCCAACTCGGCTAGCGTAGCACAATAGGTAGCGTATTGGCTCTGCAACTCCGAGCTCCCGGGTTCAAAGCCTGAGAGAAGTGGTTATGAAAATTAAATTAAAAATAATTTAATTTAATAATCAAAAAGAAGTCTGATGAGGAAATGTGGTGATTTCCGAAATAGTACTATAACTTCAACCATTGAAAGCTGTTGTTGTTTTTTCAAAAACAAATCTTCCATAAACTGGCCTTGAGCTCAATAAAATTATAAAATATTAACATTTTACTAGGCCAACAGAAAAATGAACAAACATTGTAGACACGGATGAGCACGCCTTAAAAATGCATACATATAATATAGAATTTGCCAAAATAAAAAAAACACATACAACAACCACACAAACAAGTTAAATAGCGGCAGATCAGTTGCTCTTGTTTGTAGTTGGTTTGTTTAAGGAAGATGAAATAAACACAACAGCCAACTCGGCTAGCGTAGCACAATAGGTAGCGTATTGGCTCTGCAACTCCGAGCTCTCGGGTTCAAAGCCTGAGAGAAGTGGTTATGAAAATTAAATTAAAAATAATTTAATTTAATAATCAAAAAGAAGTCTGATGAGGAAATGTGGTGATTTCCGAAATAGTACTACAACTTCAACCATTGAAAGCTGTTGTTGTTTTTTCACAAACAAATCTTGCATAAACTGGCCTTGAGCTCAATAAAATTATAAAATATTAACATTTTACTAGGCCAACAGAAAAATGAACAAACATTGTAGACAAGGATGAGCACGCCTTAAAAATGCATACATATAATATAGAATTTGCAAAAATAAAAAAAACACAAACAACAACCACACAAACAAGTTAAATAGCGGCAGATCAGTTGCTCTTGTTTGTAGTTGGTTTGTTTAAGGAAGATGAAATAAACACAACAGCCAACTCGGCTAGCGTAGCACAATAGGTAGCGTATTGGCTCTGCAACTCCGAGCTCCCGGGTTCAAAGCCTGAGAGAAGTGGTTATGAAAATTAAATTAAAAATAATTTAATTTAATAATCAAAAAGAAGTCTGATGAGGAAATGTGGTGATTTCCGAAATAGTACTATAACTTCAACCATTGAAAGCTGTTGTTGTTTTTTCACAAACAAATCTTCCATAAACTGGCCTTGAGCTCAATAAAATTATAAAATATTAACATTTTACTAGGCCAACAGAAAAATGAACAAACATTGTAGACACGGATGAGCACGCCTTAAAAATGCATACATATAATATAGAATTTGCAAAAATAAAAAAAACACATACAACAACCACACAAACAAGTTAAATAGCGGCAGATCAGTTGCTCTTGTTTGTAGTTGGTTTGTTTAAGGAAGATGAAATAAACACAACAGCCAACTCGGCTAGCGTAGCACAATAGGTAGCGTATTGGCTCTGCAACTCCGAGCTCTCGGGTTCAAAGCCTGAGAGAAGTGGTTATGAAAATTAAATTAAAAATAATTTAATTTAATAATCAAAAAGAAGTCTGATGAGGAAATGTGGTGATTTCCGAAATAGTACTACAACTTCAACCATTGAAAGCTGTTGTTGTTTTTTCACAAACAAATCTTGCATAAACTGGCCTTGAGCTCAATAAAATTATAAAATATTAACATTTTACTAGGCCAACAGAAAAATGAACAAACATTGTAGACAAGGATGAGCACGCCTTAAAAATGCATACATATAATATAGAATTTGCAAAAATAAAAAAAACACAAACAACAACCACACAAACAAGTTAAATAGCGGCAGATCAGTTGCTCTTGTTTGTAGTTGGTTTGTTTAAGGAAGATGAAATAAACACAACAGCCAACTCGGCTAGCGTAGCACAATAGGTAGCGTATTGGCTCTGCAACTCCGAGCTCCCGGGTTCAAAGCCTGAGAGAAGTGGTTATGAAAATTAAATTAAAAATAATTTAATTTAATAATCAAAAAGAAGTCTGATGAGGAAATGTGGTGATTTCCGAAATAGTACTATAACTTCAACCATTGAAAGCTGTTGTTGTTTTTTCACAAACAAATCTTCCATAAACTGGCCTTGAGCTCAATAAAATTATAAAATATTAACATTTTACTAGGCCAACAGAAAAATGAACAAACATTGTAGACAAGGATGAGCACGCCTTAAAAATGCATACATATAATATAGAATTTGCAAAAATAAAAAAAAACACAAACAACAACCACACAAACAAGTTAAATAGCGGCAGATCAGTTGCTCTTGTTTGTAGTTGGTTTTTTTAAGGAAGATGAAATAAACACAACAGCCAACTCGGCTAGCGTAGCACAATAGGTAGCGTATTGGCTCTGCAACTCCGAGCTCCCGGGTTCAAAGCCTGAGAGAAGTGGTTATGAAAATTAAATTAAAAATAATTTAATTTAATAATCAAAAAGAAGTCTGATGAGGAAATGTGGTGATTTCCGAAATAGTACTATAACTTCAACCATTGAAAGCTGTTGTTGTTTTTTCACAAACAAATCTTCCATAAACTGGCCTTGAGCTCAATAAAATTATAAAATATTAACATTTTACTAGGCCAACAGAAAAATGAACAAACATTGTAGACAAGGATGAGCACGCCTTAAAAACGCATACATATAATATAGAATTTGCAAAAATAAAAAAAACACAAACAACAACCACACAAACAAGTTAAATAGCGGCAGATCAGTTGCTCTTGTTTGTAGTTGGTTTGTTTAAGGAAGATGAAATAAACACAACAGCCAACTCGGCTAGCGTAGCACAATAGGTAGCGTATTGGCTCTGCAACTCCGAGCTCCCGGGTTCAAAGCCTGAGAGAAGTGGTTATGAAAATTAAATTAAAAATAATTTAATTTAATAATCAAAAAGAAGTCTGATGAGGAAATGTGGTGATTTCCGAAATAGTACTATAACTTCAACCATTGAAAGCTGTTGTTGTTTTTTCACAAACAAATCTTCCATAAACTGGCCTTGAGCTCAATAAAATTATAAAATATTAACATTTTACTAGGCCAACAGAAAAATGAACAAACATTGTAGACACGGATGAGCACGCCTTAAAAATGCATACATATAATATAGAATTTGCAAAAATAAAAAAAAAACACAAACAACAACCACACAAACAAGTTAAATAGCGGCAGATCAGTTGCTCTTGTTTGTAGTTGGTTTGTTTAAGGAAGATGAAATAACCACAACAGCCAACTCGGCTAGCGTAGCACAATAGGTAGCGTATTGGCTCTGCAACTCCGAGCTCCCGGGTTCAAAGCCTGAGAGAAGTGGTTATGAAAATTAAATTAAAAATAATTTAATTTAATAATCAAAAAGAAGTCTGATGAGGAAATGTGGTGATTTCCGAAATAGTACTATAACTTCAACCATTGAAAGCTGTTGTTGTTTTTTCACAAACAAATCTTCCATAAACTGGCCTTGAGCTCAATAAAATTATAAAATATTAACATTTTACTAGGCCAACAGAAAAATGAACAAACATTGTAGACAAGGATGAGCACGCCTTAAAAATGCATACATATAATATAGAATTTGCAAAAATAAAAAAAACACAAACAAGTTAAATAGCGGCAGATCAGTTGCTCTTGTTTGTAGTTGGTTTGTTTAAGGAAGATGAAATAAACACAACAGCCAACTCGGCTAGCGTAGCACAATAGGTAGCGTATTGGCTCTGCAACTCCGAGCTCCCGGGTTCAAAGCCTGAGAGAAGTGGTTATGAAAATTAAATTAAAAATAATTTAATTTAATAATCAAAAAGAAGTCTGATGAGGAAATGTGGTGATTTCCGAAATAGTACTATAACTTCAACCATTGAAAGCTGTTGTTGTTTTTTCACAAACAAATCTTCCATAAACTGGCCTTGAGCTCAATAAAATTATAAAATATTAACATTTTACTAGGCCAACAGAAAAATGAACAAACATTGTAGACAAGGATGAGCACGCCTTAAAAATGCATACATATAATATAGAATTTGCAAAAATAAAAAAAACACAAACAAGTTAAATAGCGGCAGATCAGTTGCTCTTGTTTGTAGTTGGTTTGTTTAAGGAAGATGAAATAAACACAACAGCCAACTCGGCTAGCGTAGCACAATAGGTAGCGTATTGGCTCTGCAACTCCGAGCTCCCGGGTTCAAAGCCTGAGAGAAGTGGTTATGAAAATTAAATTAAAAATAATTTAATTTAATAATCAAAAAGAAGGCTGATGAGGAAATGTGGTGATTTCCGAAATAGTACTATAACTTCAACCATTGAAAGCTGTTGTTGTTTTTTCACAAACAAATCTTCCATAAACTGGCCTTGAGCTCAATAAAATTATAAAATATTAACATTTTACTAGGCCAACAGAAAAATGAACAAACATTGTAGACAAGGATGAGCACGCCTTAAAAATGCATACATATAATATAGAATTTGCAAAAATAAAAAAAACACAAACAACAACCACACAAACAAGTTAAATAGCGGCAGATCAGTTGCTCTTGTTTGTAGTTGGTTTGTTTAAGGAAGATGAAATAAACACAACAGCCAACTCGGCTAGCGTAGCACAATAGGTAGCGTATTGGCTCTGCAACTCCGAGCTCCCGGGTTCAAAGCCTGAGAGAAGTGGTTATGAAAATTAAATTAAAAATAATTTAATTTAATAATCAAAAAGAAGTCTGATGAGGAAATGTGGTGATTTCCGAAATAGTACTATAACATCAACCATTGAAAGCTGTTGTTGTTTTTTCACAAACAAATCTTCCATAAACTGGCCTTGAGCTCAATAAAATTATAAAATATTAACATTTTACTAGGCCAACAGAAAAATGAACAAACATTGTAGACAAGGATGAGCACGCCTTAAAAATGCATACATATAATATAGAATTTGCAAAAATAAAAAAAAACACAAACAACAACCACACAAACAAGTTAAATAGCGGCAGATCAGTTGCTCTTTTTTGTAGTTGGTTTGTTTAAGGAAGATGAAATAAACACAACAGCCAACTCGGCTAGCGTAGCACAATAGGTAGCGTATTGGCTCTGCAACTCCGAGCTCCCGGGTTCAAAGCCTGAGAGAAGTGGTTATGAAAATTAAATTAAAAATAATTTAATTTAATAATCAAAAAGAAGTCTGATGAGGAAATGTGGTGATTTCCGAAATAGTACTATAACTTCAACCATTGAAAGCTGTTGTTGTTTTTTCACAAACAAATCTTCCATAAACTGGCCTTGAGCTCAATAAAATTATAAAATATTAACATTTTACTAGGCCAACAGAAAAATGAACAAACATTGTAGACAAGGATGAGCACGCCTTAAAAATGCATACATATAATATAGAATTTGCAAAAATAAAAAAAAACACAAACAACAACCACACAAACAAGTTAAATAGTGGCAGATCAGTTGCTCTTGTTTGTAGTTGGTTTGTGTAAGGAAGATGAAATAAACACAACAGCCAACTCGGCTAGCGTAGCACAATAGGTAGCGTATTGGCTCTGCAACTCCGAGCTCCCGGGTTCAAAGCCTGAGAGAAGTGGTTATGAAAATTAAATTAAAAATAATTTAATTTAATAATCAAAAAGAAGTCTGATGAGGAAATGTGGTGATTTCCGAAATAGTACTATAACTTCAACCATTGAAAGCTGTTGTTGTTTTTTCACAAACAAATCTTCCATAAACTGGCCTTGAGCTCAATAAAATTATAAAATATTAACATTTTACTAGGCCAACAGAAAAATGAACAAACATTGTAGACAAGGATGAGCACGCCTTAAAAATGCATACATATAATATAGAATTTGCAAAAGTAAAAAAAACACAAACAAGTTAAATAGCGGCAGATCAGTTGCTCTTGTTTGTAGTTGGTTTGTTTAAGGAAGATGAAATAAACACAACAGCCAACTCGGCTAGCGTAGCACAATAGGTAGCGTATTGGCTCTGCAACTCCGAGCTCCCGGGTTCAAAGCCTGAGAGAAGTGGTTATGAAAATTAAATTAAAAATAATTTAATTTAATAATCAAAAAGAAGTCTGGTGAGGAAATGTGGTGATTTCCGAAATAGTACTATAACTTCAACCATTGAAAGCTGTTGTTGTTTTTTCACAAACAAATCTTCCATAAACTGGCCTTGAGCTCAATAAAATTATAAAATATTAACATTTTACTAGGCCAACAGAAAAATGAACAAACATTGTATAAAAATTTCTTTTAAGCACCTAATGGCCAAAAACGGCTCTGGCGAAGTACCATATGTAACGGTATTAAGTGCATATGTTTGAATTTACTAGTTTTGGTTTTCAAGCCACAAAATAAATTGATATAATCGGTCTTAATCGTGCATTTTTCTTTGCCCGCACATTTTTGTGATATGGGTTGCAATGGGGTACAGGGGTGCAATGGGGTACGGCAACGTGAGCAACCCATGTTTAAGATACGGTACATAACCCGTGTGGAGCCTTGGGTAACAGCTAATAGATAGGGAGCTTTGGTAGGGCCACTCCGACATATTCAGTTTAAGGGTCCACTGAAGTCCGCAGCGTCTGTTCACCAGGAGGTGCATCTGCAAGCGGGCGTCTGTCTTGGAGCAAGCGGCTCGCTATAAAACCGAATTCAAACTTTTCACCCCCAGCAATTAGTTGTGCGCAGGGCTTGGAACCCGCCACGTAAAACCATACCTCTAATTAAAAGGAACGCAAAGCCTCGGATGAGACCCCCCTTTTTTTATTACGACCATGGCAAACGTTTAAAGGAACATGATTTGAGGGCATGCACCTGGAATGTCCGGACCCTTAATTGGGAAGGTGCCTCTGCCCGGCTGGTTGATGTCCTCTACAGAGCAAAGGCTGACATCACCGCCATCCAAGAGAGGCGATGGACGGGACAAGGGAAAAAATCAATAGACCCTTGCGACATCTACTACAGATGACATGTAAAGGGGCGCAAATTCGGTGTCTAATTTGTATTGGGAGAGAGACTGCGCTGTAAAGTACTGTCGTTCACTCCGGTGGACGAACGTTTCGCCACAATCCGCATCAAGGGAGGCATTCGTTGATGTATCGCGAAGAAATAAAGACACGTATTATAAAACTAACGGATCGTTTATTTCATTTCGAGAAGAAAAGACTATTGAGAAGCGGTATGGACGCGCTTACAAGTGAAGTATTGAATAATTTAAAAACGTACACAGTAGCGCAGCTGAAGACATGGCTACGCAAGCTCGGGGTGAGTTTGTTCTGCCTGAGGACGGCTGCGAAATGCCAACCGAGGATAGTCGCACAGACAATGTTGTTGCAGAAAGTCACAGTAAACCAAAAGGTCTTGGGTTTCGTGTTACTCTTTTAAACGAAAAAAATTTTTCAACAGGGTTTTGTGCAGCAAGGAACTACACAAGTTTTATTTTATTCATTAATAAATTAAAAAATCGCGTACAAAACAAACTCACAGCTTATACTACTTCATTAAAGATATCTTATTTTTGTAATTGCCGAAGTGAAGACCACACACAAAGCTCGTGAACGTTAAATTCCATACAATTATGTCGAGACTTTGTTCATGCTGTATAAAGTTCGTAGAAATATCTTTACAAACACCGTTGACGGTGCGAGTTGAGCTAATTAGTAGTTCCTAAACTAATATTCTGTTGCATATGGTTTGTTTTAAATTTTCAATTTGTTTTCTTTTAAATTGATCTTCAAATGATGCTTAAGGTCGCATGTTATTTTCCTTTTTTTTGTCATAATTATAATGAAAATTAATTCTTAAAAATATTAACTGCTGGAATTTTAACTGGATATTTAAAACCGGGGCTGAGATAGCAATTCAGACTTACTCGCACACAGGTTGAGTTCAACATTAAGTATAATTTATTCATTAATTTATTTGTTTTAAAATATTTATTTAATTGTTTATGAAGTCAATGAATATAAATTCTTACAGACTATACTTAAATTTTCATATTTCATTAACATTTCAAGGCGTTATTCATACCTACCTAATAGTTGCATTTTAAATATATAATACATTTTTCGGTGATATTTATTATACAAGTATATATTTTAATACAGTAATGCTTATCATTTTTTATATATTTTCTGTTCTGATTAAATTTTTCTACCGGTAAAGAATGCAAACACATTTTCAAAGGAAAATGATCCCTGACAAATCACTTTTGATCGCCAGTATATATGTATATATCCCGTCAGTATTTATATACTTTGCAGGCTGCGTGGTTCGAAAAATATATAGGCAATGGAACAAGAAAATAAAGTGTATGCATGCTAAGCTACATATAATACTGGCATTTTCATTAAAAACAAAACAAGTAAAGAGAAGGTACTGGAGTAGAAATTAGTCGCATGGACGAAAAAGAAATGCTACAATATTTATTGACGGTATTGCGATCCATATCCATGGATTTAAAAATTTCGAATTATTTTGCAATCCTTATTCTTATCCATAAATATTGCATGCTACACGGTAAAGAAATAACACGATACTTGCATCACGTCAATAAATACTGAACGTGTGACAACGCCCAATGGTAGAAAACTGCTCGCAGCATTGTGATATGTGCGTATGTATATATTTATTTACGTTTTTACAAATATATGCACTTTTAAATTTGTATTTTTGTACATATTAAAGAATCTTCACCATGAACATTGAGCTACAAAAAATCGATGTTAATTCTAAGGTCTTGAAGTATCCAAAGTCTTTCGCAGCTGTTTTATTGGCCCTGAAATAATTAAAAATTAGCTATCTTTTTGATTATGCTTGCCACTTAGACTATTCTAGGAATACTCTGCTTCAGTTATTTCCTTCTAATAAATGTAAAAATGTTCCAGTTATAAGAAAATTTATATATTAATTTGCAAAATTAACCGCTTTTGTTTACAAATTTAACCGAAACGAATTAATGGAATGAAGAAGAAAACTCACCACCGAAAAGTTTACCACCCAGGGTTGCTTTTTCTATTGTACACATTGGTTATAGGAGAATTGTGATGAGCCGTTGAATAATTATTCGGGAAAACTTTCCAATAAGGAACCACGCTTTGAAAAAAACGTCTTATAAGGGGAGGTAGAGGAGGGTCCTCTGATTCTAAATCTGAAAGTCCCCCCTCCGGAGACTTATAGTTTTTAAGTTATTTGCGTTTAACGTTGCGAAAAATATCAATTTTAACCCCACTTTCTCCTTTGTACAGCAATGAAATGAAAATTCCGTGCTGCCACACATGATAAAAATGTGTCGAAAAAATTAAAATAATAAAGATTAGCCGTGTATTACGAGCTTTTTAATTACAAATGCTCCATATATTACTAGATATTGATGAAAATATGAAGATATGTAGAAAAAATGAAAATAATAAAGATTAACCGTATATTACGAGCTATTTAATTACAAAATTTCAATGTATTATTAGATATTGATTTATTTAAGAAAAGCGGGCGATTTTTAATAAAAATGTTCAATATACTAGGAGATATTGTTTTATTTGAGAAAAGCGCCACAGACGAATATATTTGGAAATATTATAAAATCGCGCGATTTTTTATTCGAAAGTTTCAATATTTTACGAGACATTGTTTTATTCGAGAAAAGCGGCGCCATTTTTTATTAAAGATATGCAATATTTTACGAGATATTGATCTATTCGAGAAAAATACCGCTGGGGAAAATTTGTATAAGATTTTGATTCATTCGACAAAATTTTAAATATTTTACGAGATTTTGATTTTTATGAGAAAAGGGCCGCTGGTGAAAATTTACCGAGATATTGATTTATTCTATAAAAGCGCCGCAGGGAAAAATTTTTAATAAAAAATCACGCCATTTTTTATTAAAAACTTTCAATATTTTACGTGATATTGACTTATTCGAGAAAAGAAACTGATCTATAAAAATCTAAATAAACAATAAAAATGCTAGTAATACACATGTTTTATTGCTTCTAACATTTTTTCAAATGGATCTTTCCTATTTTTTTCCACCGATTTCCGCCACAAATATTCCACCACAGAATCCGCAAAGCAGGCTCTGTTATTATAGTTCTCCTTTATAAAGAAGCGTTTAACAACGCGCCACGGTGCCTCGATCCTTTGGGTATGGGTCCCATCTGGCGCCACAAAGGGGTTTTCCGGATCGCTATGGTTCACTTTTCGGTGCTCATACCCATAATCCGAAAGGCAGTCGTACGCCTTCCAAAAATCGGTGCGAATAATGGATCCGACAGCGACGTGCTTTTGGATCAGAGGTATGAGCACCTCAGCAGACCGCACATTCTCCGGACGCACCTCCAGCCGAAGATCCTCTTCTCCATCTTCAATCATTCCAAGGAACCAGTGACCCTCAACTCTTCTCCCTAAAAAAAGATAAGAAAAACGAAACAAACTTAAAATTTAAAAAAATGTTACGCCATTTCCATCTATATTACCTTTGTTATACTTCCGCTTCCCGAACTTGCTTTCGTCTATTTGAACTACCTTTCCGGGGCCGTCAATTTTCCCTGCATTTTGCTGCTGGTCCAGCTGGAACAGAACCACTGTCTCGCGACAATAACTGAACCAGTCAGTAATTGTTCGGCAGGACAAGGGGCCACACAGGTAGTCCTCTCGACGCACAAAATCATAGTTAAATCTATGCGCAAAACAATATGTAATATAAAATATTTGTGGCAGCGATAATTTTGATTTGCCCCGACATCTTCCTTTGCGGCAAACAAAGCTTCCCAAATCAGCGTTGCCTTTTGCGTAAAGTGGCATAGGCGTTCTGTGCGTAGAGCACAATTTTATTTTTAAGAGTAGTCCGTTCTCCTCCGAGAAACGAACACACTGTGCAACGGTGCCCAACCTATCGCCAACTTTACGCAAATTCCACATACTTTGAAGCTCCGTGGATTTCAGGGAATTTTTATTTGTTGCCCTGCAACTTGTGGTCGGCACCTCGGAATCTGTAAAAATGATCGTTTCAAATAAATGCAAATAAAAATACTGAAAATTATAATTACCGTTATCACTTTCGCTCATTTTTAATTTTTTTTTTTTTAACTTTTCCACTTAAATTTTTAAACATTCAAAAAAGCAACGTTACGCATTTAAAATTTGCATTTGAATAAAGAGAAATCAAAGAAAAGAATAAAAACTACCGTTGCATCATGATTTAAGCCTAACGGATTTTTTTGAGCAAAGAAAAATAACCGTTACAATAGGGCTGCCATTTGACATAATGACTTTAGCTTAAAGGTTTTTTTGTTAGACGCGCTCTAACAAAAGCCCTTAATTGTAATGACCCATAGCCACTGACAAGATAAAGTCGGCTCCAAAGTTAGAAACAGCTTTTTGACATAATTTTCTACGGAACATATGTCAAAAAAACTACTTCTAACTTTAGAGTCGACTTTATCTTGACTATGACTACAGGCCAATGTGTTTACTTTTAAAACGTAGGGCAGCACACTTTGGCTCATACTGTCGGCCATTGTTATTTTTGTTTGTTTGCTGAAAGTGGTAAAAATTGGGTACACATTTATAAACGCGTTTATTAAGTTAAATATAAATAAAAAATGTTAACAAAGTACTATATACGCACGTAAATAAACCAAATATTGTGTATTGCATAAAATATAAGCGACAAGTGTTATTTTGACAGCACATTTGCTGGTGGTAGTGCAGAAGCTTTAAAAGCAAATTTCTTAAATAAGAAAATTAATAAAATAAAAACAGTTATTAAATTAGACAAAGAGGGCCTCCCCCAACATCCCCACCAAGTTTCGTGACCAAACTCTTTCTACATTCTCTGAAATCGGGAATGGTTCCTTATTGGAAAGCCAACCCAATTATTCAAATATGCAAATAAAAACAGTCGTCACATATTTTCGCTATACATTTTTGGCTTAAAGTAATAATTGTAAAGTGTATCTTCACTGGTTAATAAATAATATTTCGCATTTCCCAAATTTTTGATATTCAAAACGAGTGCAGTGGTTCACTTGCTAAGCAGAGTAGACATAGAATATACGTACAATTTTAATGAAAATAATATGAGGGCGCTCATTTCGATAAAATTAAAGGGTCGAGCGTTGGAGTGGTTTTATTCACGCATGCGCTTGAGCAGCGTTGATCTATTTTAATATGTTTAGAATAAGAATAGACAAAAAAAATTTTCTGTAAAAGGCTGTTGAAGGAAGAATAATAGGAAAATAAATTCTCACTTGTGCAGAGCTACTTCTAATTGTCTTGTATTTCCCCCCACCAGCGGGAAGGGATATTTTATAAAGTAATAGATCTGTTGATTTTATTTTACATTAGAAAATTAATATACATTCTTAAGTGTACAGAGCTACAAAATATATTATATTATAATATCTAATATTTCCCCCAATAGCGGTAAGGGATATTTGATATAGAAGCAAATCTGTACATGTATGAACCTCTTTACAGCCGGTTTCACGAATTTTTTCATTGAAAATTAAGTTCTATTTAATTTTAATTTTTATTTAACTTTGCACTTTAGTTTGCCGCGTTTCACCATTATTCAGATTTGGCAACCCAAAATTACAAGGCAGAGATGTTAGTAAGAATAACAGCTGATTTATGTAAACAAATAAATTGTGGTGATTAACAAAAATGGAAACTGCAGCTCGAAGCAAAAATTTTTAAGCTCCTGATATTTCTACTTTGCTTAGCCTAGTGCAGCAAAATGCAAGTGTTTTGGAGTGTAAGTCCACAGGGAAAGTGCGTTCCGATCAAAAGGACAAAGTGTGGGATGGCATAGCTGAGAGTTTCAACTCGGTTTGCTCCGGAGCACCGCGATCAAAAAAAATTTGCAAACCAAATATTTCAATTTGAAAGCAGATATGAAAAAGTGATCTGCAGACCACAAAAAATATGCGTATGGGACGGACGGAGGTCCATACAAAAAGCCAGCTTACTCCGAGATTGATAAAATATTAAAAGAAATATTGCCGGAAAAACAAGTGCGGGGAATGGACTCCAAAGTTGACAACGACTGCCTACCTTAAAAAAAAAATTTTGAGGATTTGGATCATTCAGGTAGTTACGCATTAACAAATACATATTTATTATGTTTAATACATATTTACAAATATGTATGTCTGTTAGATTTTTTAACAGTTGAAATTGATCTCCAGCAGCGAAATCTACCAAACAAGGAAGTTCTGAAAAGTGAAATGATGAAAGAAAAAAATGGTTTGTATATTTTTATTACGAGCAAGTCATTAATTAATATCACAAACTGCCGGAATGAAAATTAATAAACGATTGTGCATATTTTTATTCGCAGATAATGTATCTAATGATATCGACTTACGTGAACAATCAACAAGCAAAAGGTTTCGTACTTCCAGCCCAAAACATACAACTGAAAAAAAGGTACCATCCAATGTTTTTACGATTTTAAAATTCTAAACAACTTTTTTCTTTGCAGATATTGAGCCTTGGGAGCACTACACATCAATGCAATTGAAAAAGCCAATAAACAGGAAGCTGTGCGCTGAAATTGTGTAAATAGAAAACACACATGTTTGGCTAAGCTAACAGATGCAAAATCAAAATGGACAAAAAGGAAACTGAAACAAGAGGTTGAATTTGCGAAAATCGAACACACGTTACGTGTAAAGCAAATGAAAGAAGCACACGAACTACAACAACAACTAGTTATTGAGAAGCATGCCCTTGAAATGCAAATACTTGAGGATCAACTAAAAGAAAAGTAAAAATGTGTGGCAACTCTTTAGGAACAAAATGGTAAAATAGGGTCATTACGAATAAGAGGCATTCGTTGATCGTTTATTTCATTTCGAGGAGAAAAAGACTATTGAGAAGCGGTAAGGACGCGCCTACAAGTGAAGTATTGAATAATTTAAAAACGTACACAGTAGCGCAGCTGAATACATGGCTACGCCAGCTCGGCAAGGAGACCAGCGGTAGCAAAAATGAATTGGTGCTTCGATTAGCAAGCATACAAAATCGGGGTGAGTTTGTTCTGCCTGAGGACGGCTGCGAAATGCCAACCGAGGATAGTCGCACAGACGCTGTTGTTGCTGAAAGTCACAGTATATATACATAATTCACATCCCAAAAGGTCTTGGGTTTCGTGTTACTCTTTTAAACGAAAAAAAATTTTCAACAGGGTTTTGTGCAGCAAGGAACTACACAAGTTTTATTTTATTCATTAATAAATTAAAAAATCGCGTACAAAACAAACTCACAGCTTGTACTACTTCATTAAAGATATTTTATTATTATAATTGCTGAAGTGAAGACCACACACAAAGCTCGTGAACGTTAAATTCCATACAATTATGTCGAGACTTTGTCCATACTGTATAAAGTTCGAAGAAATATCTTTACAAAAACCGTTGACGGTGCGAGTTGAGCTAATTAGTAGTTCCTAAACTAATATTCTGTTGCATATGGTTTGTTTTAAATTTTCAATTTGTTTTCTTTTAAATTAATCTTCAAATGATGCTTAAGGCCGCATGTTATTTTACTTTTTTTTTGTCATAATTAGAATGAAAATTAATTCTTAAAAATATTAACTGCTGGAATTTTAACTGAATATTTAAAACCGGCGCTTAAATAGCAATTCAGATTTACTCGCACACAGGTTGAGTTCAACATTAAGTGTAATATATTCATTAATTTATTTGTTTTAAAATATTTATTTAATTGTTTATGAAGTCAATGAATATAAATTCTTACAGACTATACTTAAATTTTCATATTTCATTAACATTTCAAGGCGTTATTCATACCTACCTAATAGTTGCATTTAAAATATATAATACATTTTTCGTTGATATTTATTTTACAAGTATATATATTAATACAGGAATGCTTATAATTTTTTATATATTTTCTGTTCTGATAAAATTTTTCTACCGGTAAAGAATGCAAACACATTTTCAAAGGAAAATGATCCCTGACAAATCACTTTTGATCGCCAGTATATATGTATATATCCCGTCAGTATTTATATACTTTGCAGGCTGCGTGGTTCGAAAAATATATAGACAATGGAACAAGAAAATAAAGTGTATGCAAGTTAACGGCAGTCCACACATAACGGCTCAATAGCAATTGTAAACAATAATGCTCTTATCTAAGAATTGCATTGCAAAGCAAGAAATGTAACTTATAAATATTTTCCTCTTCTTATGGAAACTTTTGGTAATAGATACTTTTGGATATTCCTTTGTTCTTCAAAAAGAATTTCATCACTGACTGATGCAATGATCAAGCGTCATTGTGAAATAGGTTTTAAGTAAACAATTGTAAGTAGATAAATAAGACAGGCTTTGGTAAATGAAGCTCAGTTATTGATTTTGACTCAACAAGTCTGCTGTTTGACTTAAACACCCGCAATCTGCGGAGTGTAAAGTAATTTTTTAAAAAGACTTTTCCAGTAAGGAAAAGCATAATTGGCGCCCAACGTGGGGCACATGCTAATAAAAAAACCGCGAGTGTTAAAGAATATCCTAAATTTAAAGGATTCTTTTCGTGGTGCGTGTGCATAAAGACAGCAGCAGCATAAAGACAGCAGCAGGTAAACAACATTAACAACAACATCTTTACAATCAACTACTGCCAGCATAAGGACAGCAGCAGGTAAACAAATAAGAACATCTCTACAATCAACTACTGCCAGCATAAGGACAGCAGCAGGTAAACAAATAAGAACATCTCTACAATCAACTACCGCCAGCATAAAGACAGCAGCAGGCTGTTTAATCCAAAAATCTACCTTAAGGTAATTTATATATGGGAAATACCCCATCTTAGTTAAAATAAACTAAGTTATATTACATATATTTATATTGTTGTAATAACTGTGGCACAGACCACAATAGTAACAAGTGAACGAAATTAAAAGTAAATAAAAAAAATATAATGGCGAACAGTGACGTGTTAACAGTAGAACTAATCACCAGACTGATAGCTGACAGCAATTTAGGTCTGAAGCAGGAACTTGAGAGACTTAAATCTCAAGTAGAAGTAGGAAGTCGTAGGGCAACTGACTACGAGGCAGAAACAATAAACGAAAATATAGCGTGCCAGGAGTCCCTAGACGTAATAAAGTCATTACCAGAGTTTCCCGGTAAATTAAATGCATATGTGAGTTGGAGAGAGGCGGCTCACAATGCCATGAGTTTGTATACTAGGAGGAGTAGGAGATACTTCGCCGCCTTAACTATCCTTAGAAATAAGGTAACGCAGGACGCGAATGACATTTTAACGAATCACGGTACGGTTCTAAATTTTGATGCGATAGTCGCTCGGCTCGACTTCGCGTACTCTGACAAACGTCCCATTCATATAATTGAACAGGAACTTAGCGTTTTGAGGCAGGGTTCGATGTCAGTAATCGAATACTATAACGTTGTCAACAGGAAGTTGACTTTGTTAATAAACAAAACTATTATGACACACAATAGTACATCGGATTTAACCAAAGAGTTAAATAAAAAGAATAGGGATCATGCCCTTAGGATTTTTATAACGGGACTAAACGCGCCGTTGAGAGATATAATATTCTCTCTGAATCCGCAGGATTTACCTGATGCTTTGGCTAAAGCGCAGGAACTTGAGTCAAACAACCAGAGAGCGTTGTTTGCTCAAAATTTCGCTACCGAAAAAATGAAGGCTAAACCGACAAATTATTCAAATAATAACTTGAGGTTTCCCCAAAAAACAAACATACCAAAACCCGAGGCGATGGATATAGATCCATCCACTTCGAGATTTAGGAGAAACGCCAATACTAAATCTCAACAAAACAATGGATTTTATAACCAAACTGCGCGAATGGCTAGCACTAGTGCTCTAGCAAATAAGGGGCAACAAAATTATGGGGCTCAAGCCCAAGATTTACATGGAATAAAGAGGCAACGTGAGAGCAACAATAGCTTCAGGCCTCAGGAAAAGGCGCAACGAATAAATAATTTAAACGAAAACCATTTTTTAGGGGAAGAGGGGACGAACTCCCCTACATCAACCTCTACGACAGAAAATTAAAAAGAAACCTAAAAGCTCTTGTCGACACGGGAGCAACCTCTTGCTATATAAAGGAGGGGATATACGATAATAGAAATGAATTATCAATTCACAAAAGGGTAAAAACGATAAATGGTTATTCCATCATCAAGTTTTACCATTTGATAACTTTATTTGGAGTACAACAAATTTTCTACGAAATAGAAAAGTTAGAATCCGATCTCCTATTAGGGTATAATTTATTAAAAAAAGTCGAAGCACGTATTGACGTGTGTAATGGGAAAATTTTTTATAAAAATATAAGTGACAATGAAATGATTGAAAAAAGCATGAGCATCAAAGTTCATGAAGAGAATAAACAAATATTTTTAAACCCCTTGGAACAAAAAGTTTCTAAGGCTCCCGCCGATGAATTTACCGGCAAGTTAAAAAATAAAGATGGTAAGAAAATTACTGTCAAAAACAAAACTGTGGAACAAAAAGTTTCTACAGAGCCCGCCGATGAATTTACCGGCAAGTTAAAAAAGAAAAATGGTAAGAAAATTACTGTTAAAAACAATACTGTGGAACAAAAAGTTTCTACAAAGCCCGCCGATGAATTTACCGGCAATTTAATGATAAAAAAATATTTTGCTTTGGGACACGAAGATCCTAAAGTGCCAGCCGATGACTTTACCGGCAATATCGATAACTGTTCAATACTGGGCGAAAGAGGTTCGGAAATAACAGATGATAAAAACATGAAAACATATAGTTTGGGTACATATCCTGAACATGAAAATTAGGAGTTATTAGAATCAAAAGAATACATAAAAAACAATATCAGAAAAATACATCCTGAGGTCGATACGAGTTTTCCATTCAGAACAGACGTAAAAGCAGTAATAAGAACGGAGGGCAAAGATCCTATTTGGAGTAGGCAATATCCCTATCCCCTTTCTGTAAATTCGTTTGTGAATAAGGAAATCGACAGGATGTTGAACGAAGAAATCATAAGGCCAAGTAGAAGTCCTTATAACTCGCCCATTTGGGTAGTACCGAAAAAAGGTACACACGATGATGGTTCACCGAAGTTCAGATTGGTTATAGATTACAAAAAACTTAACGAGCAAACCATTCCCGATCGTTATCCTATCCCGGATACCAACATAATTCTGTCAAATTTAGGGAAAGCAAAATACTTTTCCAGCATTGACTTGGAGTCCGGCTTTCACCAAATTTTAATGTTTGAAGGCGACATAGAAAAGACGGCATTTTCCATTAATAATGGAAAGTATGAGTTCTTGCGAATGCCCTTCGGCCTTAAAAACGCTCCTAGAATTTTTGAAAGAGCAATGGATGATATATTGCGCGATTATATTGGAAAAATATGTCACGTGTACATGGATGACATCATTATTTTTTCTGAAAGCAAGGAACAACACATGAAAGACTTGGAATTAATAATTGGAATTCTAAGCAGAGCTAATATGAAGATTTCTCTTGAAAAATCGAAATTTTTTGAAATTCAAATAGAATTTTTGGGTTACATTATAGCCCAAGATACTATCAAAACCGATCCACATAAAATTGAGTTAATGCTTAATTATCCCTTACCCAAAAGTTTACGGGAATTAAGAGGTTTTATGGGCATTACGGGATATTATCGCAAATTCGTTAAGGATTACGCGGCGATTGCAAAGCCTTTGACAAAGTATTTGTCAGCAGAAAATGGTAGAGTCTCAAAAAATATCTCGAAAAAGTTATGATTGAAATTGATGAAGCAGGAATATCTGCATTCAATAAGCTAAAGAAACATTTAGCGTCAGAAATGGAATTGACGCAACCCGATTATTCAAAGAAATTTGTACTGACTACCGACGCTTCTAATGTTGCAATAGGCGCGGTACTTTCACAAGAAAATAAACCAATTACGTTTATCTCTAGAACTTTTAATAAAACAGAGAGAAATTATGCTACTAATGAAAAAGAATTATACGCTATAGTATGGGCATTAAAAAATCTTCGGAATTATCTTTATGGGGTGACAAATCTTGAAATCCATACGGATCATCAACCATTGACCTTTGCATTGTCCACCCGTAACCCCAACTCCAAAATGAAAAGATGGCATGCGTTTATCGAGGAATTTTCTCCAAAATTTGTCTATCAGCCAGGAAAAACAAATATTGTAGCTGATGCGCTATCACGCCTCGAAGTGAACAATTTGTCAAATGATTCAACAAATGACGAATCACAACATTCTGCAGAAAGTAGCGACAATGTTTGCATACAGGAAACAAAAAAACCTTTAAACCAATTTAAACAACAAATTATATTATGCAAAAACAGGTTCACCATTCATGAACTAATCACAAGTTTTGGCAATAAAAGGCATTTAATTGAATATGATACCGTTGAAAATTTGCTCACCATTTTGAAAGAGTATATTGAACCAAAATTGGTGGCTGCCATTCATTGTACAGTAGAGGATCTGTACGAAATACAACGTCCTCTAAGGGAAACATTCCATAACAAATTTGTACACACTAGACTATTTCCAATGGACATTCCTAACAGAGAAGACCAAGCAGGCATAATTGAACAGACTCATAATAGAGCTCATCGCAATTATGTCGAAAATACAAAACAAATAGAAAAACTCTATTATTGGCCAGAGATGCGAAAACAACTAAAACAATATGGGCAAAACTGTATAACTTGCAACAAAAATAAGTATGATCGTCATCCTAAAAAAATTCCAATAGGTAAAGCTCCTATTCCGGATAAAGAAGGCGAACAATTGCATCTTGACATTTTTTACGCTCAAAAATTAAAATTTATAACATGTATAGACGCTTACTCTAAGTTCCTAATATTAAAACACATAGAAGACAAAACAAACATAGAGGAAAAAGTTTTGGAATTGTTCCAGACATTCCCAGATGTAAAACGAATCACATTAGACAATGAGCCTAGCTTCACAACACCCCAATTTAAATCATTAATGCAAAGATTGAATGTAGAAATTTATTTTTGCGATCCACGCCATAGTACAAGTAATGGACAAATAGAAAGGGTCCATTCAACACTAATAGAAATCGCAAGATGCATAAAAGAAGAATGTAATATAGTTAGCGATTTAGAAACAGTTTTTAGAGCCGGTCAACAATACAATTTAACAATCCATTCGGTCACAAACTTGAAACCGAAAGATGTTTTTCATAATACAATAAATCATGAAATGTTAGCCGAAACTCTAAAACAAGCGCAAGAAAAAATGCTTGCATCCCATAATAAAAACAGAGTAGAAAAGCAATTCCACCCAGGTGAAATTGTATATGAAAAAATTGTAGGCGAAAGGAATAAGCTGAAACCCAGATATAAAAGACAACAAGTAAAGGAAAATTTGGGGAATAAAATAATAATAAGTAATAGGAACAGAGTTATACATAAAGATAATATAAAAACATAATTTTTGTTTTATACATATACAGATCTTCAATATGCTACTTCTAATGCTTGCGACAATAATTGGCTCAGCGGCAGCTGATATTATTGACTACACTCGACAGGATTACGTACTTATTGAAAACGGAGATGTCTCAATTTACGAACATTATGGGGACATTTTTCACATTACGAATTTAACATATTTCGAAAATATTATAGAAAAGGAAAAACTAAATTTTTATGACAGTGTTCGCTATAACAAAGATAATAATGATGAGATAGTAGTCAGAAATTCCGAAACCGAATCAGAAATTATAGTAATTGAAACGTTATTAGGACAATTAAAACAAAATCACATTAGGCATAGGAGAGGCATTGATGAACTGGGAACTCTGGAAATGGATAGCAGGAACTCCTGATCATGACGATTTTGTGAGAATTAATGATAAATTAGAGGAATTAGTTGCAAATAACAATAAACAGTTTACAACGAATTCAGAAATTTTTAAAATTATAACAGAATTAACAGATACAGTACAAAATCTTAAAGGTGACAAAATAGCTAAGACGATAAGGAAAAAAAGAAATCAATTTATTATGCATGAACTTGAAAACCTGATAAATACAATTACATTTGGAAAAATAGGAATTTTAAATCCGACTATTTTGCACTTTGACGAAATAAAAAACATCACATACTACCAGCACGGTACAATGACAGTGACAGACTTAATGGACATTTCAGAATTTAAAATTGTTCAAAAAAATGATATAATTGTACTTTATATAAAATATCCAAAAATTGATTTAACATGTAGTTATTACGAAGTAAGAGCAGTAGCTCAACTAGACGGTAAGCTATTAATTGAACAAAATATAACTAAGTGTAAAGATAAGTTTCTAAATGTTAAAAATTGTAAAACGGAAATCACAAATACGTATTGTAAATTAAGCAAACAGACTTCATGTTTATCGGAAATTTTAAACAGAAAACAGGGAAAATGTAATAAAATAAAAGAAAGAAATTCACCAATTGAAATTATAAAACAAGGGGCAATATTGATTTCAGGAGAAAATATTGTCGAAAATCAAACATTATCTGGAGCATATTTAATCACATTTGGAAATCAAACCATTATAAATAATATCACGTACGAAAATACGGAAGCCAAAATTTGGAATTATTTAAAGTATGACTATGTAAATAACTTTGAAATTTTAAAATATATAGAAACAACCAATAAACAGTTGAGATTGGAAAATATAAATATTTTAGGCGAAGGAAATAAAAATATTAAAACACGTTTATCCTTTTGGTATATTGTCATAATTGTATGCATAATTTTAGTATTTTACATTTATATGAAATTCCAAAGATTACATACAACTGCCGAACAAAACGAAAATGTAGAAATTCAAGAAAATACTTACAAAATCATTTTGAATCAAATAGAGAAATTAACAGAAAATAATGTAGAATCGGGGACGATTCATCTTAGAGAGGGGGGAGTTAACGGCAGTCCACACATAACGGCTCAATAGCAATTGTAAACAATAATGCTCTTATCTAAGAATTGCATTGCAAAGCAAGAAATGTAACTTATAAATATTTTCCTCTTCTTATGGAAACTTTTGGTAATAGATACTTTTGGATATTCCTTTGTTCTTCAAAAAGAATTTCATCACTGACTGATGCAATGATCAAGCGTCATTGTGAAATAGTTTTTAAGTAAACAATTGTAAGTAGATAAATAAGACAGGCTTTGGTAAATAAAGCTCAGTTATTGATTTTGACTCAACAAGTCTGCTGTTTGACTTAAACACCCGCAATCTGCGGAGTGTAAAGTAATTTTTTAAAAAGACTTTTCCAGTAAGGAAAAGCATAATTTGCATGCTAAGCTACATATAATACTGGCATTTTCATTAAAAACAAAACAAGTAAAGAGAAGGACTGGAGTAGAAATTAGTCGCATCGACGAAAAAGAAATGCTACAATATTTATTGACGGTATTGCGATCCATATCCATGGATTTAAAAATTTCTAATTATTTTGCAATCCTTATTCTTATCCATAAATATTGCATGCTACACGGTAAAGAAATAACACGATACTTGCATCACGTCAATAAATACTGAACGTGTGACAACGCCCAATGGTAGAAAACTGCTCGCAGCATTGTGATATGTGCGTATGTATATGTATATTTATTAACGTTTTTACAAATATATGCACTTTTAAATTTGTATTTTTGTACATATTACAGAATATTCACCATGAACATTGAGCTACAAAAGATCGATGTTAATTCCAAGGTCTTGAAATATCCAAAGTCTTTCGCAGCTATTTTATTGGCCCTGAAATAATAAAAAATTAGCTTTCTTTTTGATTATGCTTGCCACTTAAACTAATCAGGGAATACTCTGCTTCAATGTATAGATGTAGTTTCGCTTGTGCTCCATTCCAGGCAGTTATTTCCCTCTAATAAATGTAAAAATGTTCCAGTTATAAGAAAATTAATATATTCATTTGCAAAATTAACTGCTTTTGTTTACAAATTTAACCGAAACGAATTAATGGAATGAAGAAGAAAACTCACCCCCGAAAAGTTTACTACCCAGGGTTGCTTTGTTTATTGCACACAGTTATAGGAGAATTGTGATGAGCCGTTTTAATTATTCAAATATGCAAATAAAAACAGTCGTCACATATTTTCGCTATACATTTTTGGCTTAAAGTAATAATTGTAAAGTGTATATTCACTGGTTAATGCAAATGTTTCACATTCCGCAAAATTTTTTATGTGATTTTTAAAGTTTATTATGAAATATCATTGCATGCAACTCTGCTATAGTTTATTTTCATTATCCACCATGAAAACTCTTATCCCTGAGAAGGACTTCACCTCAGATTTTCTACTGTATATACTGAGCTGAAAGTGCTTGTACAGTCGGCGACAGAAGCGATGCAGAGGTTGTGCTGGTCGGCAGCTACATCAACGACGTCGGCGCATATGGTGGTGGCGAAACGAGCGTCAACAGAACTGCGCAGTTGATTATTCGTAACGTCATAAATATTCAAAACGAGTGCAGTGGTTCACTTGCTAAGCAGAGTAGACGGAAAGCGAATAGATATTCAAACCAGAGAACGTGTATTGACAGAGAAGCCTTATCCCAGTCCATTCCGACACACATTCCTCTGATTTTGAGGGGTACTTAATTTCTTATCGAGTCTCACCACTATATTTCTTATGAATGCTCACCACGATTCGACAGCGATAGAGCGAAAAAACTAACAGTGCCAGAGCGAGAATTGAAAAAGCGAGAGTTTTAATATATTTTTGTTATGTTATCGGTCGAGCTGGAGATTTATTTAAATTTTGGTAAAATTCATTCACTTAAATTTATAAAAATAATTTATGAAGCAATATTTTTCAAACTTGGTACAATGCATAGCAAGTAGTTCTTTGTACACATGTAAATCTGGCCATATGAGCAATTTATTTACTTTTTAACATTCAATTTGGTTGGTATAAATTCAGTAATTTTGAATCTTCACAGGTTTCTTATGTATTTACCTAGAATCATAAATATTACATAAGTATATATTCACCAAACATACATGCATATACATATATACATATATGAATGAACGTAAATATGTTCTTATTTTATGTACTAATGTACGTACATAGAATGGCGCATATCATATTCTGATTCATACAAAATCTGTATAATATAATTTATATATGAACAAATGCATATTTATTTGTTGATTTTACTAGTTACTTGTTATCACATGTAATATAATTTAGTATGCTTTCCGAAACTAAATTTAATACATATCACTAATGTTTAAAATATTTGATCAAACAAATAGAAGCCTAAAATTCATCTTACTTGCAAGCAAAAATCCAAACGCATATTTTTATGCACATACATACAATAAATACAAACGTACATTTGTTCACGTGCCCGCAAACCACCCTTGAGCTCTAAATGTTTGCTTCTGCTCGGATTTCCGACAATTCTGCTGCAAGACGAAGGCAATAAACCACCACCATAATTTAGAGTTGGGTGCAAATACTTTTCGTTTCGCAGTAGGTCCAAGGAAAAATAGGAGTAATAAAAAAATATTGTCAGAGACGTTTAACTGGGAGAAAATCAATAATATATGGCTGCTTAATACTTATTAAGGTGGGATATAGTGTGATACATTTTGAAAATAAATTAAAAGTGAAAATTAATTATGAATTTCTGTAACTACTTTTCATAAAGAAGTAGATTTCCTTCTCCGACTACAAATTGCAGTTAAAGGTTTGCAAATTCAATGATGACCAACACTGTTGTTCAAATGCGACAAAATTCGGCTACATATTTACATATATATATAAGCTCATACAAATGTACACAGCGCGTATTGAGGTGATGAAGATGTGCTGAGTATTTCTCTAGGCAAGGCCGATTTTGCGAAATAATACCGAATGCATTCATATATTTTTATTAGTATTTTACAATATAATCATTCATAATGATTAAATATTCATAAATTAGACATGAATTTGGTAAAAGAATATCGTATTAGCTGAGGAATGTCCAATATTCATATTTTTATTTATTTTTCAACAACACATTTGCCGGACTGGGCCAGAAATAGGCAACGCCCCTGTACTTGCAAAGCTGAAGACGAAAATGTTCAAATTTATAAATTTTTGCAAGATCGCGAAAAATGTTCTTCGCTGGCAGATTTTAAGTTGTGCTGCAATTTATGAATGAAATGAAAAGAAAAATAAATTTAAAAAACTGGAAAGATATCAATAATAAATGATTAAGAAATAGTGGAAAATCTTATATTAATAGAAAAAAAACAAGTTATACCAGCAAAAAATGTCCCAAAGCAGGTATAGTGGAAAAACGTTTTAAGTACATAATTTTTATTTCATATACATTTTGAACTATTTTTTTATAGGTTTTTGATTGCCATTGTAATTTTCATTGTCAAAAACTTTATGATGAACAAATGAAGAACCTTTTTGATAACTTTTATAGCAAAAATTTCAACGAGCAATGTTTACTTTTATCCTCTTTTCTTCTATTGAGCGAGCCTAAGAGGAGAAGAGTTGACGAGGGAAGTTCTATACGAAATACAACAGTATCTTATATTTTGGTGCTTTCAAACGGAAAAAGAGAGAGAGTGTGCAAAAAATGTTTTGTCACACATTTCAGGTAAATATTGTCTTATTGTTGTTTTTCGTTGTTTACATTTTACTTCAAAATATGAAGATAACGCAGCGCAGAGTACAAATTTTGGTTGAAAAAATTAAACATGGTAAAAACATTGATGATCATCGCGGAAAACATGAAAATCGTCCCCAGTCGTTCAACATCTCGATAAAATTGTCTTAACCCCAATTTAAATATTAAAACAATGTTCGAGTTATACAAAGTTAAATATACGGATACCCAAATTTCGTACAACACATATAAGCACATTTTTCATACAGAACACAAACTACGATTTGGTTTCCCAAGAAGCAAGATTTGTGACAAGTATTTTATTGATATGATTGCCGCTGCTGATACGGAACGATTTGAAAATATTCAAAACTTGGCAACAGCTCATCACGAGCAAGCAGATAAAGCATATGCGCAACTTAGAGATAATTCCAACGCTGGTAAAAATTCACCAAATACAGTTGTCATATGTGTCGATATGCAGCAAGTTATTTTCACACCGAACCTCACACATTCTGATGTATTTTATTAGCGGCAGTATTCCAATTATAATTTTGCTGTCCATAGTATCGCTAAAAACACGGTCGATATGTATACATGGCACGAAACGATTGCTAAAAGAGGAGCTGCTGAAATAGCTTCATGTATTTGGAAACACATTGCATCAAAATTCAGTATTCTGGAAAATGATCAAATTAGAAATTTGATTATATGGTCCGATAGATGCGTTGCACCAAATAACAATTGGACTATGATTGCTTTGTGCCACAGCCTTCTGAATAAATACTTTTCTGAAGTGAATCAAAAAATTCTTACTTCGGGCACAGCTTTTTGCCTTGCGACCGGGATTTTGCACTTATCTAAAACAATAAAAAAAGAGCTCAACTTTATACACCAGCAGATGTGTGTCAAACGATTCAATTTGCAAGGCCTTCGAATCCATTCAAAGTTCATCAAACGGCTCCACTTTAATTTAAAAACTTCGAGATGCTAGTCAAATAATTGTGCAAAATAACTACTGCAAAGTGGATACACATTTCTATAGACGATCCAAACACACTTAGAATCCGTCAGCAGCATTACATAGCAGAATCATGGACTTCTTACAATTTGCGCTCAAAAAAAACTAAACATTATGCGAGTTATACTTTGCCAATGCTCAGGAATGATCCAATAAAAATAAGTAATGAAAAGAAGAAGGATCTTCTGGCAATGGTGTCGTATTTACCAGAAAACTATGCAGAGTTTTATAAACAGTTGCCACGAAAGTTAAAACAAGTACATATATTGATACTATATACTATTTACTATATATCCGTTGTGAATTACATTTTGTGTAAATATCGTTTAAATTTATATGAAATTAAAGATTTTTCGTTTTGTATAACCTTCTTTGTTTGTTTGTACTACTGATATAAAATTGTTTGGATTTTGAAAACTTAACTTTCCAAATACGTTGATGGAAAAACGTTTCAAACGCCATCATACTATATGCTATGCTTAGTGGAATAACGTTTTAACATCCATTTAATTTTGGATATAAAACGTTTTTCCATTTTAAAAGTTTAATTTCGCTTATTTTATTCGTGTACCTATTTTATTAATTTTTTATTTCAATTTATTCATACTAAATAGACAGATTACTATTGAAAATTAAAAAAAAAAATCCAAAATAGATAAAATTTTAAGCTTTAAACGTTTAATATAATTTCAATATTTCGGGATATACTTTTTACTGCACGAATCATCCAGATGGAAAGGCGCATGGCGGAACTGGTATTTTAGTCCGAAATCGCATTAAACACCATCCCTCGATTGGAATTGCCGAGAATTATCTGCAAGCAACATCAATATGCCTACAAACAAAGCACGGAGATATTACACTGTCCGCGGTTTATTGCCCCCCACGTTTTACGATAACAGAAAAACAATTTATGGATGGAAGCATCCTCACTGGGGCTCACGCTTGTCCAACCCTAAAGGCAAGCAATTATATAACGCGCTTATATGTAAAAGAAACAAACTTGATTACGCTTCTCCTGGAAAGCCCACATATTGGCCTTCAGATCCGCAAAAGCTGCCAGATTTGATTGACTTCGCGGTGACAAGAAAAATTCCTCGTAGTCTTATTAGTACAGCATCAAGTGCAGACCTCTCTTCAGACCACTCACCTGTACTCTTCACTTTGTGGCACCAGCCGCACGAAAAAGAGTCACTCTACATGCTCACCACAAAAGCTACAAACTGGTTGAAGTATAAAAAATATATCAGTGCGCATATAGAACTCCACCCAAATTTAGATACACCTGACGACATTAAAAACTCCGTAGCAACTTTTGAATCTACAATCAGAGCTGCCGCTAGCATTTCCACTCCAAAGCAAGGTTATATGGGAAACAAAAAACATTATCCGACCAATAGAAAAATTGAAATGCTGCTATTCGAAAAGCGACGCCTACGACGGATATGGCAGACTCATAGGTCACCTGCTTCTAAACAACTGCTGAAGGCGGCTACATATGCGCTAACGAGAGCCCTCAAGAGCGAGGAACAGCACGCACAGTACCGGTACATTCAAAAGCTTTCTCCAACTAGCACAAAGTACCCGCTGTGGAAAGCACATAAAAACTTAAGTGGCCCAATGGAGACTGAAATGCCAGTACGGGACAAGAATGGTAATTGGGCTTGGAGTGACGCGGAAAAAGCAAACACCTTTGCTGCTCATCTACAAAATGTTTTCAGACCAAACTCAGCAACCAATGGGTTTACACTACCACCCGTACCCAAAGTGTCGGAATCTGAGCCACAAAAATGATTATTGAGCTACCAAATTGTGCTGTACTTTGCATCTGTATGTTATTTAATGCAATTACTAAACATTGCTATTTCCCTCAACAATGGAAAAAGTCAACTATTGTAATGATACCAAAGCCCGGAAAAGACAAAATACAACCATCCTCCTATAGACCTATCAGCCTGCTACCGTGCATATCGAAATTATTCGAAAGACTTCTTATGCTGCGCATTTACCCACATCTTCAAGCCCACAGCTTAATACCATCCCACCAATTTGGCTTCAGGGAGAAACATGGTACGATCGAACAAGTAAATCGCATTACATCTGAAATCCGTACATCGTTTGAAAAGAGGGAATATTGTGCTGCAATATTTCTTGACGTGGCCCAGGCATTTGATCGAGTATGGCTAGACGGTATAATGTATAAAATACAAATGTTACTTCCTCAGAGCACCCACAGACTACTTAAGTCCTATCTGTATGATCGAAAGTTCACAGTTCGATGTAACACTGCCATCACTGAAGCTCATCTAATAGAAGCTGGAGTACCACAAGGCAGTGTTCTCGGCCCGATGCTCTACGTCTTATACACCTCGGATATTCCAACAAACGGCCGCCTGACAATGTCCACTTTTGCCGACGACACTGCGATAATCAGCCGCTCCAAGTGTCCCCTGCAAGCATCTGCGCTCTTAGGTAATCATATGGAAGCTGTGGCCAATTGGCTTGCAAACTGGCGTATAAAGGTTAACGAACAAAAATCTAAGCAAGTAACATTTACACTAAATAAGAAAAATTGTCCGCCCTTGACTTTGAACAACGTTCAAATACCACAAAGCAATAATGTCACATACCTAGGGGTCCACCTGGGTAGGTGACTCACTTGGCGCAACCACATAGAGGCTAAACGGACTCATCTTAAGTTGAAGACCAGTTCTCTACACTGGCTTATTAACTCTCGCTCACCCCTGAGCCTGGAGTATAAAGTGACTATATACAACGCGGTTCTAAAACCCATTTGGACCTATGGATGTGAGTTATGGGGCAACGCGAGCAGCAGCAACATCGAAATCCTTCATCGTGCGCAATCTAAAATCCTTCGAACAACAACCGGAGCACCATGGTATATCCGAAACGAGAATATCCACCACGACTTGAGAATCCCGGAAGTACGAACTGAAATAGAGCAGCGGAAGGCGAAATATGCATCGAAGCTTTCAGCGCACCCTAATCAGTTAGCAAGAAATCTATTGCATGTAAACAGGAACTCAAGATTACGTAGGAATGACTTTCCAGCCCATTCGTAATATTTCTTAGGGCCAGTTAATAAAAATACTCATCCCGACTATGGGATGTAAATTATGTGATTAGAATAAGATTTGCAAACTTGTTGTTAGGCTCCTAAGTTGAGCAGATTCAATAAATAAAAGTAACAGTTAAAAAAAAAAAAAACGTTTATTTCATTTCCTGAACATTTTGCAATTTGTCGCTTACAACGTTCTTCGCGAACATGCTTCAACTGTCGGTGTCCGTTTTAAAATTCATCCTTATTAGGGGTGTTCACAATGTGCAGCATTTCCAATGTGAATCTTTTGTAGTAATTTTTCTCCTCCTCTAAAATAATGACGCTTTCAAAATTCGGATGATGTCCAGTATCTTTACAAAGTGTTGTTAATGCTGTTTTGTTATCAAAAGAGTTGTGCCTTAATTTAATATTCGATTTGTGAGCGGATATCCTTGTCTTTAATTTTGATTTCGTTGTCCCAACATATACTTTCTCGCATAAGAGGGACCCGTCGCCATTACATGGAATCCTATAAACCACATTAGATTTTTCCTGTCTCGGGATTTTATCTTTCATATTGCTGAAAATATTTCTCAAAGTATTGTCGTACTTGAAGGCTAATTGGTATTTTTCTTAATCGTACAGATTGGAATATTTGATTCTCTCCGCTAACCCTGGAACACATGCTGACGACATATATTAAACAACAGCTTAACATTCAAGACTCCACATCATTCTTCCAAAGTGAAGAACTATTGACTAAGAAACTAAAAACGACAAATAAAAGACACAAGTAAATAAGTACGAAAATCTGATATACAAACAGCAACAACTTCTTAACATTAGGGTGATACCAGAATGGATTTGCAATACGACCGACATACCTATCCCGACTGACATTCAATGGCTCATGTCCCTCGGACCTAAACATGCATTACCTCTTAACAATAAAGAGTTTCCTCTATTTAAAGTGATAGCAAACGGTGAAAACTATATACAAACCATTAAAGAAAAGGAGAAACAAGAGGTTGAGAGAAACAACCTGACCGCACTTATACAGAACCACCTCAACAAGACAACTAGTTTAGGTAGAGACAAATTTGTACAAGACACACTACGATCCACAAAAATGTTATTGAAAGCTAACAAAGAGCTTCTGATCCTTAATGCCGACAAGGGTAATTTTACCGTTTTGATGGACCAATCTGAATATGACAGAAAAATACAAACTATAGTTAACGACATGTCAACATACAGAATATTGATTGAAAATAATGAAATTGTACAGAAAATGTACGTCAATAATATAATTGACTTAAAAGAAAGAACGACCTTGTTTGCAAAACAGCTAACCCGCCAAGAATTTATGGCTTGCCCAAAATTCATAAGGACGGTATTTCACTCAGACCCATTTGTTCGTCTGTCAACTTCCCGTCATATAATTTGTGCAAATATATAGTTAGAATTTTAAAAAACATAACCACGACATCCAAATATAATGTTAAAGACGCTATTGAATTCAAAGATAAGATCAAAGGTTCCTATGTTTATGATGACGAAAGCTTAGTGTCATTCGATGTCGTTTCATTATTCCCCAGCATCCCGGTTGATATGGCCCTGAACATTATATCTTCAAGGTGGAATGAAATCAAAGAACATACAACCATGACAAAAGATCTTTTCTTGACTATAGGAAAATTTTGCATTAAGGAAACTCGATACTTTAAATACAATGATAAAATATATGAACAACGTTCAGGAATGCCAATGGGTTCACCGGCATCACCAATTATAGCCGACATTGTCATGGAAGAAATTTTGAAGAATTTTGAATTAGACTGTGATAACAAACCCCGACTACTTACAAAATATGTGGATGACTTATTTGCCATTATAAAAACTGAGGACGCAGACAGGATGCTCCAATTATTAAACAATTATAACAAGACAATTAAATTTACAATATAAATAGAGAAAAATGAACAAATACCCTTTCTGGACACCCTAATAATAAGAAAAAACAACAAAATAACAATAGGCTGGTACAAAAAGCCAACAGCATCAGAGAGACTTATAAACTTCTACTCAAAACATGAGAGAAAAATAATTATAAACACAGCCCAAAACTTTATAAAGCGGGTTCTCTCCATTAGTGATAAATTGTACCACAGCAAAAATATTTGTATCATTAAGAAGACCCTGACAGACAACGATTTCCCAAAAAAAAATAATAAATAGCTTCATTGGCAAATATGACCCACGTGACATAAAAAACGAAAGACATGTGCCACCAGATAAGATGTACAAAACAGCAACGTATGTTCCAGGGTTATCGGAGAGAATCAAAAATTCCAATCTGTACGATAAAGAAAAATACCAATTAGCCTTCAAGTACGACAATACTTTGAGAAATATTTTCAGCAATATGAAAGATAAAATCCCGAGACAGGAAAAATCGAATGTGGTTTATAGGATTCCATGTAATGGCGACGGGTCCCTCTTATGCGAGAAAGTATATGTTGGGACAACGAAATCAAAATTAAAGACAATGATATCCGCTCACAAATCGAATATTAAATTAAGGCACAACTCTTCTGATAACAAAACAGCATTAACAACACATTGTAAAGATACTGGACATCATCCGAATTTTGAAAGCGTCATTATTTTAGAGGAGGAGAAAAATTACTACAAAAGATTCACATTGGAAATGCTGCACATTGTGAACACCCCTAATAATATGAGGATGAATTTTAAAACGGACACCGACAATTGTGCACATGTCTACCGCAACTTAATATTAAGAAACAGCAAATATTCAAGGCATATGAGGACATAGTCCAACAGCTGTTCCGATTCTAAAATTGTCCCTTGCATTGTTGTTTGTTTATTTTTGTTTACAATTACTGTACTGTATTCATATACATTCTCACGTGTTGTTGTTCCTAAAATAATTTTTTGTTTACAATTACTGTATTTTAACTTGTTTACATTTTCACGTGTTGTTGTTCCTACATATTTTTTTATACAATTACTGTTCTTTTATTGTTTACATTTTTGGTTTATGTTTCGCTCATCTTCAATTTTTGTTGAATATATGTATACTATAAATTAAGTTTTTTGCATATCACATGTCAGTCTACCAGCCGCAGCCGAAAGTTAAGTTGTGTTCATTATTGGTTTAGTTTGTACATAGCGAACGCCATCTACAAAAACATCAACAAAGGTTATGACATTAAAACAAAAAAAACGCATAAAACACTACCAACAGACTTCACAGCAATCAACACGACTATCGGAGTCGATAAAGTTCCTCGCAAGATGCAGGAGAAATGGCGTAACACCGAATTTTATCAACAACTCAACCAAAAACATCATATACACCATTAACAACAACACCAACAACAACAAAATGCCAACAAAGATTTCTAACTCCATATCTTCATACACTGCCAAAATTAAAATAAAATTATTGAACCTTCTCATCACAATCAAACACTAAATCCTGCGGCAAAAAAGGAAGGAGGTAAATATGCTGACGACATATATTAAACAACAGCTTAACATTCAAGACTCCACATCATTCTTCCAAAGTGAAGAACTATTGACCAAGAAACTAAAAACGACAATTAAAAAGACACAAGTAAATAAGTACGAAAATCTGATATACAAACAGCAACAACTTCTTAACATTAGGGTGATACCAGAATGGATTTTCAATACGACCGACATACCTATCCCGACTGACATTCAATGGCTCATGTCCCTCGGACCTAAACATGCATTACCTCTTAACAATAAAGAGTTTCCTCTATTTAAAGTGATAGCGGACGGTGAAAACTATATACAAACCATTAAAGAAAAGGAGAAACAAGAGGTGGAGAGAAACAACCTGACCGCACTTATACAGAACCACCTCAACAAGACAACTAGTTTAGGTAGAGACAAATTTGTACAAGACACACTACGATCCACAAAAATGTTATTGAAAGCTAACAAAGAGCTTCTGATCCTTAATGCCGACAAGGGTAATGTTACCGTTTTGATGGACAAATCTGAATATGACAGAAAAATACAAACTATAGTTAACGACATGTCAACATACAGAATATTGAAACGTGATCCCACTACTAGACTACAAGACAAAAATAATGAAATTGTACAGAAAATGTACGTCAATAACATAATTGACTTAAAAGAAAAGAACGACCTTGTTTGCAAAACAGCTAACCCGCCAAGAATATATGGCTTGCCCAAAATTCATAAGAACGGTATTCCACTCAGACCCATTTGTTCGTCTGTCAACTCCCCGTCATATAATTTGTGCAAATATATAGTTTGAATTTTAAAAAACATAACCACGACATCCAAATATAATGTTAAAAACGCTATTGAATTCAAAGATAAGATCAAAGGTTCCTATGTTTATGATGACGAAAGCTTAGTGTCATTCGATGTCGTTTCATTATTCCCCAGCATCCCGGTTGATGTGGCCCTGAACATTATATCTTCAAGGTGGAATGAAATCAAAGAACATACAACCATGACAAAAGATCTTTTCTTGACTACAGTAAAATTTTGCATTAAGGAAACTCGATACTTTAAATACAATCACCAATTATAGCCGACATTGTCATGGAAGAAATTTTGAAGAATTTTGAATTAGACTGTGATAACAAACCCCGACTACTTACAAAATATGTGGATGACTTATTTGCCATTATAAAAACTGAGGACGCAGACAGGATGCTCCAATTATTAAACAATTATAACAAGACAATTAAATTTACAATAGAAATAGAGAAAAATGAACAAATACCCTTTCTGGACACCCTAATAATAAGAAAAACAACAAAATAACAATAGACTGGTACAAAAAGCCAACAGCATCAGGGAGACTTATAAACTTTTACTCAAAACATGAGAGAAAAATAATTATAAAAACACAGCCCAAAACTTTATAAGGCGGGTTCTCTCCATTAGTGATAAATTGTACCACAGCAAAAATATTTGTATCATTAAGAAGACCCTGATAGACAACGATTTCCCAAAAAAATTAATAAATAGCCTCATTGGCAAATATGACCCACGTAACATAAAAAACGAAAGATATGTGCCACCAGATAAGATGTACAAAACAGCAACGTATGTTCCAGGGTTATCGGAGAGAATCAAATATTCCAATCTGTACGATAAAGAAAAATACCAATTAGCCTTCAAGTACGACAATACTTTGAGAAATATTTTCAGCAATATGAAAGATAAAATCCCGAGACAGGAAAAATCGAATGTGGTTTATAGGATTCCATGTAATGGCGACGGGTCCCTCTTATGAGAGAAAGTATATGTTGGGACAACGAAATCAAAATTAAAGACAAGGATATCCGCTCACAAATCGAATATTAAATTAAGGCACAACTCTTCTGATAACAAAACAGCATTAACAACACATTGTAAAGATACTGGACATCATCCGAATTTTGAAAGCGTCATTATTTTAGAGGAGGAGAAAAATTACTACAAAAGATTCACATTGGAAATGCTGCACATTGTGAACACCCCTAATAATATGAGGATGAATTTTTAAAAGGACACCGACAATTGTGCACATGTCTACCGCAACTTAATATTAAGAAACAGCAAATATTTAAGGCATATGAAGACATAGTCCAACAGCTGTTCCGATTCTAAAATCGTCCCTTGCATTGTTGTTTGTTTATTTTTGTTTACAATTACTGTACTGTATTCATTTACATTCTCACGTGCTGTTGTTCCTAAAATAATTTTTTGTTTACAATTACTGTATTTTAACTTGTTTACATTTTCACGTGTTGTTGTTCCTACATATTTTTGTATACAATTACTGTTCTTTTATTGTTTACATTTTTGGTTTATGTTTCGCTCATCTTCAATTTTTGTTGAGTATATGTATACTATAAATTAAGTTTTTTGCATATCACATGTCAGTCTACCAGCCGCAGCCGAAAGTTAAGTTGTGTTCATTATTGTTTTAGTTTGTACATAGCGAACGCCTTCTGTTGTTTTTTGCAGTCCTTATGATGACTTCAGACTGAAGTCGAAATATTGACGAATAAATAAAATAATTTACATATTATTCAATTGTTTTATTTTTCCGGCCTTGAGCTCATTAAAAATCTATATATAATTTATATAATTATGGCCAATACAACTAAATCAACAATGTACAAGCGGAGAGCACACCGAGTGGAGGAAAACGCTTCCAACATCTACAAAAACATCAACAAAGGTTATGACATCAAAACCAAAAAACGCATAAAACACTACCAACAGACTTCACAACAATCAACACGACTATCGGAGTCGATAAAGTTCCTCGCAAGATGCAGGAGAAATGGCGTAACACCGAATTTTATCAACAACGCAACCAAAAACATCATATACACCATTAACAACAACACCAACAACAACAAAATGCCAACAAAGATTTCTAACTCCATATCTTCATACAATGCCAAAATTAAAATAAAATTATTGAACCTGTTTAGGCCGCATGCCTAAATGTCGAATTGCCAAAGCAACCACCCTAGTGATGTTCACAATAGTGCCTGTACATGCATGTATGTATATGTGCGCACACGTTTGTGTACATGCATGTGAAGGCAATATCCTTACAGTTGCTTTCCCGCCGGATAATAGCAAATCACTCAATTTGTCCCCGGTTCGTAGCCAACGCGACTCTTGTTTTTCTTAAAAAAAAAACGCTTCTTCTATTCCGAACACTTGAGCAGACCGCACGTAAACCAGGGAGCTACCAACCGCTTTTTCAAGGTATTGTACTAATCAACACAATTTGTTAACACATCATTTTCATCAAAAATATATACATATATCCACCATCTACTTTAAAATTCACTAAAATCAAACACTTTTGTTTCACTCTCTTTATTTACTTTCAACACATCTTATAATAAAACCCTTGTGCCTCTGAGCAATCACACAACGAGGCAATCGCGGTTTTATCATTGGTCCTTCGTAGCCGACAAAAAAGGCTAACCTGTCAATTTATTTACAAGCACACACATCGGAGTACACTTCCACAGCTTTCCTCAGCAACGGCAAGAGTATCAAGCGCACACATCGAAGTACACTTCCACAGCTTACGACAGCAACGGAAAGAATATCAAGTACACACATCGGAGTGCACTTCCACAGCTTACCACAGCAACGGCAAGAGTAACAAACACATACTTCCACAAACAACACGAACAGCCAGGAAATCCTTGACTCGATCCAACCCCTTCATCCAAACTAAAATTTGAGAAAGGTACGTGGTTATTGTACATTAGCACCAAAGAGAGTTTTTGTATCACTTAATTGGTTTAAAAAAAAAAAAAAAAATTAAGTATCACTTGTACATTAGGTGTGAGGTGGATTAATTGCAAAACCACAAGCACATACATACATATATATTCAATTGAGTGCACTACATTTTTGTAAACACCATATCACTGGTTTTCAAAATAAGGCTTTTGCCACCACTTATTGCATCCCATATTATTAGCACTTGTTATTGGCAAAGTTACATAACCTCAATTTGGTTGCACAAAGTGACGTACTCACTAAAGATTCATCGCACATTTATGATTTTGATATGTTTGCGATTTGCTTACACACGTATCTAGTGAGAGTCACATTTTCGATTAATTTAACCGATTGATTGATTGAGGTTGAGTAATTGTAAAACCACATGCACATACATATATATTCACTTGAGTGCAATACATTTTTGTAAACACCATATCACTGGTTTTCAAAATAAGGCTTTTGCCACCACTTATTGCATCCCATATTATTAGCACTTGTTATTGGCAAAGTTACATAACCTCAATTTGGTTGCACAAAGTGACGTACTCACTAAAGATTCATCGCACATTTATGATTTTGATATGTTTGCGATTTGCTTACACACGTATCTAGTGAGAGTCACATTTTCGATTAATTTAACCGATTGATTGATTGAGGTTGAGTAATTGTAAAACCACATGCGCATACATATATATTCACATGAGTGCAATACATTTTTGTAAACACCATATCACTGGTTTTCAAAGTAAGGCTTTTGCCACCACTTATTCATCCCATAATATTAGCACCTGTTTGTGTCAAGGTTACATAACCTCCATTTGGTTGCACAAAGTGACGTACTCACTAAATATTCTTCGCACATTTATTCTTTTGATTTGTTTTTGCGATTTGCGTACACACGTATCTAGTGCGAGTCACAATTTCAATTAATTTAACCGATTGGCACATTTACATATATAACACGTACATACATATATTTACTCAAATTTATATTATCACTATTTATATCACTACGTTGTCCATCACATCAATTATTATAAATTGTGTTAAACGCATTTGTTGGCAAGTTGGGTGGCGAAAGATTTATATACTGAAAATAAACGATTTATGCATATAACTAAATTTGAATAAAGTGCTGAATATATTAACCGTAAACAGATTTTAACAAATTATTCATTTTAACGTGGATCGTTTTTTTATACATGTATAGGGAACATAGAATTTCCACAATACTTAGCTAGTTTGTGTTGACTTGTCTTGTCGAGTTGGTACAGAGACGTTTGAGTATTAACGCTCACTATACGAGCTACTAAAAATTAAAAAAAAAATACAATGGAAGCTTTTATCAGATTAGCCGAGGCTGTCATAGAAGTTGATGCCGACTTTAGTGGCACCCCTTCTTCCGAGCAAAATAAACACGGTCTTGCTATTCAGCAAGAAGAATTAAAATCACTATGGGAAAAAACCAAAGTAGCTTACGACACGCTCAGTAGCACAGAGGGGCTATCCAAAGAAGACATTAGGGCAATAAAAAAAAAATACAAAGTTTCCTTTAATAGTTACGTGAAATGCATGTCTGCAATGGCCGCTCAATCGGAATCGTTCATAAGCGCAGAAAAAGATGCCAAAGAGCATACAGTCCGAGAACACAATATCCACCTTCCTCCGTGCGACACGGACGTGTTCAAGGGCGATTATATGTCATGGCCATCATTCCGTGATATGTTCACAGCCATTTACATTTTAAACAAGCGCCTAACTCCGGTCGAGAAACTTTTTCACCTTAACCACAAGACTCAAGGTGAGGCCAAAGACATAGTCAGAAAATGTACATTAACTAATGAAGGCTTCCAGACAGCTTGGAAAAATCTGTGTGAGAGATATGAAAATAAACGTATCTTAGTAAACACACAGCTTAAAGTACTATTTAACTTACATGCAGTAGAGAATGAGTGCGGTGGCTCCATTAAAAGGTTGCAGCGGGACATTAATAACTGCTTGTCCTCCCTAGATAGTCATCAAATTGACATTTCCAACTGGGACGCAATACTAGTGTACTTATGTTCAACAAAACTCCCCGAAAGTACGCTGACTCTATGGGAACAAACCATAGACCACAAAAATGACATACCAAAGTGGGAAGATATGGATAAGATCCTATCCAATAGATTCCAGACTTTGGAAACGTTATCTGGATTAAAGGAGGCAAAGGCTGTGGCGGTGAAAGCACCAAGACCTCCAATCCAACGTCAACCTGCAGACTCCTCTGCGAGACGCCTCGGCGTTTTCCAGACAAACGTGACCAAGTTCACCTAGAGGATGTGCCAGACCAATGAGCACAGATTGCGTCGTTGTTCGCGATTCTTAAAGCTGACTCCAGCAGACAGAATCGAATATTTAAAAAAGAGCAACGGCTGCCTGAACTGTCTTAGCTTCGGACATACTGTGTCAAGATGCACAAGCGCATTTAATTGCAATACGTGTCACTCGCGACATCACACGCTCCTCCACATACAGACCGTTCAGCCAAAGGCACCGCCACGCTGGTCCCCTCCGAGCTCCTCCGATGATATTCCGTCAACTTCGAGGCAAGCTCAAGTCCGTGGAGACTGCAAAGACAATGCGGGGGGAAACAAAACCATTCAATCCTGTCACGCAAATGCTAATTCAGATGTACTGTTGGGAACAGCCCGCGTAAATGTGCACTTTGGCGGCATAGATTTTTGCGCAAGAGCTCTAATTGACTCTGGATCCGAATGTTCCTTCATTACAGAGCGACTCAAGCGAAGAATCCATCTTCCATCGAAAAGAGTGCATGCTCAGGTCTCGGGCATCACCAACTCGATTACTGCACAGGTCAAAGAAGCGTGCAGAATAGAACTTCGTTCACCAGTTAACTCACTTTTCCGGTTAAACACAACGGTGCTGGTGCTAGCGCAGCTGAATGGGAATCTTCCCACCACAAACATTAGCGCTTTAACCACACAAGCTTTTCCAGACTTGACCTTAGCCGACAAAAGGTTCTTTGTTAATGAACCTATCGACCTTGTGCTGGGGGGAGACATTTACCCCGAAATAATTCTAAGCGGTTTGAGAAAAAATTTCCTTTACACTTTGCTCGCTGAAGAAACAGTATTCGGCTGGATACTAACAGGCCGGACGGGGATAGTAAGTCCAGCAACAAATATATCATCCTATCACAGCGAGGTTTCACTAGATAGATAAGCAACTCAGCGCTTTCTGGGAGGTAGAAGATGTGCCCAAAAACAGAAACCTGAGCGAAACCGACGCATATTGTGAGGAGCTGTATAAGAGTACGACGCGACGATGTGAAAATGGCAAGTTCATGGTATCACTACCATTCACGCAGGACTTCCTTATCAACAGCCGCCTAGGCCCTTCACTAAATAGAGCATGCTCACAGTTCTATCGAAATGCAACTCGACTTGCCAAGAATCCTGATCTGCAAAAAGAATACAACAGGGTATTAACTGAATATGAGTCATTGGAACATATGTTAAAATTGAATAAAAACATACCTGCAGACAGCACCGACAACTATTTCCTACCTCATCACGCAGTTGTCAAAGCCGAGAGCTTATCAACGAAAGTTCGCGTCGTTTTCAATGGCTCAAGTACGACCGCCAATGGTGTAAGTCTCAACGATGTACTTCTCCCAGGTCCAGTCTTACAAGCCGATCTTCCAATATTAGTCCTGCGGGGGAGATTATATAAATACGTCTTCAACACAGATATCGAGAAGATGTACCGGCAAATCCTCGTGCATGACAACCAGACGAAATACCAGCGCATAGTTTATCGCGTAAGCCCGAACGAACCGATCAGTCTTTATGAGCTAAAGACGGTCACTTTCGGTATCAACTGTGCTCCTTATCTAGCAATAAGGACACTTCTCCAACTAGCCGACCTTACAGAAAGCTCTTTTCCCTTAGCAGCTAGCATCTTACGAAAAAACATGTACGTCGACGACGTCCTAGCGGGAGGACATAGCATCGACTCTGCAATTAAAGCGAAAAATGAAATCATGCACGTCTTGCATTCCGCAGGTTTCCCATTAAGAAAGTGGACTGCGAATTCTGAGGATTTGCTGAAAGACATTCCAAAAGACCATCGACTAACAGAAGACTTTTTGGAATTCGACGAAACTAGTGCAGTAAAGGCGCTGGGCATACGCTGGAATGCCCGCAAGGACCTGTTTTACTTTACGACGAGGACATTAGGAGATAATGGCAGCATTACAAAAAGAGCAATTCTCTCCGCTATCGCCAAACTCTTCGATCCTCTGGGATGGCTTGCACCTATAATAATCATGGCAAAAATATTAATGCAAAATATTTGATTAGAAGGAACGAACTGGGATGAAGCCGTATCGCCAACAACCCTTGCTCGGTGGACGAATTTTACAGATCATTATCAGGAAATTGATAATATACGCATACCGCGATGGGTTCACTTTTCGCCAACGTCCGACGCATCGGAAAAGGCGTATGGGGCAGCAGTATATCTCCGCGTCAAACAACAGTCAAAAGTGGTAGTGAGCCTACTTTTGGCAAAAACGCGGGTAGCCCCAATTAAAACTATATCACTACCCCGATTGGAACTTTGCGGCGCTGTACTACTCGCGGAAATTGTTGAATCGGTGACGAGAAGTCTCGACCTGGGACATGTAAAGGTGTACTTGTGGACAGACTCAACAATCGTTCTCGCTTGGATACGTAAGCCACCATGCTCGTGGTCGACCTTTGTCGGTCACAGAATAACGAAAATTGTGGACAAGGTGGGAACCGAATGCTGGATGCACGTAGATTCTGCATCAAATCCAGCAGACCTGGTTAGCAGAGGGGTCCACGCATACGAATTGGTTGACAATTCTCTGTGGTAGCAGGGACCTTCTTGGTTGCAAGAAGACCAACACAGATGGCCTATACAAGAGGTGCAATACAACACAATTACTGAAGAAAAGCGAGTTCAAGTTCACTCAATAACCAAGTTGAAAAATGATTCTTATATTCTCGATCGATTTTCAGGATTACCGAGAGCTTTGGGAGTTGTGTCTTACATTTTAAGATTCCTCCAAAGAACTCATCCAAAAACAAAAGCTTCATTTCAAGCAGAGTCCGTTTTAATTTCCTCGGACGAAATTAAAATAGCGACTCAACGTTTGATAAAAACCTGGCAGAGCCAATATTACCATGGGGAGTATAAAAAACTTAAATCCGGAGAAGCTATCGGTACGAAGAGTGAAATTTTGCCGCTAACTCCATTCCTCGATGATGAACACATCATACGAGCGGGAGGCCGCCTTGGAGCGTCTACTGACATGTCCTACAATGAGCGTCACCCAATAATTCTACCATATGACTGCAGAGTTTCTCACCTACTTGTTCAATTTATCCATGAAGTTTCCATGCATGGAGAAAACCAACTAATGCTGCGGCTAGTGCGCATGCAGTATTGGATTTCACGAGTCAAAAACATGATTAGGTCCGTTGTACATAATTGCAAGATCTGTACAATTCATAGGAAACAGTCACAAGTCCAACTCATGGGTATGCTTCCGAAAGAACGCACTACTTTTTCCCGTGCATTCACAAACACAGGTGTAGATTTTACAGGCCCTTTTGATATAAAGAGTTACCGCGGCCGGAGTTACTGCGTCTCGAAAGGTTATGTGTGCGTTTTCGTGTGTTTCACCACCAAAGCAATCCACCTGGAACCGACAAGCGACCTCAGTAGCCCGTGCTTTCTCGCAGCATTCTCTAGGTTTATGGGTAGGAGAGGTTGTCCTAAGAATATGTATTCTGACAACGGCACTAACTTTGTCGGGGCTTCCCGATCACTACGTTCAGAATTTAAGAAATACATAGCGGATACCCGGGACAAAACGATATCCCAATATGCCCATCAAATGCTCAATTGGCATTTTATACCCCCCGCAGCACCTCATATGGGTGGATTGCGGGAGGCGGGCGTAAAAAGTTTTAAAAACCACTTCAAAAAGATAGCAAACGGCCATAAATATACATTTGAAGAATTCACCACTTTGTTGTGTAGAATCGAATCCTGCCTCAATTCGCGACCGCTAAGTCCCTCATCGAATGTCCCAACTGACTTGGAGCCATTGACTCCAGGTCATTTTCTGGTAGGTGGCCACCTACTCGCGCCTCCTGAACCGGATATAAATGAAACCCCAGCCTCCATAGTAAACCGGTGGCAGAAACTGAAAGCCCTTCATCAAACATTTTGCAGGCGATGGAAATCAGAATACCTATCCGAATTACAAAAGCGAATCAAATGGAAACACCCTAAGCAGAATATAGAAACCGGTGATCTCGTCGTTATCAAAGAACACAACCTACCCCCTAACGAATGGAGATTGGGGAGAATAAGCAAAGTTCGACCCGGTGCTGATGGTCGAGTACGTGTAGTCGATATCATCACGGAAAAAGGTGAAATCGCCCGACCACTAACCAAACTGGTCCGACTCCCACCTAAAAAAGAACAAACATCCGAATAAGGCAGCGTGCCGACCCAGTACCATTAGAAAAGTAAGAGGATCCATTTGCGTTGGACCAGTCCTTTAATATAGGCAAAAAGCACACAAACGATCAGAGGATAAAAAACAAGAAAATAATATTTTCATACTTTAATAAATTAAATGAATTATGAAAGTTTATACGTCTATACGGTGTATACCGCATATGCTTGCTTAATGGTATCTACAACTTGCAGGTAAATAAAATGTTAATGTGGACGATATTACAAATACATATCTAAAACGGCGAAATCCCCGAATATTAACCGTCGAAGCGAAAATGCATGTGTACATGCGTACGACACCTCTTAACCACCCAATAGCGCAATATTTAACAAATGCCGTGAATTCAAGAATACCTACCTGTTGGAATTTATGAAGAAGAAATACCCTTTATTTAAATTAATTACCGACATTTGTACCTACCTACGCGTCGGTTTCAAGAAATAATGAAACAGCTTTAAATACGATATATTTCGCAAATGAAAACAAGAGAAACTTTATTATTTATATTTTAACAGTTATGTTTTCTTAAAATAACTTGCAATTTCTTTATTCTTTTTTTTACAAATTTAATTATTTCATTTTACAATTTAAATTTTCATTTATTTCTTAAAAAATTGCTTACGCCATTAATTTCACTAACTTTAGGCTTCGATCAAGAAAAGAGGTTTACTTAAATACAATAACGCATCGTGAACAACGAATGGAATTGAACGAAATAAACATTTTATCAATGGTATGTAGCAAAGCTACTAATCAAGCGAATTAGAAGAAGAGAGAATGAAAAAAGGAGAAAAAACAGGAAACACAAAACAAATTACAAACTTGAAATTTCGAACCTTTTTTTGTCATTGTTTGTACGTCTAGTTGAGGTAGATTAACGTTAAAAAATGTTCAAATGTGTGTAGGTGTGCATGGAGTACATACATACATATGTTGGGCCTGGCATTTGACGCACTGCTCATACAATTCGACGGTAACAATTCCGAATTTTTTTTTTCTCTCTTAGAGTTATATATTTTGATTTTTAATTCATTCGTTTCATTAATGAGTAGAAGTTTTTATATAAAGTACGTTCATATGTATTTAATACACTCTGGACTATCTTGTGAAACGATATGAAACAAGCAAATATAATTCTTAGATATACATACATACATATGTATATATGTATATACGTGGGTAAAAATCTACACTAATCTACACTTACCCGTCTGGTCCCAGCACAAGGCTTCCGCTCCATGATCGCTGCCGATCAATATATTCAGCGACTGTTGCTCCCATTGACTCGTAGAATCCGCATTTGCAAATTGTTGCAGTAGACCTAAATGAAATATCTTTAATCGTCTGGTCGTAAGCTCACAAACGCCAGCAGTAACCGAGGCTACTAACGGGTGTTTTTTTTAGGGGTATAGAACTTCGAATTGAAATAAAACACAAGAAAATCGTTTTAAGGTCCATCAATTTGGCTTTATTGGAAGGATAATTTTATGCCATTAATGTTTAAATATGATTTCGGGCATGTGGCCGCCGCGGCTGGCTCGAATAAAGCCAATTCTACAGGTCCAATTTTCAACCACTTTTTCGAGCATATGGGGCCGTATGTCGGCAATAACGCCACGAATGTTGGCTTCCAATTCTCCTAACGTTTCTGGTTTGTTGGTGTAGACGAGCGACTTCACATATCCCCAAAGAAAATAATCCAATGGTGTCAAATCACACGATCTTGGTGGCCAATTGACAGGTCCATTCCGCGAAATTATGCGCTCAGCGAATGTTTCCTTCAATAAATCGATTGTGACGTGCGCTGTGTGGCATGTAGCGCCGTCTTGTTGGAACCACAACTCATCCACATTCATGCCATCCAATTCGGGAACAAAATAGTCGGTTATCATGGCTCTATACCGGTCTCCATTAACGGTAACTGCCTCTCCAGCATTATTGCGGAAGAAGTATGGCCCAATGACTCCACCAGCCCATAGAGCACACCAAACAGTCAGTTTTTGTGGATGTAATGGCGTTTCAAGGGTCTCATGTGGATTCTCTTCACTCCAAATGCGGCAATTTTGCTTGTTGACGTAGCCATTCAACCAAAAATTAGCCTCATCACTGAACAAAATTTTGCGATGAATATCAGCATCGAGATCAATCTCATTTTCGGCCCATACACCAAAATCACGACGCATTGCATGGTCTCGCGGCTTTAATTCTTGCACAAGCTGGATCTTGTAAGGTCGCAAGCCAAGATCTTTGCGCAAAATCTTCCATAAAGTTGATGGACAAAGCTCCAATTGCTGTGCACGGTGGCGAATCGATTCATTCGGGTCCTCTTCAACACTTTGCTCTACAGCGGCAATTGTTTCTTCGGTGCGCACTGTTCGACGTATCTGCCGATGCGTATTATCACATAGAGTAAACGTAGTGCGAAAACGATCCATGGTTAACCGAATTAATTGCTCTGATGGACGATTATGTCGACCATAAAATGGACGGAGCTCACGGTAAACTTCGCGAACTGAACCATTATTTTCGAAATAAATTTGCACGATTTGCAAGCGTTGTTCTTTTGTCAACCTGTTCATGATGAAATGGCAAACCAAACTGAACATAAATGACATTAGAGTTGCCAGATTTGACCACAAAATGCCAGTTTTATCTCTATTCGAAAAACAAACCAGTAAAAAAAACACTTACGGATGTGCATGTGCAATTGTTACTACATACATATATGCTTGTGCTAATAGCATTATTGCGACAAGTACAATATGCCAAAAGCACTTTTTATTTTTTAAATGCATATCTCGATACTCCACGGCTTTCGTTGGGGGGCAGGATGGCTAATATTCCAGTTTTGTTGTCTTTGCCCGGCAAGCGGCGATATCCCATTGCCTTAAAATAGCAAGGATAGTTTTGTGGTGTCATTTCTACAGGCGCGGCAATTTTCGAGTAAAATGATGTTCCGGTACCCCAAATAGCCTGCACTGTTGTTGCCGGAGTGCCAAAACCAGAAGTGCCAGTTGTCCGTATCTCCTTGTTAAATTGCGCTTCTGGAAATAAAAGTTTCGCAAGCGTTACACGATTCGCTGGCTGTAAAAGGGTAAACACTTTTATATATACATATATATATAGGTGCATGTGTAAAAACTCACAAACTCACCTACATATGTACATACGCTTATGTACATATTATGTATGGAGGCACCTGTCCCACCGGATGGATGATGTGAATCCCTGGAAAGAAGGAAATAAATAAAATTTCAGTCATATATGTACAAATAAAAATTCTTTAAAATAATTTCATTCATTTACCTCATGTTTCAGTTCACTCTATGGTCTGTCAATCACGGAAATGGCGCCATTCATAATTCTGCAACACAACACACTTCGCGTAGAATAAGGCCTACCTTAGACTAAGATAGCTAATGAACAGCATTGCTATAGGGTATTGCTATGCAAGTACGATAGCATACCATGGCGGATTTTCAATTCGGAAAATAACGATGGTCATATGAATAAATATAATGTTTGTCTTGGGCTTACCCTATTAGTACTATTTCTTGGTTCTAAAATTACATGCATCTCTCATGTTATTGGATCCGGGCGTGTGTTAATCAAATTACTTTCTTACACCAGTTTAAAATGCTTCTATATGTTAATCATAGATTACCAACCGAATAAAAAGCATACGATATTAATTTCGATAGTTGCGATATATGCTTTTGTTTGTTAATCATAGAATACAAACCGAATAAAAGGCATACGATGTCAATTTCGATACTAAATAAAACAAACAAACCGAGTAAAAGGCATGCGATGTCAATTTCGATACTAAATAAAACAAAAAAAAAAAAAACCAACTCAGCAAAGAAGAACTAGACTGGCGAAAACGCCTAAGCGCATGTGAGTCTCCAAAGGTCGACACTGTAAAGTATTTTTTTTTGTGTGCTCATGCAACCCTACTCATCAACACCAGGGCTTCCCAGCTACCGACTACTCGTACTAGGTACTCGACATGGCACCATTACAACCAGTCTAAATAGTCAATTTTTTTTTTTTATAAATGTGCATTACACCCAGTCTAGGCAGGCTATTTCTTTTAACGTATATAACACCCGAAATTACAATACATAAATATGTTCGCACTATTTGAAAAAAAAAAAAAAAAAAAACAACGCTCTCCACCCAACAAATATTACTCTCAACATAAATAGATACATATTAGAGAATATACCCTACTAGCTAAACTCGCCGTTTTAGAAAACATGACGCCATATACTGCGCTGCGCAAGAGATTCGAGCGAAACGGAGATCGTTACCCCCTCGTCTGTCGACTCTGCTCCGATAAACACCCCATCCGACTGTGCCCGGTGTTTCGGAAGAAGTCACCGGAAGAGCGAATGCGGGAGGCCCTTTTGGGACGCTTTTGCACAAATTGCCTAGCTACCGGGCACCAGGTTAGAGAGTGCCAAAATGAAGGACGTTGCCTGCGATGTGGAGACAAACACCACACAACCTTACACCTCGAGGAAATCTCCACCAGGTCTTGGAGAGCTCGCCTAACGGCTGACTCCGTGGAGCCGGAGATACAGACCAATAATCCTTGGAGTGTGCAGGTCGAGGAAGCTGAGGCCGATGGCACCCTGTCGCTCTACGCTTCAGACTCGGGCACGGAGAGTAGGCCTTCCCGACCAGACATTGGCATTGAAAAATGTATCGAGCGCGGAGCGGAGACTCGGCCTCTCCGCCCGCCTACCCCCAGGGGAACAGAAACACGACCAATCAGGCCCCTTCTCGCCCACGAACGAAAAGGGAGAGTCTCCCGACAAAAAAGAAATGTACGAAAGACACGCAGAGCGGAAACTCGGCCTTTCCGCCTGCCTCCGTCGTCAGTTTACGACAGACTGGTAACTAGGCCTCGCCAGCTGTCGGCCTTCCGTAACACGGTCATGGCACCATCGTTGCAACCGACGATTGCTGTCGCGCCCACAGCCGTTGTCAAAATTGAAGCGAAAGGGCGCCTTCACTTGGTCCGCGCTCTCATCAATGCTTGCGCTCCCTCCACCGTCATCGCGGCAGACTTGGCACGCGATTTAGGGCTTGCCGAAACACAGATCGGCAACCAAAGAGGCTGTTTCTTGCGGATGAGAGGAAACCACGGGCAGAACAAACGGGTTGCCACTCACGCACTAATAACTACACACGCGCTTGGGGTCTCGCCTATCGCCAATCTGGACCCGACTATCGCCGCGCCGTATGTCCACATTCGGTTGGCGGACCCGCACTTCAATACTTCGTCGTCCCTCGGACCTAAACATGCATTACCTCTTAACAATAAAGAGTTTCCTCTATTTAAAGTGATAGCGGACGGTGAAAACTATATACAAACCATTAAAGAAAAGGAGAAACAAGAGGTTGAGAGAAACAACCTGACCGCACTTATACAGAACCACCTCAACAATACAACTAGTTTAGGTAGAGATAAATTTGTACAAGACACACTACGATCCACAAAAATGTTATTGAAAGCTAACAAAGAGCTTCTGATCCTTAATGCCGACAAGGGTAATGTTACCGTTTTGATGGACAAATCTGAATATGACAGAAAAATACAAACTATAGTTAACGACATGTCAACATACAGAATATTGAGATGTGATCCCACTACTAGACTACAAGACAAAAATAATGAAATTGTACAGAAAATGTACGTCAATATTAAAATTGACTTAAAAGAAAAGAACGACCTTGTTTGCAAAACAGCTACCCCGCCAAGAATTTATGGCTTGCCCAAAATTCATAAGGACGGTATTCCACTCAGACCCATTTGTTCGTCTGTCAACTCCCCGTCATATAATTTGTGCAAATATATAGTTAGAATTTTAAAAAACATAACCACGACATCCAAATATAATGTTAAAGACGCTATTGAATTCAAAGATAAGATCAAAGGTTCCTATGTTTATGATGACGAAAGCTTAGTGTCATTCGATGTCGTTTCATTATTCCCCAGCATCCCGGTTGATATGGCCCTGAACATTATATCTTCAAGGTGGAATGAAATCAAAGAACATACAACCATGACAAAAGATCTTTTCTTGACTATAGTAAAATTTTGCATTAAGGAAACTCGATACTTTAAATACAATGATAAAATATATGAACAACGTTCAGGAATGCCAATGGGTTCACCGGCATCACCAATTATAGCCGACATTGTCATGGAAGAAATTTTGAAGAATTTTGAATTAGACTGTGATAACAAACCCCGACTACTTACAAAATATGCGGATGGCTTATTTGCCATTATAAAAACTGAGGACGCAGACAGGATGCTCCAATTATTAAACAATTATAACAAGACAATTAAATTTACAATAGAAATAGAGAAAAATGAACAAATACCCTTTCTGGACACCCTAATAATAAGAAAAAACAACAAAATAACAATAGACTGGTACAAAAAGCCAACAGCATCAGGGAGACTTATAAACTTCTACTCAAAACATGAGAGAAAAATAATTATAAACACAGCCCAAAACTTTATAAAGCGGGTTCTCTCCATTAGTGATAAATTGTACCACAGCAAAAATATTTGTATCATTAAGAAGACCCTGACAGACAACGATTTCCCAAAAAAAATTAATAAATAGCCTCATTGGCAAATATGACCCACGTAACATAAAAAACGAAAGACATGTGCCACCAGATAAGATGTACAAAACAGCAACGTCCATATGTTCCAGGGTTATCGGAGAGAATCAAATATTCCAATCTGTACGATAAAGAAAAATACCAATTAGCCTTCAAGTACGACAATACTTTGAGAAATATTTTCAGCAATATGAAAGATAAAATCCCGAGACAGGAAAAATCGAATGTGGTTTATAGGATTCCATGTAATGGCAACGGGTCCCTCTTATGCGAGAAAGTATATGTTGGGACAACGAAATCAAAATTAAAGACAAGGATATCCGCTCACAAATCGAATATTAAATTAAGGCACAACTCTTCTGATAACAAAACAGCATTAACAACACATTGTAAAGATACTGGACATCATCCGAATTTTGAAAGCGTCATTATTTTAGAGGAGGAGAAAAATTACTACAAAAGATTCACATTGGAAATGCACATTGTGAACACCCCTAATAATATGAGGATGAATTTTAAAACGGACACCGACAATTGTGCACATGTCTACCGCAACTTAATATTAAGAAACAGCAAATATTCAAGGCATATGAAGACATAGTCCAACAGCTGTTCCGATTCTAAAATCGTCCCTTGCATTGTTGTTTGTTTATTTTTGTTTACAATTACTGTACTGTATTCATTTACATTCTCACGTGTTGTTGTTCCTTAAATAATTTTTTGTTTACAATTACTGTATTTTAACTTGTTTACATTTTCACGTGTTGTTGTTCCTACATATTTTTGTATACAATTACTGTTCTTTTATTGTTTACATTTTTGGTTTATGTTTCGCTCATCTTCAATTTTTGTTGAGTATATGTATACTATAAATTAAGTTTTTTGCATATCACATGTCAGTCTACCAGGCGCAGCCGATAGTGTAAGTTGTGTTCATTATTGTTTTAGTTTGTACATAGCGAACGCCATCTGTTGTTTTTTGCAGTCCTGATGATGACTTCAGACTGAAGTCGAAATATTGACGAATAAATAAAATAATTTACATATTATTCAATTGTTTTATTTTTCCGGCCTTCAGCTCATTAAAAATCTATATATAATTTATATAATTATGGCCAATACAACTGAATCAACAATGTACAAGCGGAGAGCACACCGAGATTAGGAAAACGCTTCCAACATCTACAAAAACATCAACAAATGTTATGACATCAAAACAAAAAAACGCATAAAACACTACCAACAGACTTCACAGCAATCAACACGACTATCGGAGTCGATAAAGTTCCTCGCAAGATGCAGGAGAAATGGCGTAACACCGAATTTTATCAACAACTCAACCAAAAACATCATATACACCATTAACAACAACACCAACAACAACAAAATGCCAACAAAGATTTCTAACTCCATATCTTCATACACTGCCAAAATTAAAATAAAATTATTGAACCTTCTCATCACAATCAAACACTAAATCCTGCGGCAAAAAAGGAAGGAGGTAAATATGCTGACGACATATATTAAACAACAGCTTAACATTCAAGACTCCACATCATTCTTCCAAAGTGAAGAACTATTGACCAAGAAACTAAAAACGACAATTAAAAAGACACAAGTAAATAAGTACGAAAATCTGATATACAAACAGCAACAACTTCTTAACATTAGGGTGATACCAGAATGGATTTTCAATACGACCGACATACCTATCCCGACTGACATTCAATGGCTCATGTCCCTCGGACCTAAACATGCATTACCTCTTAACAATAAAGAGTTTCCTCTATTTAAAGTGATAGCGGACGGTGAAAACTATATACAAACCATTAAAGAAAAGGAGAAACAAGAGGTGGAGAGAAACAACCTGACCGCACTTATACAGAACCACCTCAACAAGACAACTAGTTTAGGTAGAGACAAATTTGTACAAGACACACTACGATCCACAAAAATGTTATTGAAAGCTAAAAAAGAGCTTCTGATTCTTAATGCCGACAAGGGTAATGTTACCGTTTTGATGGACAAATCTGAATATGACAGAAAAATACAAACTATAGTTAACGACATGTCAACATACAGAATATTGAAACGTGATCCCACTACTAGACTACAAGACAAAAATAATGAAATTGTACAGAAAATGTACGTCAATAATATAATTGACTTAAAAGAAAAGAACGACCTTGTTTGCAAAACAGCTAACCCGCCAAGAATATATGGCTTGCCCAAAATTCATAAGAACGGTATTCCACTCAGACCCATTTGTTCGTCTGTCAACTCCCCGTCATATAATTTGTGCAAATATATAGTTTGAATTTTAAAAAACATAACCACGACATCCAAATATAATGTTAAAAACGCTATTGAATTCAAAGATAAGATCAAAGGTTCCTATGTTTATGATGACGAAAGCTTAGTGTCATTCGATGTCGTTTCATTATTCCCAAGCATCCCGGTTGATGTGGCCCTGAACATTATATCTTCAAGGTGGAATGAAATCAAAGAACATACAACCATGACAAAAGATCTTTTCTTGACTATAGTAAAATTTTGCATTAAGGAAACTCGATACTTTAAATACAATCACCAATTATAGCCGACATTGTCATGGAAGAAATTTTGAAGAATTTTGAATTAGACTGTGTTAACAAACCCCGACTACTTACAAAATATGTGGATGACTTATTTGCCATTATAAAAACTGAGGACGCAGACAAGATGCTCCAATTATTAAACAATTATAACAAGACAATTAAATTTACAATAGAAATAGAGAAAAATGAACAAATACCCTTTCTGGACACCCTAATAATAAGAAAAACAACAAAATAACAATAGACTGGTACAAAAAGCCAACAGCATCAGGGAGACTTATAAACTTCTACTCAAAACATGAGAGAAAAATAATTATAAACACAGCCCAAAACTTTATAAGGCGGGTTCTCTCCATTAGTGATAAATTGTACCACAGCAAAAATATTTGTATCATTAAGAAGGCCCTGATAGACAACGATTTCCCAAAAAAATTAATAAATAGCCTCATTGGCAAATATGACCCACGTAACATAAAAAACGAAAGATATGTGCCACCAGATAAGATGTACAAAACAGCAACGTATGTTCCAGGGTTATCGGAGAGAATCAAATATTCCAATCTGTACGATAAAGAAAAATACCAATTAGCCTTCAAGTACGACAATACTTTGAGAAATATTTTCAGCAATATGAAAGATAAAATCCCGAGGCAGGAAAAATCGAATGTGGTTTATAGGATTCCATGTAATGGCGACGGGTCCCTCTTATGCGAGAAAGTATATGTTGGGACAACGAAATCAAAATTAAAGACAAGGATATCCGCTCACAAATCGAATATTAAATTAAGGCACAACTCTTCTGATAACAAAACAGCATTAACAACACATTGTAAAGATACTGGACATCATCCGAATTTTGAAAGCGTCATTATTTTAGAGGAGGAGAAAAATTACTACAAAAGATTCACATTGGAAATGCTGCACATTGCGAACACCCCTAATAATATGAGGATGAATTTTAAAACGGACACCGACAATTGGGCACATGTCTACCGCAACTTAATATTAAGAAACAGCAAATATTCAAGGCATATGAGGACATAGTCCAACAGCTGTTCCGATTCTAAAATCGTCCCTTGCATTGTTGTTTGTTTATTTTTGTTTACAATTACTGTACTGTATTCATTTACATTCTCACGTGTTGTTGTTCCTAAAATAATTTTTTGTTTACAATTACTGTATTTTAACTTGTTTACATTTTCACGTGTTGTTGTTCCTACATATTTTTGTATACAATTACTGTTCTTTTATTGTTTACATTTTTGGTTTATGTTTCGCTCATCTTCAATTTTTGTTGAGTATATGTATACTATAAATTTAGTTTTTTGCATATCACATGTCAGTCTACCAGGCGCAGCCGATAGTGTAAGTTGTGTTCATTATTGTTTTAGTTTGTACATAGCGAACGCCTTCTGTTGTTTTTTGCAGTCTTGATGATGACTCCAGACTGAAGTCGAAATATTGACGAATAAATAAAATAATTTACATATTATTCAATTGTTTTATTTTTCCGGCCTTGAGCTCATTAAAAATCTATATATAATTTATATAATTATGGCCAATACAACTGAATCAACATTGTTAGTTTGTGTGAAAATAATAAAGAAAGCTATTTTTGCATTTTAGGGGATTTTAACCTCAATAAAATTGTATGGTCTAATCTACAAAATAATGGATATCTTACCCCAACTAATGTAGATACCTCTTTTGAAATAAACTTTATAGACAGTCTTTTTAGCTTTAACCTTGTTCAAATTCATTTTTTAATAAAATTGGTAACATTTTAGATCTAATTTTTGTGAATGTAATTTTCCAATTTGTAAATCGGATATGCATCATATGCCTTTAACCTTTTCTTTAGAATTTTTTGATTCGATTTCTGCCGACACTAACAATACTAAATCTTTTGATTTCCGTAGTGCAAGCATTGATACCCTGAACGCTGAAATCCATAAAATTGATTGCAGTTTAATATTTCGTGCTAAAAGTGTTTCTGAGTGTTTTGAAGTGTTTCTGTTTAAGTTGTCTGAAATTTTTCATAATAACCTTTCTCTCCTTCCTGATCGGATGCATAAGCTCCCTTGGTATACGAAAAACCTTAAAAAGTTAAAGAATCAGAGGAATAAATTTTATAAATTATTTAAATCTACAAATAATGAATGCTTTAAAGAAAAGTATGTAGATTACATGACCCGGTTCAATGTCCTTGACAAATTTTTATATAATCGTTACATATTGCGTTTCGAAGATGAAATAAAATCGAATCCTAAGACTTTTTGGAAATATATTCGGTCTAAGGAGGGCTGCTCAATTATTCCAGCTTGTATGATCTACAATGATAAACGCTCTGAAAGTTTATCTGATTCGGCGGCCTTGTTTGCGGATTTTTTCAAATCCAACTTTGTTTCGGATACTGAGGTATCGGGTATACCTCTTCATACTGACTCCCGGGTGGTTGACTTTGGTTCATTGTTTGTAACTGAGTTGGATATTATAGAAGCCATTTTTTCTCTTCAATCGTCATTAAAAATGGACTTGGATGGGCTCAATACTTTCTTTCTCAAAAAATGCAGTTTCTCTATTTGTGTGCCATTGCTTTATATCTTCAATCTCTCACTCTCTACGGGTGAGTTCATTGATCGCTGGAAACTTACTTCCATCACACCAATCTTTAAGTCAGGCAATAAAAATGATGTACGAAATTACAGGCCAATTTCGAAACTAACTATTTGTTCTAAACTCTTTGAAAAGCTTGTACATAATAAAATAATTTTTTCTATTAATAACATAATAGACACAAATCAACAAGGTTTTATTAGTGGGCGTTCCACAGTTATGAACCTAGCAGTTTTTACCCAGTATTGCATCTCGACGTTTAAGTGTGGACGGCAAGTTGATACGATTTACATAGATTTTTCAAAAGCATTTGACACCGTTTCCCATAATATCCTCTGTAGAAAACTTGAATGCTTAGGCTTCCACTCAATTTTTCTTTCCTGGTTGAAATCTTATCTCTCTAATAGAAAATCGTTTGTTCAAATTGAAAATGCCATGTCTTACACGTTTATAGCCGCTTCAGGTGTTCCACAGGGCAGCATTATTGGTCCTATTTTATTTTCGCTTTTCATTAATGACATTGTTGATTGTTTTTACGTTTCCAAGTTTTTATTATATGCAGATGATTTAAAGCTGTTTAGTAAAATAACTTCTTCTTCGGACATATTTCTAATACAACAAGATCTTAACAACCTATCCGCTTGGTGCGTCAGTAATAAATTATCTCTTAATTTAAATAAATGCTTCCATGTCACTTATTCTAAATCTCCAAATCGTATTCCATCGTCATACACTTTATCGAATGCCACTCTTTCCACTGTTGGAGAGTTTTCTGATCTCGGGGTAGTATATGACACTGGATTTAACTTTGTCAATCACATTAGCTTTATTATTCCTAAGGCTTATGCTAACTTAGCTTTTCTGCGACGTTATGCGAGGGATTTTAAAGACCCATACACTAGGAAAACTTTATATAACTCCTTAGTCCGCTCCAAGCTCGAATATGCCTCTCTAATTTGGAACCCTATTTATGCATCTCACTCTAATAGAATTGAAAGAGTACAACGCAATTTCATTCGTTTCGCCTTGCAACCTCTTAACTTTGCTGATCCTTCCTATAGTGCGCGTTGCATGCTTATAGATTTGAAGTCCTTAGCAAATAGGCGTACCATTCACTCTTTGATGTTTGTTTATGATCTTATTTATGGCTCTATTGACTGCCCGGATATTCTAGGACAGATAAGCTTCAATGTCCCTCAAAGAACACTACGCTTTAATTATCCGTTTAATGTCAGTGCAGGAAAATTTAAATACCTTAACTTTGCTCCCATTAAACGAGCACTCACTGAACTAAATTTTATATATAGATCACTTGATCTTGATTTTGCCATGCCCAGATGCATATTCCGCTCTAGAATTGCATCTCACTACAAATAATAAATGTTTATATAGTATGTAAGAACTATTCATAAGTACTTTTCTGTATCTAGTCTGTAAGGTTTTGTAACCATTGACTTAAATAAAATGAAATGAAAATGAAATGAAATAATTAGACATACTCCAGAAATATTTCACAATATGCAACTATTGATACGAAAAATTGTACACTATAGTCCACGTTTTCTCAGTAATGTTTGTTTCAGGAAAACCTATTGAATATAAATTTGCATGAATTTGTTGCCGACAGCTGCCTACATATATGTATGATTTTGCCATAGTTTTGATAACGTGAGTGCGTGATGGTCTACTGCTTCGGGATGAGGATTTTTGACATTTTACGCCTATTTTCACTCTCAAATTATTTTTTGCAGATTTGTAAACTTACAACTGACTTACACTCACACAGTGCAACCTAACAAAACCTACCTCACAAAACAAAACCGGTCAACTAACTTATTTGAAATCGTCAATGTATGTAGGTAGGTTACTAGAGTGGGAATAGTCAACAAATGATGGAAATTTGCAATAAATCTGAACTTGTTGTTTTTTGGAGATGTCAATTTGAATAACAATCAATTAACGCGATCGTTTAAATTAGCTGTGATAATAACGAGTATAGTTATATGTACAAAAACTTGTATTCTTAAATTTTAGCATCGACTTCGAATAGTGAAGAACTTTGTAAGGTAATAATCTGCACTAGAATGGAAATTCGTAATATATTGCGAGGAAAAGTTTGCGTTGAAGTGAAGCAAAACACTTTCTCGCTGACTGAAGAAGCAATTTTCTTTTATTGGAATTTATTGTCAGGATTGTATTGAGCAATGTTTGAAAACCTTCAGTTGTGAATAAAAAAGACATTTTTTTACAAGCCGTTAGTAGTTTCGTGGCCGTCATCTCGTTTTATTGAAAACAAATGCCAAATTTGTAATTATCGACATTCGAAAGCGCCTTATATAAATTTTTGTAGATAATCTTCGGCCATTTTGTATCCGCCATTTAGTTTTATCGAATATAAACGTTGAATTTGTAATTAATAATAATATTTAATAATAACATTTTGGCGCTTACACTATATACATAGCTCAGTGTTTGGCCACGCTTCTACTACCATTTGTAGTGTGCGTCTTTATATTCTACCAGAAATGGAGGGACCTACAGTTTTGTGCCGACTCCGAACGGCAGATGTATTTTATGAGAAGGTTTTTCATGGCAAAAATACCCTCGGAGGTTTGTCATTGCCTGCCGAAGGGTGACCGCTATTAGAAAAAACGTTTTTATAATTTTAGATTTTACTTGCCCTGGCTGAGGTTCGTACTTCGAACCCAGTGATATATCGAGTTATAGCACGAACCGCTACCCACTCCAACACAACGGTAATTTGTAATTAACGACCTGTAAAACCATCTTACGAAGTTTTTCACAAAAAATGGAGTGATTTTTTGAAACAATGTCAGGCATTTTGTATCCGCCATTTTGTTTTCCTTATAACTGTTGGTTTCTAAATCAGCAACCTTTGAAAACCCTGAATATTAATTTGTGTGCATATCGGAGTTCTATTCTCAAAATTTGTCCGCCATTTTGTATCCGCCATTTTTTTTTTGTAATAAATGTCAAATTCGTAATTAGCGGCCCGAAAAATTCCAGAAAAAAAATGTTCATCGAAATCAAACAAAATCTTCTATTTTTGTCCAAGTTTTTTCGATTATAGGCCAGTGTGCAATTGTGCACAGTGTACCTGCAACACAAGATAGTGTTGAAATAACGTTTTCAGCTTTAAAACTTATTTTCAGCGATCTACAGTAAAGATTACAGTAGTCTGCAACGAAATTATCCTTTAACGTGTAATAAAAACTAAATTCGGGCGAAACCGATTTTTATATACCCTACTTTACTCAATTTCTACCAATAAATACTAAAAAATTAAGTTTTTTGCATTTTTCAAAATTTCCGTTGGGCGTGGTTATGGTCCGATTTCAAAAATTATTGACGGTGATGCTAAGATATCAAGGACAATATGTGCACCAAATTTTGTGACCATACCTTATATCGTTATGGAGATACCTAATGCCCTTTTTTATAAGTGGACGTGGCAACGCCCATTTTTCAAAATTTCATAAAAATCAAGTTTCTTAATTAAATATCGACATTTTTGCATTTTTCAAAATTTCCGTTATATGGGAGGTGGGCGAGGTTATGGTCCGATTCCAAAAATTTTTAACGATGATGACAGCGATATTGAGGAAAATTTGTTCACCAAATTTTGTGCACAAGTACGTTCGGGTATAAAAATTATCCCTTAAATATGAAGATTTTTTTTATTTATTTATATGCATACATATATATAATGGCCCGTAGTCATAGTCGGCAGATAAAATAGGTTTTTGTTAAAACTTTGTTTTAGTTTAAAACCTCGTTTTAAATTTATGTCAATCATAGACATATTAAACACAGGTTTCAGCTAAAATTGGAACACACACGGTCCCCATATGAAAAGAAAATGTTAGTAGAGGTTTGAAAAAAAAATATTTTAATTTTACAAAGTGCACCTTGCAGTCAAAATCACAGCTGATGTTTATTTACATTTTTCACAAATGGAGCTACAAAAGGTAAGTAAAAGCTAAATATTGTTATAAATTATAATAAAAACTTGTTTATTTACATATTTATGTAGGACAAAAGCGATCGCGGGAAGGTAACTGGACCTCAGGTGAAAAAGCTTGCTTGAGGGAATGTGTAAATACCCATATAAAGACCATGGAAAACAAAACGAATGATGGCTCTATAATTCAAAAGAAGAAAGATGCATGTAAACATATAAGGATAACCATGTTGGCATCAGGGTATGATAGAGACGTTGCTAAATTAAGGCAGCAGTGGGCCAGGATGAAATTGGCCGCAAAGAAGTCATTTCGGGAAGAAGGAGAACGAAGAGCGTTTGCCGCAACAGGAAATGTGTATAGAGTTCCTCATCAGTTGGATACACAATCAAATGTGGCAACAAAAGGGCAATCTTTTTGCAAATGCTTTTTATTATTCTTCCGACAGTGCACTGCGATATTCCATGAAGGTCACCTTTAACAACAAATTGTTTGCTAAATTAAATACTCGGTTTCACCGGTACAAACTCACCTATATCACTTTGGTGAACATTCCTTCCTAGAAATCGTAATGTTGTTAGAACCTGGAGGCTTCCCGGGATGGGATGTCCCCTGTTATTACTGGCTTCGTTAATATGAAGAATGTTTATTAAATATTCAACTGTTGCTTTATCGAAGCGGTATCGGGAAAAAAATTGTTCATCATCCATTTAAAAGGGAACGTAGCGCTCCTTATACAATTTTGCCTTTCTCTGAACGACCGTGTCATCCAAAATTTCGAAATCTCTGCATATATTTTGAGTCCGAATCATCTTTCCACATTTACATATGTATTTAAATTTTTTGCTTTCCCGTAACTTTTCGAAACTTTTTAAACAAAACGTCATTTTAAAATTTTAAAATGAACTTCAAATCATTTTAAATTTAAAATACAGTTTTAAAGATGCAACGTATTTTAAGTCGACTATAACATAGTTAGAATGATGTTTATTTTAAAACATAGTTTTAAGAGTTAAAACTTGTTTTTAATTTGTCTATGACTACGGATCAATATAAATACATGCAAAACAAGTTTTAGCAAGTTGTAGGAGAAAGAAGGATGATGTCGAAGTGATTTGTATGGTAGTACTTACTTATGCGCAGTGAGTGTTTACACCAGTCAGCTGCAATTTTTAATTGCATCGAATATTTTGGTAAGTTTTGCATAAAGTTCATATTTTTATATTTTTTTCAAGTGTTTTATATTTATGTATTTTTTTATAAACAGAGCCAATAAATATAAAATAGAAATAGGAAAGTTCATATCGAAAAATCTATTCGTGATAAGAAAATCGGCCAAAGTTAACAAAAATTAAAAAATAAGTTTCATTCTTTAGTGATAAATACAGTTTCATAATGTTATTTTCTTCAAATATCCATCCATTTATTCAAGATAAAGCATTTTGGACCGATTTGATTCACATTCATAATTAATATTTTCTTTATTGTTTTAGCAGCTTAGAAATGGATTGAATGATTTGATTGACTTAGTAAACATAATTAAAACTATTAGTAAGATTTAAACGAAAAAACAAGTGGCGCACATGGACTTGCAATTTATCATATGAAAAGTAAAAGTCAAATAAAAACTCATACACAGGGGCGGATCCAGGGAGGGTGGGGGTTTCAAATATTTTCGAGCCCAAACCCATTACTAAGATTTTTAACTTATAGCTACAAAATTTTTGCCAAAAATGTTCACGTGAGTCGCACTAATTGGTTACTGTAGAACGTTTCGTTCCAAGGGAAAAAATTACATATATTCAGCTGAAGTTTATATCCTGATTCGAAAGGAAGACGGGAGGTAAGAGAGATGCGATCACACGAGGCAGATTTGAATTTTCTCCCGACGGACGAAAGATTCTTCCTGGAGGCAAGAAACAAATTTTCGTTTGGTTGTCTTTCGCCTGGTGGGATAAGTGAGCCAAGACATTTTTCGGTAAAATAAATAAGAAAACTTGTTGCTATAATGTTTTTAGATGCTTAGAAAACTCATAAATTGTTGAACCAAATATAAAAGAACTGAAGTGGCTTTCTTTGTCACCTCAATTCTCGCTATCTTCGACTTAGTCAACTTTTTAGTATCGACCACGTTTAGATCAGAAGGGTTATTATGGTTATTTTAATTTGATTTTTTTCTCCATCATTGATTTACAATTTTTAACCCTATCATCGCGGTTAAAGAACACCGCCATTCAGCTTGTTTGTTTATTTTCACACATCACAGATATGAGGAACAAATGAAGGTATCAAAAAACCTGTGCTAAAGTCGGGTTTGTTACGGAATCCTGATTCTAAGTAAACATTCAACCGATTTTCCCAAATTCAATTTTCTCTGGTTCAGGTGGGCTTCAAGTTGGATACTTTTTCGCACAGGGGACGCTAAAAATGTTTAAGTCGTTATAAAAAAGACTTCCGTGGCGATACAACCCTATCTTATGCTACACACAGAGCAAGGCAATTTCTCGACTTCAGCGCCACCTATCGAGTATTTTCACACAATATATTTATGTTTAGGTGTTTAATAGACGTTTCGAATTTTAATCAAATCGGTCTGTAAATACGAATTTTAGAAATATCTCGACTGCAGCGCCACCTATAACACTCCCAGTGATTATATGCACCTACCGTAAAAATTTCATTAAAATCGGGTGGGTACTTTTGACGCCTATAAAGGACATAGAGACAAACATTCATTTTTATATACATAAATAGATATTGTAACAATACCATCATTTATACTCGTAAACCATTGCATAATGTGAGACTGTGCGGACGTGTTTTTTAATCGCTCTTTGTCTTTTGCTAAATTAAATTTTCTGTGACTTTTTTGCTAATTTAAGTATGGTGAAAATTACACCAATAGAGATATTGACTCTTTTATAATTAAACTAGATATAAATAATGCACAAGTAACTATTATGCCTTGTGCTTGCGGTCAGAAAGTTGATCGCACTAAACCAAAAGTGCAGTGTGATCAGTGCAATGAATTTTTTCATTTGGATTGCGTTGGTTTATTACCAGTTGACTTAGACTTTTTATTGTCATCAGACAAGCCGTTCTTGTGCAAAGTGTGTTTGGCTGTGCGTCGAAGCTCTATTCGCTCCCCTTCTTCGCCCGTTGTTTGTGAGAAAACTCCATCGAACTATGCCAAGTCGGTTTCTTCGAAATCTCAATATCAAGATTGTGTAATTTCAGATGAGAGTAATAGTCAAAAAAAAATTACTCTGGCCTCTGTGTTTAATGAGCTTGCTGCTCTTAAAGCCGATAACAAGCGCGTCCTCTCTTTACTCAGTGTTTTGCACGAAGATAAGAAAAAAGCAACAGAAAAATCTCAATTACTGCACGCTGATATGTCTTTATTGCAGAAAATTTTGACACCGTTTCCCATAATATCCTCCGTAGAAAACTTGAATGCTTAGGCTTCCACTCAATTTTTCTTTCCTGGTTGAAATCTTATCTCTCTAATAGAAAATCGTTTGTTCAAATTGAAAATGCCATGTCTTACACGTTTATAGCCGCTTCAGGTGTTCCACAGGGCAGCATTATTGGTCCTATTTTATTTTCGCTTTTCATTAATGACATTGTTGATTGTTTTTACGTTTCCAAGTTTTTATTATATGCAGATGATTTAAAGCTGTTTAGTAAAATAACTTCTTCTTCGGACATATTTCTAATACAACAAGATCTTAACAACCTATCCGCTTGGTGCGTCAGTAATAAATTATCTCTTAATTTAAATAAATGCTTCCATGTCACTTATTCTAAATCTCCAAATCGTATTCCATCGTCATACGCTTTATCGAATGCCACTCTTTCCACTGTTGGAGAGTTTTCTGACCTCGGGGTAGTATTTGACACTGGATTTAACTTTGTCAATCACATTATTATTCCTAAGGCTTAGCATAGCTTTTCTGCGACGTTATGCGAGGGATTTTAAAGACCCATACACTAGGAAAACTTTATATAACTCCTAAGTCCGCTCCAAGCTCGAATATTTATGCATCTCACTCTAATATAATTGAAAGAGTACAACGCAATTTCATTCGTTTCGCCTTGCAACCTCTTAACTTTGCTGATCCTTTACCTTCCTATAGTGCGCGTTGCATGCTTATAGATTTGAAGTCCTTAGCAAATAGGCGTACCATTCACTCTTTGATGTTTGTTTATGATCTTATTTATGGCTCTATTGACTGCCCGGATATTCTAGGACAGATAAGCTTCAATGTCCCTCAAAGAACTCTACGCTTTAATTATCCGTTTAATGTCAGTGCAGGAAAATTGAAATACCTTAACTTTGCTCCCATTAAACGAGCACTCACTGAACTAAATTTTATATATAGATCACTTGATCTTGATTTTGCCATGCCCAGATGCATTTTCCGCTCTAGAATTGCATCTCATTACAAATAATAAATGTTTATTTAGTATGTAAGAACTATTCATAAGTACTTTTCTGTATCTAGTCTGTAAGGTTTTGTAACCATTGACTTAAATAAAATGAAATGAAAATGAAATGAAATAATTAGACATACTCCAGAAATATTTCAAAATATGCAACTATTGATACGAAAAATTGTACACTATAATGTCAGTGCAGGAAAATTTAAATACCTTAACTTTGCTCCCATTAAACGAGCACTCACTGAACTAAATTTTATATATAGATCACTTGATCTTGATTTTGCCATGCCCAGATGCATTTTCCGCTCTAGAATTGCATCTCATTACAAATAATAAATGTTTATATAGTATGTAAGAACTATTCATAAGTACTTTTCTGTATCTAGTCTGTAAGGTTTTGTAACCATTGACTTAAATAAAATGAAATGAAAATGAAATGAAATAATTAGACATACTCCAGAAATATTTCACAATATGCAACTATTGATACGAAAAATTGTACACTATAGTCCACGTTTTCTCAGTAATGTTTGTTTCAGGAAAACCTATTGAATATAAATTTGCATGAATTTGTTGCCGACAGCTGCCTACATATATGTATGATTTTGCCATAGTTTTGATAACGTGAGTGCGTGATGGTCTACTGCTCCGGGATGAGGATTTTTGACATTTTACGCCTATTTTAACTCTCAAATTATTTTTTGCAGATTTGTAAACTTACAACTGACTTACACTCACACAGTGCAACCTAACAAAACCTACCTCACAAAACAAAACCGGTCAACTAACTTATTTGAAATCGTCAATGTAGGTAGGTTACTAGAGTGATGGAAATTTGCAATAAATCTGAACTTGTTGTTTTTTGGAGATGTCAATTTGAATAACAATCAATTAACGCGATCGTTTAAATTAGCTGTGATAATAACGAGTATAGTTATATGTACAAAAACTTGTATTCTTAAATTTTAGTATCGACTTCGAATAGTGAAGAACTTTGAATGGAAATTCATAATATATTGCGAGGAAAAGTTTGCGTTGAAGTGAAGACTTGGTTACTAATTTTAGAAAACAAATGGACTGAATTGAAGCAAAACACTTTCTCGCTGACTGAAGAAGCAATTTTCTTTTATTGGAATTTATTGTCAGGATTGTATTGAGCAATGTTTGAAAACCTTCAGTTGTGAATAAAAAAGACATTTTTTTATAAGCCGTTAGTAGTTTCGTGGCCGTCATCCCGTTTTATTGAAAACAAATGCCAAATTTGTAATTATCGACATTCGAAAGCGCCTTATATAAATTTTTGTAGATAATCTTCGGCCATTTTGTATCCGCCATTTAGTTTTATCGAATATAAACGTTGAATTTGTAATTAATAATAATATTTAATAATAACATTTTGGCGCTTACACTATATACATAGCTCAGTGTTTGGCCACGCTTCTACTACCATTTGTGGTGTGCGTCTTTATATTCTACCAGAAATGGAGGGACCTACAGTTTTGTGCCGACTCCGAACGGCAGATGTATTTTATGAGAAGGTTTTTCATGGCAAAAATACCCTCGGAGGTTTGTCATTGCCTGCCGAAGGGTGACCGCTATTAGAAAAAACGTTTTTATAATTTTAGATTTTACTTGCCCTGGCTGAGGTTCGTACTTCGAACCCAGTGATATATCGAGTTATAGCACGAACCGCTACCCACTCCAACACAACGGTAATTTGTAATTAACGACCTGTAAAACCATCTTACGAAGTTTTTCACAAAAAATGGAGTGATTTTTTGAAACAATGTCGGGCATTTTGTATCCGCCATTTTGTTTTTCTTATAACAACTGTTGGTTTCTAAATCAGCAACCTTTGAAAACCCTGAATATTAATTTGTGTGCATATCGAAGTTCTATTCTCAAAATTTGTCCGCCATTTTGTATCCGCCATTTTTTTTTTGTAATAAATGTCAAATTCGTAATTAGCGGCCCCAAAAATTCCAGAAAAAAAATGTTCATCGAAATCAAACAAAATCTTCTATTTTTGTCCAAGTTTTTTCGATTATAGGCCAGTGTGCAATTGTGCACAGTGTACCTGCAACACAAGATACTGTTGAAATGACGTTTTCAGCTTTAAAACTTATTTTGAGCGAGCTACAGTAAAGATTACATTAGTCTGCAACGAAATTATCCTTTAACGTGTAATAAAATCTAAATTCGGGCGAAACCGATTTTTATGTACCCTCGCGATGTATTTTTGCATGGGCGGTGCCCATAATTTCATAAACTTTACTCAATTTCTACCAATAAATACAAAGAAATTAAGTTTTTTGCATTTTTCAAAATTTCCGTTGGGCGTGGTTATGGTCCGATTTCAAAAATTATTGAGGGTGATGCTAAGATATCAAGGACAATATGTGCACCAAATTTTGTGACCATACCTTATATCGTTATGGAGATACCTAATGCCCTTTTTTATAAGTGGACGTGGCAACGCCCATTTTTCAAAATTTCATAAAAATCAAGTTTCTTAATTAAATATCTCTCTAAATATAAAATTTTAATTGATATGTTCCAATAGATAAAGATTGAAAGACATTTTTGCATTTTTCAAAATTTCCGTTATATGGGAGGTGGGCGAGGTTATGGTCCGATTCCAAAAATTTTTAACGATGATGACAGCGATATTGAGGAAAATTTGTTCACCAAATTTTGTAACGATACCTTACACCGTTATTGAGATTCAGATATTTTTACTAAGTGGACGTGGCAGCGCCCATTTATCAAAATTGCATAAATACCTAATTTCTTAGTTCAAAATCGCTTCAAATACCGAATTTCACTCAATTTGTTTAAATAGGTACCGAAAAATTTAATCTTTTGCAGTTTCCAAAATTTCCGTTATATGGGAGGTGGGCGTGGTTATGATCCTATTTCACAATAATAATAGCGATATCATGGAAAATATGTCCACCAAATTTTGTGACGATAACTAATAATGTTATTGAGATACAGAAAATTTGTCATAAGTGGGCGTGGCAACGCCCATTTTTTCAAAATTTCACAAAAACCAAATTTTCTTTTTTATACTTAAGTTATTGTAACAACGGACAGACGGACGGACGGACAGACAGTCAGGGCTAAATTGATTCCTCTTTTCATTCTGATCATTTTAGTATATACATATATATCTATATCTATCTCGATTATTTTTTGTTGTTACAAACAACCGTTATGCGAACAAATTTATAATACCCTTGTGCACAAGTACGTTCGGGTATAAAAATTATCCCTTAAATATGAAGATTTTTTTTATTTATTTATATGCATACATATATATAATGGCCCGTAGTCATAGTCGGCAGATAAAATAGGTTTTTGTTAAAACTTTGTTTTAGTTTAAAACCTCGTTTTAAATTTATGTCAATCATAGACATATTAAACACAGGTTTCAGCTAAAATTGGAACACACACGGTCCCCATATGAAAAGAAAATGTTAGTAGAGGTTTGAAAAAAAAATATTTTAATTTTACAAAGTGCACCTTGCAGTCAAAATCACAGCTGATGTTTATTTACATTTTTCACAAATGGAGCTACAAAAGGTAAGTAAAAGCTAAATATTGTTATAAATTATAATAAAAACTTGTTTATTTACATATTTATGTAGGACAAAAGCGATCGCGGGAAGGTAACTGGACCTCAGGTGAAAAAGCTTGCTTGAGGGAATGTGTAAATACCCATATAAAGACCATGGAAAACAAAACGAATGATGGCTCTATAATTCAAAAGAAGAATGATGCATGTAAACATATAAGGATAACCATGTTGGCATCAGGGTATGATAGAGACGTTGCTAAATTAAGGCAGCAGTGGGCCAGGATGAAATTGGCCGCAAAGAAGTCATTTCGGGAAGAAGGAGAACGAAGAGCGTTTGCCGCAACAGGAAATGTGTATAGAGTTCCTCATCAGTTGGATACACAATCAAATGTGGCAACAAAAGGGCAATCTTTTTGCAAATGCTTTTTATTATTCTTCCGACAGTGCACTGCGATATTCCATGAAGGTCACCTTTAACAACAAATTGTTTGCTGAATTAAATACTCGGTTTCACCGGTACAAACTCACCTATATCACTTTGGTGAACATTCCTTCCTAGAAATCGTAATGTTGTTAGAACCTGGAGGCTTCCCGGGATGGAAAGTCCCCTGTTATTACTGGCTTCGTTAATATAAAGAATGTTTATTAAATATTCAACTGTTGCTTTATCGAAGCGGTATCGGGAAAAAAATTGTTCATCATCCATTTGAAAGGGAACGTAGCGCTCCTTATACAATTTTGCCTTTCTCTGAACGACCGTGTCATCCAAAATTTCGAAATCTCTGCATATATTTTGAGTCCGAATCATCTTTCCACATTTACATATGTATTTAAATTTTTTGCTTTCCCGTAACTTTTCGAAACTTTTTAAACAAAACGTCATTTTAAAATTTTAAAATGAACTTCAAATCATTTTAAATTTAAAATACAGTTTTAAAGATGCAACGTATTTTAAGTCGACTATAACATAGTTAGAATGATGTTTATTTTAAAACATAGTTTTAAGAGTTAAAACTTGTTTTTAATTTGTCTATGACTACGGATCAATATAAATACATGCAAAACAAGTTTTAGCAAGTTGTAGGAGAAAGAAGGATGATGTCGAAGTGATTTGTATGGTAGTACTTACTTATGCGCAGTGAGTGTTTACACCAGTCAGCTGCAATTTTTAATTGCATCGAATATTTTGGTAAGTTTTGCATAAAGTTCATATTTTTATATTTTTTTCAAGTGTTATATTTATGTATTTTTTTATAAACAGAGCCAATAAATATAAAATAGAAATAGAAAAGTTCATATCGAAAAATCTATACGTGATAAGAAAATCGGCCAAAGTTAACAAAAATTAAAAAAGAAGTTTCATTCTTTAGTGATAAATACAGTTTCATAATGTTATTTTCTTCAAATATCCATCCATTTATTCAAGATAAAGCATTTTGGACCGATTTGATTCAAATTCATAATTAATATTTTCTTTATTGTTTTAGCAGCTTAGAAATGGATTGAATGATTTGATTGACTTAGTAAACATAATTAAAACTATTAGTAAGATTTAAACGAAAAAACAAGTGGCGCACATGGACTTGCAATTTATCATATGAAAAGTAAAAATCAAATAAAAACTCTTACACAGGGGCGGATCCAGGGAGGGTGGGGGTTTCAAATATTTTCGAGCCCAAACCCATTACTAAGATTTTTAACTTATAGCTACAAAATTGTTGCCAAAAATGTTCACGTGAGTCGCACTAATTTCTTACTGTAGAACGTTTCGTTCCAAGGGAAAAAGTTACATATATTCAGCTGAAGTTTATATCCTGATTCGAAAGGAAGATGGGAGGTAAGAGGGATGCGATCACACGAGGCAGATTTGAATTTTTTCCCGACGGACGAACGATTCTTCCTGGAGGCACGAAACAAATTTTCGTTTGGTTGTCTTTCGCCTGGTGGGATAAGTGAGCCAAGACATTTTTCGGTAAAATAAATAAGAAAACTTGTTGCTATAATGTTTTTAGATGCTTAGAAAGCTCATAAACTGTTGAACCAAATATAAAAGAACTGAAGTGGCTTTCTTTGTCACCTCAATTCTCGCTATCTTCGACTTAGTCAACTTTTTAGTATCGACCACGTTTAGATCAGAAGGGTTATTATGGTTATTTTAATTTGATTTTTTTCTCCATCATTGATTTACAATTTTTAACTCTATCATCGCGGTTAAAGAACACCGCCATTCAGCTTGTTTGTTTATTTTCACACGTCACAGATATGAGGAACAAATGAAGGTATCAAAAAACCTGTGCTAAAGTCGGGTTTGTTACGGAATCCTGATTCTAAGTAAACATTCAACCGATTTTCCCAAATTCAATTTTCTCTGGTTCAGGTGGGCTTCAAGTTGGATACTTTTTCGCACAGGGGACGCTAAAAATGTTTAAGTCGTTATAAAAAAGACTTCCGTGGCGATACAACCCTATCTTATGCTACACACAGAGCAAGGCAATTTCTCGACTTCAGCACCACCTATCGAGTATTTTCACACAATATATTTATGTTTAGGTGTTTAATAGACGTTTCGAATTTTAATCAAATCGGTCTGTAAATACGAATTTTAGAAATATCTCGACTGCAGCGCCACCTATAACACTCCCAGTGATTATATGCACCTACCGTAAAAATTTCATTAAAATCGGGTGGGTACTTTTGACGCCTATAAAGGACATAGAGACAAACATTCATTTTTATATACATAAATAGATATTGTAACAATACCATCATTTATACTCGTAAACCATTGCATAATTAGACATACTCCAGAAATATTTCACAATATTCTACTATTGATACGAAAAATTGTACACTATAGTCCACGTTTTCTCAGTAATGCTTGTTTCAGGAAAACCTTATTGATAACGTGAGTGCGTGATGGTCTACTGCATCGGGATGAGGATTTTTGACATTTTACGCCAATTTTCACTCTCAAATTATTTTTTGCAGATTTGTAAACTTACAACTGACTTAGACTCACGCAGTGTAACCTAACAAAACCTTCCTCACAAAACAAAACCGGTCAACTAACTTATTTGAAATCGTCAATGTAGGTAGGTTACTAGAGTGGGAATAGTCAATAAATGATGGAAATTTGCAATAAATCTGAACTTGTTGTTTTTTGCAGATGTCAATTTGAATAAAAATCAATTAACGCGATCGTTTAAATTAGCTGTGATAATAACGAGTATAGTTATATTTACAAAAACTTGTATTCTTAAATTTTAGCATCAACTTCGAATAGTGAAGAACTTTGTAAGGTAATAATCTGCACTGGAATGGAAATTTATAATATAGTGCGAGGAAAAGTTTGCGTTGAAGTGAAGACGCCCATTTTTCAAAATTTCACAAAAACCAAATTTCTTAGTTCAAAATTTCACTAAATTTGCTGTAATAGATACCGAAAAAACGGGCAACACCAACCTACCCTGTCCAAAGAACAATCTATGTACCAAATTTCATATCACAATTTTTATTCAAGTTATTGTAACCACGGACAGACGGACGGACAGACAGTCAGGGCAAAATTGTTTCCTCTTTTCATTCTGATCATTTTAGTATATACATATATATCTATATCTATCTCGATTATTTTTTGTTGTTACAAACAACCGTTATGCGAACAAAGTTATAATACCCTTGTGCACAAGTACGTTCGGGTATAAAAATTATCCCTTAAATATGAAGATTTTTTTTATTTATTTATATGCATACATATATATAATGGCCCGTAGTCATAGTCGGCAGATAAAATAGGTTTTTGTTAAAACTTTGTTTTAGTTTAAAACCTCGTTTTAAATTTATGTCAATCATAGACATATTAAACACAGGTTTCAGCTAAAATTGGAAGACACAGGGTCCCCATATGAAAAGAAAATGTTAGTAGAGGTTTGTAAAAAAATATTTTAATTTTACAAAGTTCACCTTGCAGTCAAAATCACAGCTGATGTTTATTTACATTTTTCACAAATGGAGCTACAAAAGGTAAGTAAAAGCTAAATATTGTTATAAATTATAATAAAAACTTGTTTATTTACATATTTATGTAGGACAAAAGCGATCGCGGGAAGGTAACTGGACCTCAGGTGAAAAAGCTTGCTTGAGGGAATGTGTAAATACCCATATAAAGACCATGGAAAACAAAACGAATGATGGCTCTATAATTCAAAAGAAGAAAGATGCATGTAAACATATAAGGATAACCATGTTGGCATCAGGGTATGATAGAGACGTTGCTAAATTAAGTCAGCAGTGGGCCAGGATGAAATTGGCCGCAAAGAAGTCATTTCGGGAAGAAGAAGAACGAAGAGCGTTTGCCGCAACAGGAAATGTGTATAGAATTCCTCATCAGTTGGATACACAATAAAATGTGGCAACAAAAGGGCAATCTTTTTGCAAATGCTTTTTATTATTCTTCCGACAGTGCACTGCGATGTTCCATGAAGGTCACCTTTAACAACAAATTGTTTGCTAAATTAAATACTCGGTTTCACCGGAAGAAACTCACCTATATCACTTTGGTGAACATTCCTTCCTAGAAATCGTAATGTTGTTAGAACCTGGAGGCTTCCCGGGATGGAAAGTCCCCTGTTATTACTGGCTTCGTTAATATGAAGAATGTTTATTAAATATTCAACTGTTGCTTTATCGAAGCCGTATCGGGAAAAAAATTGTTCATCGTCCATTTGAAAGGGATCGTAGCGGTCCTTATACAATTTTGCCTTTCTCTGAACGACCGTGTCATCCAAAATTTCGAAATCTCTGAACAAATTTTGAGTGCGAATCATCTTTCCACATTTACATATGTATTTAAATTTTTTGCTTTCCCGTAACTTTTCGAAACTTTTTATGCAAAACGTCATTTTAAAATGAACTTCAAATCGTTTTAAATTTAAAATACAGTTTTAGAGATGAAGCGTATTTTAAGTCGACTTTAACATAGTTAGAATGATGTTTATTTTAAAACATAGTTTTAAGAGTTAAAACTTGTTTTTAATTTGTCTATGACTACGGGCCAATATAAATACATGCAAAACAAGTTTTAGCAAGTTGTAGGAGAAAGAAGGAAAATGTCGAAGTGATTTGTATGGTAGTACTTACTTATGCGCAGTGAGTGTTTACACCAGTCAGCTGCAATTTTTAATTGCATCGAATATTTTGGTAAGTTTTGCATAAAGTTCATATTTTTATATTTTTTTCAAGTGTTTTATATTTATGTATTTTTTTTATAAACAGAGCCAATAAATATAAAATAGAAATAGAAAAGTTCATATCGAAAAATCTATACGTGATAAGAAAATCAGCCAAAGTTAAAAAAAATTAAAAAAGAAGTTTCATTCTTTAGTGATAAATGCAGTTTCATAATGTTATTTTCTTTAAATATCCATCCATTTATTCAAGATAAAGCATTTTGGACCGATTTGATTCAAATTCATAATTAATATTTTCTTTATTGTTTTAGCAGCTTAGAAATGGATTGAATTATTTGATTGACTTAGTAAACATAATTAAAACTATTAGTAAGATTTAAACGAAAAAACAAGTGGCGCACATGGACTTGCAATTTATCATATGAAAAGTAAAAGTCAAATAAAAACTCATACACAGGGGCGGATCCAGGGAGGGTGGGGGTTTCAAATATTTTCGAGCCCAAACCCATTACTAAGATTTTTAACCTATAGCTACAAAATTTTTGCCAAAAATGTTCACGTGAGTCGCACTAATTGGTTACTGTAGAACGTTTCGTTCCAAGGGAAAAAATTACATATATTCAGCTGAAGTTTATATCCTGATTCGAAAGGAAGACGGGAGGTAAGAGAGATGCGATCACACGAGGCAGATTTGAATTTTCTCCCGACGGACGAAAGATTCTTCCTGGAGGCAAGAAACAAATTTTCGTTTGGTTGTCTTTCGCCTGGTGGGATAAGTGAGCCAAGACATTTTTCGGTAAAATAAATAAGAAAACTTGTTGCTATAATGTTTTTAGATGCTTAGAAAGCTCATAAACTGTTGAACCAAATATAAAAGAACTGAAGTGGCTTTCTTTGTCACCTCAATTCTCGCTATCTTCGACTTAGTCAACTTTTTAGTATCGACCACGTTTAGATTAGAAGGGTTATTATGGTTATTTTAATTTGATTTTTTTCTCCATCATTGATTTACAATTTTTAACTCTATCATCGCGGTTAAAGAACACCGCCATTCAGCTTGTTTGTTTATTTTCACACGTCACAGATATGAGGAACAAATGAAGGTATGAAAAAACCTGTGCTAAAGTCGGGTTTGTTACGGAATCCTGATTCTAAGTAAACATTCAACCGATTTTCCCAAATTCAATTTTCTTTGGTTCAGGTGGGCTTCAAGTTGGATACTTTTTCGCACAGGGGACGCTAAAAATGTTTAAGTCGTTATAAAAAAGACTTCCGTGGCGATACAACCCTATCTTATGCTACACACAGAGCAAGGCAATTTCTCGACTTCAGCGCCACCTATCGAGTATTTTCACACAATATATTTATGTTTAGGTGTTTAATAGACGTTTCGAATTTTAATCAAATCGGTCTGTAAATACGAATTTTAGAAATATCTCGACTGCAGCGCCACCTATAACACTCCCAGTGATTATATGCACCTACCTAAAAATTTCATTAAAATCGGGTGGGTACTTTTGACGCCTATAAAGGACATAGAGACAAACATTCACGTTTATATACATAAATAGATATTGTAACAATACCATCATTTATACTCGTAAACCATTGCATAATGTGAGACTGTGCGGACGTGTTTTTTAATCGCTCTTTGTCTTTTGCTAAAATAAATTTTCTGTGACTTTTTTGCTAATTTAAGTATGGTGAAAATTACACCAATAGAGATATTGACTCTTTTATAATTAAACTAGATATAAATAATGCACAAGTAACTATTATGCCTTGTGCTTGCGGTCAGAAAGTTGATCGCACTAAACCAAAAGTGCAGTGTGATAAGTGCAATGAATTTTTTCATTTGGATTGCGTTGGTTTATTACCAGTTGACTTAGACTTTTTATTGTCATCAGGCAAGCCGTTCTTGTGCAAAGTGTGTTTGGCTGTGCGTCGAAGCTCTGCTCGCTCCCCTTCTTCGCCCGTTGTTTGTGAGAAAACTCCATCGAACTATGCCAAGTCGGTTTCTTCGAAATCTCAATATCAAGATTGTGTAATTTCAGATGAGAGTAATAGTCAAAAAAAATTACTCTGGCCTCTGTGTTTAATGAGCTTGCTGCTCTTAAAGCCGATAACAAGCGCGTCCTCTCTTTACTCAGTGTTTTGCACGAAGATAAGAAAAAAGCAACAGAAAAATCTCAATTGCTGCACGCTGATGTGTCTTTATTGCAGAAGAGACTTAATGAGAAAGATGCAGACATAGAACTCTTAACAACTGAAATAATAAATCTTCGAGCCTACGTTGGTGATTGTTTTAAACAGCTAAACAATGTTGATGCTCCTAATACTAACAATGCTGGGCCAAAAACAAATGTTTGCCCTTCATCTGCTGGCGCTCTTAATGTTCACCTACAATGATTTCTCTTACACCTGCTACTCTCACTAGTGCAGTGAGACATCAACAGTCATCATATGCTGCTATCGCTGCGCCTATAACTACAATGCCGATCTCATCTACTCGCACCTCTGCCAGTATTGCTTCTGCAGTAACTGCGAAGCCTACTCCAAGTGTCACTTCTTTATCCGCTCCGTCTATTCCATCACCACCTACATCTGTCTCTAACTGTTGGGCGTAATGAAAATGTTGATTTAGATGTAATAGTTAAAAAGAAATGGGTGCACGTGTCTTCTTTTAAGCCCACTGTTACGGAGGATAGTGTGATTGCTTACGTCTCAAAAAAACTCTGGCATTGATAGTAGACATCTATCTTGTTTTAAACTTGTTAAGAAGGATACACCATTAGAACAACTACGACGTATTAATTTTATGTTTGGGATTACTCCCAGCTTGTATGAAAAAATAATCGACTCAAATGTTTGGCCCGCAGATATTAACGTAAGGCCTTTTCGGTTTTTTCACCGAGATCACAATTTAGAGCCACTCAAATAGATAACTGTATTGCTAAAGATTTTGAATGTACGTTAGTTAATAATAATTTATCTGTGTATTTTCAAAACATTGCTGGTATGCGAACAAAAGCTAAAAAGTTTTTTTTAGCAACAAGCCGTTGCGAGTATGACGTTTACGTTATTGTTGAATCTTGGCTTAACCAATACTTTTTTGACGCTGAGTATTTCAATCCAATCTTGTTCCATACATACCGTAAGGACAGGGATGGAAATAAAACCGGGTGCTCCAGAGGAGGTGGAGTCCTAATCGCTATAAAACGTGCCATTCGCTCATCAAAGGTTGATCTTACAAGTTTTGACTCTTTACTTGATCAACTTTGCGTATGTATCTATGGAACCTATGGAAAAATGTTTGTATGCGTATCCCATATCCCCCCTGGAAGTTCGGAGTCGTTATATACCGCGCATATAAATAATATTGTTAGTTTGTTATATATAGATTTTTAATGAGCTCAAGGCCGGAAAAATAAAACAATTGAATAATATGTAAATTATTTTATTTATTCGTCAATATTTCGACTTCAGTCTGAAGTCATCATCAGGACTGCAAAAAACAACAGAAGGCGTTCGCTATGTACAAACTAAAACAATAATGAACACAACTTACACTATCGGCTGCGCCTGGTAGACTGACATGTGATATGCAAAAAACTAAATTTATAGTATACATATACTCAACAAAAATTGAAGATGAGCGAAACATAAACCAAAAATGTAAACAATAAAAGAACAGTAATTGTATACAAAAATATGTAGGAACAACAACACGTGAAAATGTAAACAAGTTAAAATACAGTAATTGTAAACAAAAAATTATTTTAGGAACAACAACACGTGAGAATGTAAATGAATACAGTACAGTAATTGTAAACAAAAATAAACAAACAACAATGCAAGGGACGATTTTAGAATCGGAACAGCTGTTGGACTATGTCCTCATATGCCTTGAATATTTGCTGTTTCTTAATATTAAGTTGCGGTAGACATGTGCCCAATTGTCGGTGTCCGTTTTAAAATTCATCCTCATATTATTAGGGGTGTTCGCAATGTGCAGCATTTCCAATGTGAATCTTTTGTAGTAATTTTTCTCCTCCTCTAAAATAATGACGCTTTCAAAATTCGGATGATGTCCAGTATCTTTACAATGTGTTGTTAATGCTGTTTTGTTATCAGAAGAGTTGTGCCTTAATTTAATATTCGATTTGTGAGCGGATATCCTTGTCTTTAATTTTGATTTCGTTGTCCCAACATATACTTTCTCGCATAAGAGGGACCCGTCGCCATTACATGGAATCCTATAAACCACATTCGATTTTTCCTGCCTCGGGATTTTATCTTTCATATTGCTGAAAATATTTCTCAAAGTATTGTCGTACTTGAAGGCTAATTGGTATTTTTCTTTATCGTACAGATTGGAATATTTGATTCTCTCCGATAACCCTGGAACATACGTTGCTGTTTTGTACATCTTATCTGGTGGCACATATCTTTCGTTTTTTATGTTACGTGGGTCATATTTGCCAATGAGGCTATTTATTAATTTTTTTGGGAAATCGTTGTCTATCAGGGCCTTCTTAATGATACAAATATTTTTGCTGTGGTACAATTTATCACTAATGGAGAGAACCCGCCTTATAAAGTTTTGGGCTGTGTTTATAATTATTTTTCTCTCATGTTTTGAGTAGAAGTTTATAAGTCTCCCTGATGCTGTTGGCTTTTTGTACCAGTCTATTGTTATTTTGTTGTTTTTCTTATTATTAGGGTGTCCAGAAAGGGTATTTGTTCATTTTTCTCTATTTCTATTGTAAATTTAATTGTCTTGTTATAATTGTTTAATAATTGGAGCATCTTGTCTGCGTCCTCAGTTTTTATAATGGCAAATAAGTCATCCACATATTTTGTAAGTAGTCGGGGTTTGTTAACACAGTCTAATTCAAAATTCTTCAAAATTTCTTCCATGACAATGTCGGCTATAATTGGTGATTGTATTTAAAGTATCGAGTTTCCTTAATGCAAAATTTTACTATAGTCAAGAAAAGATCTTTTGTCATGGTTGTATGTTCTTTGATTTCATTCCACCTTGAAGATATAATGTTCAGGGCCACATCAACCGGGATGCTTGGGAATAATGAAACGACATCGAATGACACTAAGCTTTCGTCATCATAAACATAGGAACCTTTGATCTTATCTTTGAATTCAATAGCGTTTTTAACATTATATTTGGATGTCGTGGTTATGTTTTTTAAAATTCAAACTATATATTTGCACAAATTATATGACGGGGAGTTGACAGACGAACAAATGGGTCTGAGTGGAATACCGTTCTTATGAATTTTGGGCAAGCCATATATTCTTGGCGGGTTAGCTGTTTTGCAAACAAGGTCGTTCTTTTCTTTTAAGTCAATTATATTATTGACGTACATTTTCTGTACAATTTCATTATTTTTGTCTTGTAGTCTAGTAGTGGGATCACGTTTCAATATTCTGTATGTTGACATGTCGTTAACTATAGTTTGTATTTTTCTGTCATATTCAGATTTGTCCATCAAAACGGTAACATTACCCTTGTCGGCATTAAGAATCAGAAGCTCTTTTTTAGCTTTCAATAACATTTTTGTGGATCGTAGTGTGTCTTGTACAAATTTGTCTCTACCTAAACTAGTTGTCTTGTTGAGGTGGTTCTGTATAAGTGCGGTCAGGTTGTTTCTCTCCACCTCTTGTTTCTCCTTTTCTTTAATGGTTTGTATATAGTTTTCACCGTCCGCTATCACTTTAAATGGAGGAAACTCTTTATTGTTAAGAGGTAATGCATGTTTAGGTCCGAGGGACATGAGCCATTGAATGTCAGTCGGGATAGGTATGTCGGTCGTATTGAAAATCCATTCTGGTATCACCCTAATGTTAAGAAGTTGTTGCTGTTTGTATATCAGATTTTCGTACTTATTTACTTGTGTCTTTTTAATTGTCGTTTTTAGTTTCTTGGTCAATAGTTCTTCACTTTGGAAGAATGATGTGGAGTCTTGAATGTTAAGCTGTTGTTTAATATATGTCGTCAGCATATTTACCTCCTTCCTTTTTTGCCGCAGGATTTAGTGTTTGATTGTGATGAGAAGGTTCAATAATTTTATTTTAATTTTGGCAGTGTATGAAGATATGGAGTTAGAAATCTTTGTTGGCATTTTGTTGTTGTTGGTGTTGTTGTTAATGGTGTATATGATGTTTTTGGTTGAGTTGTTGATAAAATTCGGTGTTACGCCATTTCTCCTGCATCTTGCGAGGAACTTTATCGACTCCGATAGTCGTGTTGATTGCTGTGAAGTCTGTTGGTAGTGTTTTATGCGTTTTTTTGTTTTGATGTCATAACATTTGTTGATGTTTTTGTAGATGTTGGAAGCGTTTTCCTAATCTCGGTGTGCTCTCCGCTTGTACATTGTTGATTCAGTTGTATTGGCCATAATTATATAAATTATATATAGATTTTTAATGAGCTGAAGGCCGGAAAAATAAAACAATTGAATAATATGTAAATTATTTTATTTATTCGTCAATATTTCGACTTCAGTCTGAAGTCATCATCAGGACTGCAAAAAACAACAGATGGCGTTCGCTATGTACAAACTAAAACAATAATGAACACAACTTACACTATCGGCTGCGCCTGGTAGACTGACATGTGATATGCAAAAAACTTAATTTATAGTATACATATACTCAACAAAAATTGAAGATGAGCGAAACATAAACCAAAAATGTAAACAATAAAAGAACAGTAATTGTATACAAAAATATGTAGGAACAACAACACGTGAAAATGTAAACAAGTTAAAATACAGTAATTGTAAACAAAAAATTATTTTAGGAACAACAACACGTGAGAATGTAAATGAATACAGTACAGTAATTGTAAACAAAAATAAACAAACAACAATGCAAGGGACAATTTTAGAATCGGAGCAGCTGTTGGACTATGTCCTCATATGCCTTGAATATTTGCTGTTTCTTAATATTAAGTTGCGGTAGACATGTGCACAATTGTCGGTGTCCGTTTTAAAATTCATCCTCATATTATTAGGGGTGTTCACAATGTGCAGCATTTCCAATGTGAATCTTTTGTAGTAATTTTTCTCCTCCTCTAAAATAATGACGCTTTCAAAATTCGGATGATGTCCAGTATCTTTACAATGTGTTGTTAATGCTGTTTTGTTATCAGAAGAGTTGTGCCTTAATTTAATATTCGATTTGTGAGCGGATATCCTTGTCTTTAATTTTGATTTCGTTGTCCCAACATATACTTTCTCGCATAAGAGGGACCCGTCGCCATTACATGGAATCCTATAAACCACATTCGATTTTTCCTGTCTCGGGATTTTATCTTTCATATTGCTGAAAATATTTCTCAAAGTATTGTCGTACTTGAAGGCTAATTGGTATTTTTCTTTATCGTACAGATTGGAATATTTGATTCTCTCCGATAACCCTGGAACATACGTTGCTGTTTTGTACATCTTATCTGGTGGCACATGTCTTTCGTTTTTTATGTCACGTGGGTCATATTTGCCAATGAGGCTATTTATTAATTTTTTTGGGAAATCGTTGTCTGTCAGGGTCTTCTTAATGATACAAATATTTTTGCTGTGGTACAATTTATCACTAATGGAGAGAACCCGCTTTATAATGTTTTGGGCTGTGTTTATAATTATTTTTCTCTCATGTTTTGAGTAGAAGTTTATAAGTCTCCCTGATGCTGTTGGCTTTTTGTATCAGTCTATTGTTATTTTGTTGTTTTTTCTTATTATTAGGGTGTCCAGAAAGGGTATTTGTCCATTTTTCTCTATTTCTATTGTAAATTTAATTGTCTTGTTATAATTGTTTAATAATTGGAGCATCCTGTCTGCGTCCTCAGTTTTTATAATGGCAAATAAGTCATCCACATATTTTGTAAGTAGTCGGGGTTTGCTATCACAGTCTTATTCAAAATTCTTCAAAATTTCTTCCATGACAATGTCGGCTATAATTGGTGATGTCGGTGAACCCATTGGCATTCCTGAACGTTGTTCATATATTTTATCATTGTATTTAAAGTATCGAGTTTCCTTAATGCAAAATTTTACTATAGTCAAGAAAAGATCTTTTGTCATGGTTGTATGTTCTTTGATTTCATTCCACCTTGAAGATATAATGTTCAGGGCCATATCAACCGGGATGCTGGGAAATAATGAAACAACATCAAATGACACTAAGGTTTCGTCATCATATGGTATGGTATGGTATGGTATGTGTGGCTGTCACCGTTGCTTCAGCGACCCACTTAGGCCATGATTGGAGGCCCGTTGTGATACCACTAGCTAAGTGTTCATTCCCCTTTGCTGAACCATTTTGAGCTCTTGACGAATCTCGCCAACCATCTTGGGTCTATAGAATTTAATTCTCCGAGGTCTCCAAAAAGTGGTACCCCTAGAAAGCGTAGCCTGCTTCTTGCTAGCGCTGGACAATTGCATAGAATACGGAGAACAGTTTCCTCCTCTTCATAATTTTTGCAGCTTCTACAGCATCTGTGAAAGGGTACACCGAGACGCCCCGCGTGGTTGCCTATGAGGCAGTGCCCCGTAAGGGCTCCAATGACCTGAGATATATCATCCCGTTTTAAGGTGTACAGACCACGCGACCGTTTACGATCCCATCTAGGCCAAGTCTGCCTAGATATCCTACAAGTCGTGGTCTGTGCCCACCTCTCATTCGCACGAGCATAAGCATATTCTTTTGAGAGCAGCCTGCAAGTACCAAAGGGCATACCAATGCGTTCTTTACCAGGAAGAATCTGCTTGGTTGTCCCTTCCCTCGCAAGTTCATCCGCTATACAGTTACCCTCGATGTCCCTGTGGCCTGGAACCCAGATGAGGTTTAGTCTGTTCTGCTTAGCCATCTCCTGAAGAGATCGGCGGCAGTCCAGTACAATCTTTGAAGTTATCGCAGCTGAGCTCACTGCTCTAATTGCCGCTTGGCTATCGCTAAATATAAAAACGTTGTTTGCTTTTAAGACGGTTTGCAACCTGTCCACAGCCTCCTTAATGGCTGAAACCTCAGCTTGAAAAACACTACAGTGATCCGGCAGCCTAAAAGAACAGCTCAGAGATAAGACTCGCGAGAAGACCCCTCCTCCCACTCTGCCATTCAGCTTCGAACCATCTGTGAACACCGTAATACTTCCAGGTGGGGTATAGAAATTTTTAGACCACTCCTCTCTACCTGGAATCAACATCGCGAAGTTTCTGTCTGGGACCATGGTATCGACGCAGCGATCAGTGCAGTCCGGAAGGAAGCTATACTTACTCAGTATGCTTGAGTGCCCACATAGGGTAGACTCCCATTGATATGTCTCTCTTAGTCGAAGCGCGGCAAGAGCCGCCATCTGTTGACCCACTAAGTCGAGGGGTAGAATATCCAGAAAAACATTCAAGGCGTCGTTTGGTGTTGTTCGTAAAGCTCCGCTAATGCAGATAATACTGGCTCTTTGCACTTTACTAAGTAGATTGAGGTTAGCATTTTTGCTCAAGGCAGGCCACCATACGATGACTCCATAAAGAAGAATTGGTCTTACTACCGCTGTATAGATCCAGCGGCATACGCTTGGATTTAGACCCCATTTCTTTCCAATGGCCCTTTTGCAGGAGTATAGGGCCACAGAAGCCTTTTGAGTGCGCTGGATAATATTATTTCTCCAGCTTAGTTTCATATCTAGTGTGACGCCAAGAAACTTGGCTTCCTTCTTTAGATTTAAACGAATACCATTCAGTACCGGAGTAATTAACTCCGGTGTCTTATATTTTCTAGTGAAGAGTACCAACTTCACCTTTTCCGAGTTGACGCTAAGACCACATTGCGTGGACCAGTTCCCTACAGCGTGGAGTGTTCCTTGCATCAAATCACACAAGGTCTGCGGGAACTTGCCCATGTATGCTATGGCGATGTCATCTGCATATGCGACAACCCTGGCGGCACCCCATTCCGTCTCCCGCAAGAGTGAATTTACAGTTAGATTCCAGAGTAGGGGTGAAAGTACACCACCCTGTGGCGTTCCGCGAGACACATGCCTCGAAACACGGTATGCGCCGACTTCTGCTGTAATCTTTCTACCTAAGAGCATTTGCTCTATAAATTCAACCAGGGAGCCTTCTACACCGAGTCCTCTTAAGGCCTGAGTTATGGCCCCTTCGTCATCATAAACATAGGAACCTTTGATCTTATCTTTGAATTCAATAGCGTCTTTAACATTATATTTGGATGTCGTGGTTATGTTTTTTAAAATTCTAACTATATATTTGCACAAATTATATGACGGGGAGTTGACAGACGAACAAATGGGTCTGAGTGGAATACCGTCCTTATGAATTTTGGGCAAGCCATACATTCTTGGCGGGTTAGCTGTTTTGCAAACAAGGTCGTTCTTTTCTTTTAAGTCAATTATATTATTGACGTACATTTTCTGTACAATTTCATTATTTTTGTCTTGTAGTCTAGTAGTGGGATCACGTTTCAATATTCTGTATGTTGACATGTCGTTAACTATAATAATAATAATAATAATCCCAACGGTTGTATCCCTCCATACCCGCCCGACCGACGCGAGGGGCGCATCCGCATGACGCACGGATATATAAAAAAAAAAAATTTTGTTTTTTCATATATATTGCGCCGAGTCATGAAAGGCAGAGGTTTGTTAAGTGTCGAGATCTAAAACTGTTCAGCTACAGAACAAATGCTCATCAGCTGATCGAATAGTAATATATGTATATGTATGTATGTATGTATTAATTATTGAGAGGATTAAGTATAGTTTTCTTTATGTAAAAAAGTGAGTCTGAAATATCAAAAGAACCGGAGTGAGTGTTAAAATCCTGACACAAACTACGGAGTGGCTCATTTAACTCAAAATTACTTTTACATGGCTTCAGAAAGAGAGGCCGGAAATGTCTTGAAATTCTGGAGGGAACGTTAAGTTTTATTTCGCTAAGAAGAGATGGGCTAGAGATCAAGCCTGTCAGTAACTTGACCAAAAATACAATGCCTAGCATTTCTCTACGACTAGCAAGTGTAGGAAGATTAATGAGTTTTAAACGACTTTTATATGGCGGCAGGTTGTACTGAGAATCCCAACGAAAATTCCTTAAAGCAAAAAGCAGAAATTGTTTTTGAATGGACTCTATTCTGTCGGAATGAACTTGATAGCGCGGGTTCCAAACAACAGATCCATATTCCAGTATGGGCCTCACTAACGTTGTGAATAGAGCCTTCGTGATGTAAGGGTCATTGAATTCTTTTGACCATCGTTTTACAAATGCAAAAACACCCTTGGCTTTGTTAACTGTAACATTGATGTGAAGATTAAAATTAAATTTCGGATCCATTGTAATTCCAAGATCAACAAAGTTAAACACTTGTTCGAGGTTATGGTTACCTATTTCATAAGATGTTGGTTGAACTGCTCTGCGAGAAAAGCACATTACTTTACATTTTTTAAGGTTTAGTGGCATGTAATTTATTTCACACCAGTTAGTCATGCTATTTAAATCCGCTTGTAGTAAGGACCTTTCCTCAACAGAATGATACGATCTAAAAAGCTTTACATCATCAGCATACAATAAAATTTTTGAATAATTTATTACAGAAGGTAAGTCATTTATAAAAAGTAAAAACAGAATCGGACCAAGGTGACTTCCTTGCGGGACCCCTGAAGAAACATGAATAATGTTTGAGGAACTATTTTTAAAAAGAACTCGTTGTGTTCTGTCAATGAGGTAAGAAGCCATCCAACGAAGGAGATTAGGTTGAAAACCAAGGAGATCGAGTTTATGGATCAATAAAGAGTGACTTACTCTGTCGAATGCTTTACTAAAATCAGTGTATATAACATCAGTGTGCATAAATTCTCTGAATCCATTTGAAACATGAGTTGTGAACTCAAGCAAGTTTGTAACGGTAGATTTACCCTTAGAGAACCCATGTTGTGTGCTAGAAATTGTAGAGGATATGGAATACGTTAAATGGTCAACAACAATAGCTTCGAATAATTTAGGAATAGCAGAAAGCTTAGCTATACCGCGGTAATTTTCTATAGAGGACCTACTCCCGGTCTTATAAAGTGGTATAATGAATGATTCTTTCCAAGCTGAAGGGAAAATCCCAAGCTTAAGAGAAAGATTAAATAAATTAGTTAAGGGCACATAAATATGTTTTGCACAGTTTATGAGGAAACACGTCGGGATAGAATCGGGGCCAGCCTTAAATGATTCTTTTAAGTTACTCAAATAATAAAGTACTTCCTCGGAAGATATCTGCGGAATAATAGCAGAGGTGAGGGAACAGAGTTTATATGGATAAGGTTTGCTCAGAGGAGAGTTAATGGAGTAATTTGACCTGAAGAATTGGGCAAACATGTTGGAAATTGATTTGGAGTCACAAGAAACGGTATTTTGATATTTCATAGCAGACGGAAAACTAGTCACTCTGCGCCTAGAGTTAACGAAGTCATAAAATGATTCAGGGTTTTTTATTAGATTCCTTTTAACTTTGCACAAATAAGATCTGTAGCATTTTTTATTTAATTCAAAATAAGCGTGTCGGATAACTGAGTATTTAATATAGTTAGTGTGCAAACCAGTTTTTTTGTACAATTTAAACGATCGCGACTTCTTATTTTTTAAATTTTTTAGTTCTTTAGTAAACCAAGGTTGTGATTGCTCCTTTTGTACGCAAACCCGTTTTGGTACAAACTTTTGAAATAAGCTAAATATAGTGTCATTAAAATGCTGGACGCAACGTTCAACATTATCTTTATACGTCGGCCATGATAATTTTGATAATTCTCGATCTAATTTTTTGAAATTGGCTTTCGCGAAAATAAAACGAGCGTTTGAGCTACTTGATTTATCAACATTATTTCCAAAATCACCAATAACCTCGTAATTTACCTCAATCGCAGGGTGATAAGAGTCCTCTGGAATAACCAAGGGTTCGCACATCTTCATAGATGACTTAGATACGTCATCAACAAAAACTAGATCCAGAATGGTGCCAAAATTGTTTGGAGTTAAATTGATCTGATTTAGACAGAGCTCAGCCATATCTTCTAAAAACACATTGTATCTATCCTTTGATGATATTGGAACGATAACGTCCTCTATAAGAGTCCATGATATGCCTGGCATATTGAAGTCACCAAGTACAATCATCGAGTCATGTGCAGTAATCATTGAACTTAAAGATCTAAGTAACGCAATATGTTGAGAATAAACCGATAAGTCAGAGTTAGGAGGGATGTAGCAAGCAGCTAAATAAAAGAAACCATTTCCTACCATAACTCGTATGGCTTTAAATTCGATTGACTCGATGAGGGGGATATTAACATCTTCGGATGGTATTGAAGAATGAACTGCAAAAAGAACACCCCCACCGATTCTGTCCTTACGGTCATTTCTATAAATTTGATATTGATTAGGAAGGATCTCTGAATTAAAAATATGTGGTTTAAGCCAAGTTTCAGTAAAGCAAATTACGTTATAGTCACAGTCTAAGCCTTTTAAATATAAATCGTTCAATTTAGTATTTAAACCTCTAACGTTTTGGTAGAAAATACCTTAAGTAGAATTTAAAATTAGTTTTTTGGCTCAGTGTCACGATTAGGAATTGAAGCTAAGTTATTTATTTTATTTTTATTTTTATGTGGCTTGTATTCAAATTCGCGAACAAATGCCCCGGTTGGCCAAAAAGAATTGTTAAGCAAAGAATCAAAAACTTCAGGTGCCACATAAATTTTAAAAGATGATACGTTACGTTCGTATTTAAAGTTAAATTTTCGGATTGCTAAGTTACAAGTCTTAATTTTTGATGAAATGTAAAACTCTATATCATCAGAAGAAGTGTCCCTAGCAAATCTAGAAACAAAAATTGATTTTCTCAAAGGAACCACAACCAGCTTCTTTGCAGAGCAGTCAGCCTCATCCAATGGTGCTACAGTTTTTGCAACAATAGGAGCAGACTGGGATGGTGGAAGCGATTGAGGCGGTGATGGACCCACCTCTGATGAAGATGCCTGTAAATTCTCATGATCAGAATTGCTTTTATTAGAGGAAGAAGCGCGAGTGCAGATAGCTCTTGATGAAGTTGAAGAAGACAGGCCCTGAGGCGGAGGGACAGGAGACAAAAGATTAATTAGCTCAATTTGTTGGGGTTGAGGCAAAATATTTTTTTGATGTAATGTAAGAGGAGCCACAATACTTTCCTTGGGTGGACTGTGTGTTCGTTTGCGTTTGCTCTCTCTTACAGGTTGCGAAGTTTGTTTATCTAGGCACTTAAATGATTTAAACACGTTTTCATAACGTTTAAATTTATCATTAAGTGCCCGAAGGTCTTTGCCCATTTCGAAAAATCCATTTCTGGTTTCTCTAAAAAATTGGAAAAGTTCAACCTCAGTTGATCTGCATTTTAAACAAGACCAACGAATACCTCTTCCTTCATTTACTAAGTCTAGGACTCTACCAGTCAATCCGGCACATTTTATATGAGCAATGCCATCGCACAACCAGCATGCAACAGAGCGTTGCTCATTATCGCTTTTATTTTTGCAGTTGTCAAAAATGCAAGACATAATTGAAACAGTAAAATTCAATATGAGTAAAAACTAAAATTGTATTAATAAATCAAAGAAGAAAGCAGTTTGCAAGGTAGGGCAAGTTTTATAATTATTTAACGTTTGAGAGCTATTTATGCAACGAACAGTTTTAGATGCACAGTAATAGACACCTAAAAAACTAGACGCAAACAGCTGTTTAAAGAATGACAATCAAAAAGAGAAAAGAAAATGCGCGCAAACTTTAACAAATACACAAAGTTTAAAGCGAAAAAAGAAGCAACAACAATGTAAATAAGAAACAATAACAATGCAAATCAACTAATGACTCGGCAATTGAAAACTAAATTAAAGTGTATAAAATCAATGCAAAAAATGCTCAACATATATTGTACTTAGCTTTAAATGCGCACAGATAAATCTCCAAAACTTTTATCACTAAATTATTAATTTATATACAAAGAAATAATGAAATTTCAATATAAAAATCAGTAGCACAAAGAAAACACAACTATACAGCTTGACGTCATATAAAGCAAACGTCAAGCTGTATAGTTGTGTTTTCTCTGTGCTACTGATTTTTATATTGAAATTTCATAATTTCTTTGTATTAAATTAATAATTTAGTGATAAAAGTTTTGGAGATTTATCTGTGCGCATTTAAAGCTAAGTACAATATATGTTGAGCATTTTTTGCATTGATTTTATACACTTTAATTTAGTTTTCAAATGCCGAGTCATTAGTTGATTTGCATTGTTATTGTTTCTTATTTACATTGTTTTTGCTTTAAACTTTGTGTATTTGTTTAAGATTGCGCGCATTTTCTTTTCTCTTTTTGATTGTCATTCATTAAACAGCTGTTTGCGTTTAGTTTTTTAGGTGTCTATTACTGTGCATCTAAAACTGTTCGTTGCATAAATAGCTCTCAAACCTTAAATAATTATAAAACTTGCCCTGCCTTGCAAACTGCTTTCTTCTTTGATTCATTAATACAATTTTAGTTTTTACTCATATTGAATTTTGCTGTTTCAATTATGTCTTGCATTTTTGACAACTGCAAAAATAAAAGCGATAATGAGCAACGCTCTGTTGCATGCTGGTTGTGCGATGGCATTGCTCATATAAAATGTGCCGGATTGACTGGGAGATTCCTGGACTTGATAAATGAAGGAAGAGGTATTCGTTGGTCTTGTTTAAAATGCAGATCAACTGAGGTTGAACTTTTCCAATTTTTTAGAGAAACCAGAAATGGGTTTTTCGAAATCGGCAAAGACCTTCGGGCACTTAATGATAAATTTAAACGTTATGAAAACGTGTTTAAATCATTTAAGTGCCTAGATAAACAAACTTCGCAACCTGTAAGAGAGACCAAACGCAAACGGACACACAGTCCACCCAAGGAAAGTATTGTGGCTCCTCTTACATTACATCAAAAAAATATTTTGCCTCAACCCCAACAAATTGAGCTAATTAATCTTTTGTCTCCTGTCCCTCCGCCTCAGGGCCCGTCTTCTTCAACTTCATCAAGAGCTATCTGCACTCGCGCTTCTTCCTCTAATAAAAGCAATTCTGATCATGAGAACTTACAGGCATCTTCATCTGAGGTGGGTCCATCACCGCCTCAATCGCTTCCACCATCTCAATCTGCTCCTATTGTTGCAAAAACTGTAGCACCATTGGATGAGGCTGAATGCTCTGCAAAGAAGCTGGTTGTGGTTCCTTTGAGAAAATCGATTTTTGTTTCTAGATTTGCTAGGGACACTTCTTCTGATGATATAGAGTTTTACATTTCATCAAAAATTAAGACTTGTAACTTAGCAATCCGAAAATTTAACTTTAAATACGAACGTAACGTATCATCTTTTAAAATTGATGTGGCACCTGAAGTTTTTGATACTTTGCTTAACAATTCTTTTTGGCCAACCGGGGCATTTGTTCGCGAATTTGAATACAAGCCACATAAAAATAAAAGTAAAATAAATAACTTAGCTTCAATTCCTAATCGTGACACTGAGCCAAAAAACTAATTTTAAATTCTACTTTAAGTATTTTCTACCAAAACGTTAGAGGTTTAAATACTAAATTGAACGATTTATATTTAAAAGGCTTAGACTGTGACTATAACGTAATTTGCTTTACTGAAACTTGGCTTAAACCACATATTTTTAATTCAGAGATCCTTCCTAATCAATATCAAATTTATAGAAATGACCGTAAGGACAGAATCGGTGGGGGTGTTCTTTTTGCAGTTCATTCTTCAATAACATCCGAAGATGTTAATATCCCCCTCATCGAGTCAATTGAATTTAAAGCCATACGAGTTATAGTAGGAAATGGTTTCTTTTATTTAGCTGCTTGCTACATCCCTCCTAACTCTGACTTATCGGTTTATTCTCAACATATTGCGTTACTTAGATCTTTAAGTTCAATGATTACTGCACATGACTCGATGATTGTACTTGGTGACTTCAATATGCCAGGCATATCATGGACTCTTATAGACGACGTTATCGTTCCAATATCATCAAAGGATAGATACAATGTGTTTTTAGAAGATATGGCTGAGCTCTGTCTAAATCAGATTAATTTAACTCCAAACAATTTTGGCACCATTCTGGATCTTGTTTTTGTTGATGACGTATCTAAGTCATCTATGAAGATGTGCGAACCCTTGGTTATTCCAGAGGACTCTTATCACCCTGCGATTGAGGTAAATTACGAGGTTATTGGTGATTTTGGAAATAATGTTGATAAATCAAGTAGCTCAAACGCTCGTTTTATTTTCGCGAAAGCCAATTTCAAGAAATTAGATCGAGAATTATCAAAATTATCATGGCCGACGTATAAAGATGATGTTGAACGCTGCGTCCAGCATTTTAATAACACTATATTTAGCTTATTTCAAAAGTTTGTACCAAAACGGGTTTGCGTGCAAAAGGAGCAATCACAACCTTGGTTTACTAAAGAACTAAAAAATTTAAAAAATAAAAAGTCGCGAACGTTTAAATTGTACAAAAAAACTGGTTTGCACACTAACTATATTAAATACTCAGTTATCCGATACGCTTATTTTGAATTAAATAAAAAATGCTACAGATCTTATTTGTGCAAAGTTAAAAGGAATCTAATAAAAAACCCTGAATCATTTTATGACTTCGTTAACTCTAGGCGCAGAGTGACTAGTTTTCCGTCTGCTATGAAATATCAAAATACCGTTTCTTGTGACTCCCAATCAATTTCCAACATGTTTGCCCAATTCTTCAGGTCAAATTACTCCATTAACTCGCCTCTGAGCAAACCTTATCCATATAAACTCTGTTCCCTCACCTCTGCTATTATTCCGCAGATATCTTCCGAGGAAGTATTTTATTATTTGAGTAACTTAAAAGAATCATTTAAGGATGGCCCCGATTCGATCCCGACGTGTTTCCTCATAAACTGTGCTAAACATATTTATGTGCCCTTAACTAATTTATTTAATCTTTCTCTTAAGCTTGGGATTTTCCCTTCAGCTTGGAAAGAATCATTCATTATACCCCTTTATAAGACCGGAAGTAGGTCCTCTATAGAAAATTACCGCGGTATAGCTAAGCTTTCTGCTATTCCTAAATTATTCGAAGCTATTGTTGTTGACCATTTAACGTATTCCATATCCTCTACAATTTCTAGCACACAACATGGGTTCTCTAAGGGTAAATCTACCGTTACAAACTTGCTTGAGTTCACAACTCATGTTTCAAATGGATTCAGAGAATTTATGCACACTGATGTTATATACACTGATTTTAGTAAAGCATTCGACAGAGTAAGTCACTCTTTACTGATCCATAAACTCGATCTCCTTGGTTTTCAACCTAATCTCCTTCGTTGGATGTCTTCTTACCTCAATGACAGAACACAACGTGTTCTTTTTAAAAATAGTTCCTCAAACATTATTCATGTTTCTTCAGGGGTCCCGCAAGGAAGTCACCTTGGTCCGATTCTGTTTTTACTTTTTATAAATGACTTACCTTCTGTAATAAATTATTAAAAAATTTTATTGTATGCTGATGATGTAAAGCTTTTTAGATCGTATCATTCTGTTGAGGAAAGGTCCTTACTACAAGCGGATTTAAATAGCATGACTAACTGGTGTGAAATAAATTACATGCCACTAAACCTTAAAAAATGTTAAGTAATGTGCTTTTCTCGCAGGGCAGTTCAACCAGCTTCTTATGAAATATGTAACAATAACCTCGAACAAGTGTTTAACTTTGTTGATCTTGGAATTACAATGGACCCGAAATTTAATTTTAATCTTCACATAAATGTTACAGTTAACAAAGCCAAGGGTGTTTTTGCATTTGTAAAACGGTGGTCAAAAGAATTCAATGACCCTTACATCACGAAGGCTCTATTCACAACGTTAGTGAGGCCCATACTGGAATATGGATCTGTTGTTTGGAACCCGCGCTATCAAGTTCATTCCGACAGAATAGAGTCAATTCAAAAACAATTTCTACTTTTTGCTTTAAGGAATTTTCGTTGGGATTCTCAGTACAACCTGCCGCCATATATAAGTCGTTTAAAACTCATTAATCTTCCTACACTTGCTAGTCGCAGAGAAATGCTAGGCATTGTATTTTTGGTCAAGTTACTGACAGGCTTGATCTCTAGCCCATCTCTTCTTAGCGAAATAAAACTAAACGTTCCCTCCAGAATTTCAAGAAATTTCCGGCCTCTCTTTCTGAAGCCATGTAAAAGCAATTTTGAGTTACATGAGCCACTCCGTAGTTTGTGTCAGGATTTTAACACTCACTCCGGTTCTTTTGATATTTCAGACTCACTTTTTTACATAAAGAAAACTATACTCAATTCTCTCAATAATTAATACATACATACATATACATATATTACTATTCGATCAGCTGATGAGCATTTGTTCTGTAGCTGAACAGTTTTAGATCTCGACACTTAACAAACCTCTGCCTTTCATGACTCGGCGCAACATATATGAAAAAACAAAATATTTTTTTTTATATATCCGTGCGTCATGCGGATGCGCCCCTCGCGTCGGTCGGGCGGGTATGGAGGGATAAAACCGTTGGGATTATTATTATGACGATACAGACGAGTCGACAGATGAGTTCGCAATTAAATTGAGAATCTACAAGTTATCTAAAAATTACCAGTTGTACTGTATATACACTGCATACTCGTCAAATAAAAGTAGGAGCTATCTATATTATAAACATAGTTTTTAATGGGGGGAGGGTGGTGTTGCAAACTCGAACCAAAATTGGTTGATACATGTGGTTTAAAAAAGAGGTTTTATGTGTAACATTCTTTTTTCTGTATGTACCAAGTACTTTGTATTAAAATATTCTTCTATCATTTTTAGAATTATGAAAAATTCAAGTTGTAAATAATTTTTTTTTAAATTTTCCGTAAGTTCCTTTTCGGTCTTTTCAGTCCAAAGAACTTGTTATTTCGTTATGAGCGCCGTATGGGTGAGATGATTTTTGAATCATTTGTGAACGAAAATAATTTTTCAATCTTCGTTAAACGTTAAATGACATCTCGCAGGAATATGCTAAAGCTGGCACAGTCATTATCAAATTAAGCAGTCAACAAACTTAATATAATGCATTTTTCGTCCTTTCAGATTTTCGTCGAAGTTGGTCAGCGATTTCAGCGCAGGTGGTAGGTTTGTTGCCAGACACATTTTTGTAAAATTTTGCAGTTGAGAACGATGGTTGGTAAATTCGAAAAAAGTACCAATTTTCATTGTATAAGTCCGTCAGCTGGTAAATTTCCTCTGTATGCCTCTTAAAGTATATTTTCCAACGGCTCCAAAGCATTAAAATCTAAGAAAAATAAAGAAAGTTATCAACTTATGAATAAGGGCAACATAATTTTTTTCTAGTTAAAGCATATTAAAATCTAAATTGAATTAACCAGCCTCAAGAGCCCTAATGAATAAATTCGAGGAATCCAATGGAAAAAGTGGCTTTAGGTAGATAAAAAGTCACGTTCTCTCGTGACTGCTGCGGTGAATTTGTCGAATAAGTGTATTATTTCTCAGAAAACTCATTTACTCAGTTTAGATTTATCAAAATGGTAGTGAAAACGTGGTTGGTCTATCAAGAATCTATTAAAACACATACATATTAATATTATTACGTTTACGTAAAATTATTTTAAAACAGAGCTTTTTGATAAAATCTTCTTTCCAATTAGTTTCAAAGAAGGTCCAGAACTTCAAAGTAGTCTTTCCGTAATTGTTCCGTTGGTGATAATCATACTCCCGAAGTAGGACAATCCAAACGGCGACAAATCTGCGTTCACAGGAAACCGAAATTTCTAAGTTTATAGGTACATCACTTGCCTCTTCAAAAATCCGTTTGAATTCTGGACTAAATTAAGTCCTTGAATTGTTCGTGCTAAAACTTTTGCTGCCTGTTTGGCACTTGTGGCTGTTAATCGAGGATTTTGAAAACCACGAGCTCTTCTCGAATTCCACAATAATTGTATTGATAATAATAGTAATAGTGAACGTAAAATAATAAACTATATAACTCACTCTTGGGTAAAAACTGATCGATATGACTCATCATCGAGTATGCTGGCAAAATTCACAAACTGCCTTGTCATCAAAATGTCCGTTAATTGAATAAGCAGCCAGATACGTACTGTAATGCAAAAATTTGAGCTCTCTGATCAAATTTGTTAAAAAAAGCTGCACCACTATTATTGTTTTCGCAATATATTTTATATAGTTTAACACGAGGCTAAGCAGCAGAAATCGTGCGTATCTTTTATTATTTAGGCTGTCCATTTATTGCTCGTTTTTTCATACACATCAATAGTTGTAATCAGGGACCGCAAATAACTGTTATGATTATATATATGTTTGAAAAAATCGGCATGAAGAAATGTTTGAAAATGTATAATGTAGTATATCAAAATGATCGTTTTTCAAAAATCTTTTCATTCGTTAAATGATCCTAAATTTTATGATTTTTAGATTTTATATCAAACTAGCCTAAACCCCGCGGCTGCGCTCGCGTGAAAATTGGGATTGGCATGATATCTGTATGAAAGGGGTCATGTAAATTGGCACCCTCCCTTACCTATAACTAAAAAAAGGGCTCCGTTAGGACCTTCTACACTAATAAACGAATAACGAATTTCACGTCTTTCTGTGCAGTGCTTCGAACGTTTTTTAGACGAATTATTTCAAAAGCTCTGTTTGCTCACATAATAATATTTACTTTCTGAGTTTTATTTTCTAAATAACACCTATGTATGAAATTAGTTATATTTTTCGCTAAGAAATAAAACTTACGCAGCGGTTGTAAAATAAAACTAACCTTGTAAGTTTTATTTATCGTTTAAAAATAATTGTTATTTTGTCAGTTTAATTTAACACTCACTGACCTGCGTTTTTATTTCAGAGTTGAACAAAAAACAAAAATTAAATAAAAGCACAATAACCATTTTTTATAAATAAAGAATTTTTGAGATTTAAACTGATAAACGTAGGCGGCATTTTCACACTTGTGTCAATTAGTCACAATTGTGCACAGTATACATACCTGCAACACAAGATAGTGTTCAAAGGTCGTTTTCAGCTTTAAAACTTATTTTGAGCGATCTTCAGTGAAGATTACAGTGGTCTGCAACGAAATTATCCTTGAAAAAATGAAGATTTTTTTTATGTATAAGTTAACACCAAATTCTCTGAAATTGGTCTACATAATTTCTCACTTGTAAATATGTAAACCAACATAAAAATAAGTGCAATGCTGAGTAAGCATGCGAGCGGGACAGTAGCCGGTATCCCACGGGCAACGACACCACACGCGCATCCGTTCAAATGCTGATGGCGCATTACCGTTCATGGGAACGATGACAGTTTCTATCTTCAGCAACAACAACAAGCGGAATCACCTGCAGTAGCAACGTGACTTCTTACAATAAATAGGTGTAAGAATTTAATTGTAAGTTAGTTGATTTCTGTCAATAAAGAAGCGAAGACCGGCACAAGCCGAAAACAAAAATTTGTTTTTTTTAAGTGTTTAAACTAGTCATGAGTTAACTGGCGTCCGCTCAATTAACTAAAGGCCCTAAAGTAGTGCCTCGCGATCCGTGAAATAAATTAATGTTAAAATAATCTTCAAGGATCCCTTAACTGAGATAGTGCCCTAATTAGCGCAAAGACCGGCTGACCCAGAAACAACAAAATAAACGGTGATAAACTTCTATAGAAGATAATCACGCACCACGAAGAGTGCGCAACGCGGGAGCCTTAGTAGGAATCAAACAGGATAACTCAGCTTGCGCCGTGGGACATGTTGCTGTTAATGTAAGAATTTAGATTTAACATATGATTTTCAAGAAATATTATGTTATTAAGTGCTCTAAGTGATTGAAAAAAAAAAAAAATAATAATAATAATATTTTGCAAAACAAACAAGTGTTCTAACTAGTCCTTAAAAGAAAATATAAAACAAGTACTCCTATAAAAAGTTTAAGAAAATATTTAACAAAGTCAAGAGCTCAATTAAATATTTAAAGGAAATATTTTAAAGACAAGTGCTCGAGTTAAATTAAGGCAAATATTTTACGAAAATATGCGTTCTACTTAATTTTTAAAAACATTTGACTAAACTAGTGCTTTGAAAATTTTTTTTTCTGTTCAATTAATAATAGTAGGTAAAAGAAAACGAAAAACAATTAAATAATAATTTTTTTTTTAGAAAAAAAATATAAACCAAGGGCTCGTACAGCCTATAAAATAAATAAAATCTTTAGGATAAATCAAAAAACAACTCTGCGATTCACCTCCACGGGACCCTCCAGAGATTGTTAAAATCCACTAAAACATCACAAAAAAATAACGAAACATTTTTTGAAAACTAGGTTAAAAAATAAATAACTCTAAAAATGCCTGATAATCTAGTTAGACCCCTCCGTTTTAAACTCTAATAACCCTCCTCAAGCCAACGATCCACAATTGAGTCCAGAGCTGGCAAATGCTATTAGAAGCATAGTGTCACAGGTTCTTTCGGCGGAAGCGCCAAACCTGATACAAAACGCAATAAATCCTGCACGGATAATTGTGACTGACCAAATAATTGAGCCCAGACATGCAAATAATGTGGCAGGACTCGACAGAGTACCTGACGTAGTGAGATGTCTGAGAGAATTCTCAGGTAACCCCAAGGAATTCGCTTCTTGGAAAAAGAGCGTTGAAAGGATACTCAGGATATATGAAAACGAAATAGGTACTCCTCGTTATTTTGGCATTTTAAATGTCAGTCGTAATAAGATAACGGGAAATGCCGACATTGCCTTAGAATCCTACAATAACCCTCTTAATTGGGAAGCAATTTCCAAATGCCTAAATACACATTACGCGGACAAAAGAGACATTGGTACTTTGGAATACCAAATGTCAACCCTCTTCCAGGGAGACAAATCAATAAACGATTTTTACCAAGAGGTATTTTCTCACCTTTCATTAATATTGAATAAAATATCTTGTCTAGAAATAGGCTCAGAATCCCTACACATTTTAACGAAAACATACCGTGACAAGGCTTTAGATACTTTCGTTAGAGGTTTGAATGGTGAACATCCAAAATTACTTGGAATAAAAGAGCCTACCGACTTACCTCAAGCACTCCAGTTGTGCATGAAACTGCAAAACCAAAACCTTAGAACTCAACACGCGTTCGGAAACCAGCTCAATTTGCGTAAAAATAATGCGCCTCCACTTCCTCCACGGAAGCAAACACCCTTTTACCCTAATCTCGCTTACCTACCACAACCGGTACCTCGCTCAGGAAATCTAGGACAACCATCAAATTATAGGATTTTACAGCCTCAGCACCAACAGTTTCCACGCTATCAACAATACCAGCAGTACCTAAGCAACCCTAATCCTCAACAAAATTTCACTTACCCTCCAAAACAACTACTTAGACCCAATCAGTTCAACAACCAACCACCTAGACCCAATCAGTTCAACAACCCACCATCAAGACCTACCCAACCGAAGCCACCAACCCCAATGGAAATAGATGAATCTCTCAGGACAAAGAACGTTAATTATATGAATAGGCCCAACAATAACTTCCTCGCCGGAAAACGTCGAATAGCACCCTCCCATCAAATACATCAGCCCTTTAAACAAAATAGAATTAACAATATAGAGACCACCGAAAACATGGTACAGGACTCAGGACAGCAAAACGAACAATTAGAGGAACAAACTTTCGAAGATTACTACAACCAATACACCGCGTATGACAATAACACCTATGACGACACGCCACAAGAAACCCCATACGAATTTTCCGCAATTAAACAACAAAAGGCAAAATCAGTCAACAATATCGAAATTAGAACAGGACACCTCACCGACCAACAAACAGGAAAACTTCAAACTTTATGCCATTTATACCCACAACATTTTTCCGACCCAGACGAAAAATTAACATATACCACTGTAGTAAAAGCCGAAATAAGGACCACCACCCAGGATCCAGTATATTCTAGATATTACCCATACCCCATGTCTCTTAAGGATGAAGTAGAAAAACAAATAACAAAATTGCTTGAAGATGGAATAATAAGACCTTCCCGATCACCTTATAATTCTCCTATCTGGGTAGTACCCAAAAAAAAACCATGCTTCTGGTACAAAAATTATAGAATGGTAATCGACTATCGTAAATTGAATTCGATTACAATACCTGACCGCTACCCAATTCCAGACACAAACGAAGTACTTTCCCAACTAGGAAAAATTAAATTTTTTACAGTTCTTGACCTCAAAAGTGGCTCTCATCAAATTCCCTTGGTTGAATCCGATATTGCAAAGACAGCTTTTTCAGTTAACAATGGTAAATACGAATTTACCAGACTTCCTTTTGGCCTTAAAAACGCCCCTTCCATATTCCAACGAGCATTAGATGACATCCTCAGAGATTACATAGGAAAAATATGCTTCGTATACATTGATGACATAATAATTTTCGGCAAAGACGAGGACTCTCATTTGAAAAATGTAGAAACCATCTTTAGGACACTACAAAATGCTAACATGAAAATTCAACTTGACAAATGTGAATTTCTGAAAAAAGAAGTAGAATTTTTGGGATTTGTTGTTTCCCAAAATGGAATAAAAACGAATCCAACAAAAGTAAAAGCAATTTTAGACTTCCCACCCCCACAAACTTTAAAAGACCTTCGATCATTTCTCGGACTTTCCGGTTATTACCGCCGTTTTATTAAAGATTATGCAAAACTTGCCAAACCCCTAACAGTACTTTTGAGAGGGGAGGAGGGACGAATGTCCAAAAATCTTTCCTCAAAAATAAAAATTACTCTTGATAATCAAGCAGTATAAGCATTTAACAAATTAAAAAACTCACTCGTGTCCTCCGACGTTATATTACAATACCCAGATCTAGAAAAGGAATTTCACCTGACGACTGACGCATCAAACCACGCCATAGGAGCAGTCCTAGAGCAGGACGGCAAACCCATAACTTTCATTTCCAGAACATTGACAAAGACCGAAGAAAACTATGCAACTAACGAAAAAGAACTTCTAGCCATAATATGGGCTTTAAAAACTTTTAGGAATTATCTTTATGGTTCCACCACAGTTAAAATTTTCACAGACCATCAACCGTTAACATATTCACTCAGTAACAAAAATACTAATAACAAACTGAAGAGATGGAAATCAATATTAGAAGAATATAATTATGAGATCAAATACAAACCTGGTAACAATAACGTCGTAGCAGACGCACTTTCTAGACCCCCTCAGCAAATTAATTCCATGTCAGCAACCTAGCATAGTGACGAAAGCTCAGCTCAAACCCTAATACCATACACTGATGCACCAATCAACGCTTTCAAAAACAAAATTTTCATTTCAACAGGCGAAACATCTTCATACCAGTTCAAAATAACATTTCCTACTTATCACAGGCATATTATAATCGAAAGAGATTTTACCGAAGAAAGTCTTACGAACATATTAAAAAGATATCTGAATCCCTCGGTAACAAATTGCATAAAAACAGAAGACAGCATTTTAGGCAAAATTCATATAATTTATCAAATTCACTTCAGCAGATACAAGGTTCGTTATACTCGAAACTTTGTAGAGGACATTACAAACGAATCACATCAGTAGTGCGTTTCTGTAAGGAATCGACAATATACTCGATTATAGTGACGTCATTTCGATTCGATCCAAATTAGTCGATTGATCGAGAACGAGTGTTTCTGTAAGCATAAGTCGACAAAATATGAAACAGTGAGAGAAATGGAACGCCAATCGACAAGAAATCTATCGAATCGGACTGACAACTTCATGTTTGAGAAACTATTATTGAGAAAAGTAAGCATTATAGAAATGTGTGCACAAATATTTAATTCTTATTAATAAATAAAAATTGACTCCAACACTAAAAAAACCAACACACATATGTAAATTGTAATGCTATACACAAGAATATTTTAGTTTTACCTTTTTCCACTGATTAGGGGACTTGTGGGACCCTCCCAATGCATTTAATTCAGCAGCGACGGCAGCCCAAACCTCTTCGTGCTCCTTCCTCGCGTTTGGTTTCATAAATTGGCCCCTTCCAACGCTGCGGTGCTGCTGCATTAAGTGCAGTAACCGCCTCTTTTGGCCATTCGTAACACGTCCCGACGTACTTCTCTGTAAAGAAAATGCATCAAATCTTTTTTAACTATTCATATATAATATATTAACAAAAATATACTTACATTTGCTTTAAATTCAAATAATTCCATTTTGAATTTAACGAAAAATTTTTTTGTCATCACCTCAAATGGAAGTGAGAAAAGCAATCGACAGTATTTCATTCAATTTGGTTACAGAAACACATTCAATCGAGCATTCCTACTGAAATGGAATGGAACATATCAGCTGACTATCGATTGAATCGAGTAATTATTTTACAGAAACACATTGAGTGAGAGTGACGTCAAATCGAGAATTTGAGTCGAGAACATCGATCGAAATGGGTTACAGAAACGCACTACAGGAAACAGAAATAATTAACGAACACCAAAGAGCTCATCGCAATCCTATAGAAAATAAAGCACAACTTTTAGAAAGATGTTATTTCCCACAAATGAATGCTAAAATAAAACGAATAACCAAACAGTGCAAAATTTGCTTGGAAAACAAGTATGAAAGACATCCTGTAAAACCCATTCTGAAGCCAACTCCGATTCCCAAGTATCCTGGTCATATTGTTCATATAGACCTCTATTTCACTAATAACAAAATTGTTCTGACGGCAATAGACAAATTCTCTAAGTACGCACAAGCGAAAATCGTATATTCCAGAGCAACCGAAGATATTAAAACCCCCCTAAGAGACCTATTAGAAATATTCGGATTTCCCGAAAACATTGTGATAGACAATGAAAAATCCTTAAGTGCAGCACCAATAACCTTCATGTTAGAAAACCAGCTAGGTATACAAATATTTTAAACCCCACCATATAAAAGTTCAGTAAATGGTCAGATAGAGCGATTTCATTCCACCCTATCCGAAGTATTGCGATGCACCAAAGCTACAAATACCCACACCGATTTTCATGATCTTCTCCATAAATCCTTACTCAAATATAATGATTCCATTCATCCCGTTACCAAAAGGAAACCAATAGAATTATTCTTTGGACGGACAATTGGACAGAATCCAATAGAACTAGATAGAGACGAAAATATTAGAAATCTGAAAAATAAACAGGAAAGGATTTAGAACTTCACAATAAGAATAGAACCGAAGTAAAGGCATACAACAAGAATGACATTATTTACGTAAAAATAAACAATAGATTAGGAAATAAACTAACACCACGATTGTTATGAACTTCCCCTTTGAATTTGCCTTTACACCACTTTTTCTGGATAGTCCTAGTAGTATCTTATCAGTTACGGCGTGTGCACTGGCAATGGCCCGCAGCTTCAGTTGCGTGGGTTACTAAACGTAACTTCAAAGACTAAAAAGGTGGGAAGAAAACGAAATAAATAAAGAAATTGCACACTATATGAACCATACAACCTACTGAATTCCTAAATAGCTATTATGAATTCCTATACACACGAGTACACGTATGTACGTACATATATGATTCACGGCTCCTATGCCTTCATCCTCAAACCTGCATGACAGCAGCTTTATTTTTATTGCTGTCCCTTGCCCGCCCAACCATGGCTTTTTCGGTAGAAATAAAGCCCCAAATTTTAGTGATGCCTCCGAATCTTAATTCAAAGGCTGTAAAAATCCAACCAACGCAAATCGCATGAGTTTCGAACAAAATACGCACACGGGATTCAGCAAAACATTATAAAGTTATTTATTTATATGATTATTCTAACCTGCATATATACATATGTGTTTTTTTTTTTTTTTTTGCACTTATATTTGTATACCTATATACATAAATAGCAATATTAAACTAAAGGAGTTTTTCGGAGTTCATTCATTAATTTAACTAATACGATCATATATACAAAAAAAATTTATATATACACATATATATATACATATATTATATATGTACGCATTCGCATGCGTCTGCCTAAAAATTCTCTGACAACTTCTCGTTCCTTTTTAATTTGTATTTACTTTAAGATTTCTCCTTTTTGTTTTTTTTTTTTTTTTTTTGTTTTGCTTTAATGCTCACCAAGGCCGTGAGTAATATGACAACAACAATAATAAGGAAATGAAAATGACATACATACATATTTGTTGGTAACGCAGTGTTCCGCTTAAGAGGCCTCCGAAACGTAGTTGTTGCTCCTGGACTCAGCTGATCTTGGTGATCTGTCTGTTTCCTTGCTTGTTCTTTGCAAAGAGAAAATGTTATTTATTGTTATTGTCATTATTTCACTCACTCCGATTTGGGTTTTTTTTTTTTTTTTTTTTTTCTTTAACAATATTTACTCGTATGTTCATATATCTAGAGCTAATGCAACCATTACTAACAAACACAAATTTTGTTGGTCTGCATGAGCCCGTTTACGCGAATTCCCACTGTTGGGATCTTTGTTTAGGTCTCATAGCGAACATATTTACGCACATACTAGTTATGGATGCACATATGTACGCAGCTGCATTCGTATATTTGTATGTACAAACTTAACCTATTTTTACGTTTAACAATTACATGGGTCTCTTTCCAATAAGAAAAAAAAAGTTTTACTCAATGAGTCTTACAAAGAATATTAAATTAAGGTGACCATCTTGTAATTAAGTATGCAATTAAATTATTAAGAACTCATTAATTTTTTTTTCTTTTTTTTTTTTTTGTTTTTTTTTTTTTTTTTGTTTTTTTTTTTTTTCTTCAACTAAATTTTAGCTCGAACATTATGTTAGCATTAGCATTTTTCTTTTGGCTATATATTTTTACTGTTTCGCCCCACGTGGGTTACCACATGGGACGGTCGAATTGCCGTGATTTCTTCTCCTGCCGTTATTGTAGTTGAGGTGCAAGTATTGCAAGTTTAATTCTAGCTCAATGCTTTTTACTTCAATGTTCCTTTACAGTGAACCTACAGGGACAAATTATCTCAAGACAATTATTTATATGTCTATATATATATATATATATACTCGTATATAGTTTAATTAAGCTTAAAATTTCTTACCGGAAAATATTTTCTTCTCCTACGAAAATCTGGATATGGCCTTATGGCACTCGAAACACAAAATAGTAGTAGAAGATGGATTTATTTACACAACAAAAAAAATTCTGACTTTAAGAAGATTTAACGCTTTATGTATGCAGATTTATTAAACACTTCTTTACTCGACGGCGGCTGGATTGGAAAGGATCGGCAAAGCTAAACGGAAGTGGTTTGACACTAGTGGCTTTTGACAGATATCACGACTAGTTTGATTTATGGCGCAGCAGCGCCATAAATACCACTACTGTCATTATTTTTTTTTCGTTCATCGAGTACAGGGTGATTATTTAATATATTAAATAATGAAAGAATATAATAAAAAAAATTGTATTGCGGGTGGAAATGTTTGAAGTACGACTGTACACGATATAAAAAGGAGATGGTAAAGGAAGACAAAGGCAACACAGTTTTAACACAATCAGGCCGCAAAGTACACAAAAGCCACATTAAAAAATAAATTCACAACCACAAAGGTTCAGACCGGAACATTTCGACTAATACACTCTATTGACCTTGACCAGTACGATTCTCTACTCGACAACATACACGCTACAATTGAACATGACATAACTAAGAAAAGCCGAAGTTACCCATTCCTTTCCCAGGAAGAGAAGTTAACCCGATCCATATTATCCCAGTTGAAGCCCAGGAAGACCAAAAGAGCAATAGATTCCCTCGGCACAGCCTGGAAATGGCTTGCTGGATCCACAGACCATGAAGATTTCAGAATATTAGGTGATATAATAAATAACGTAATAGATAATAATAATCAACAAGTAATTAATTATAAATAAATCTATGTATATTAGAAAGAATAAATAAAGTAACGCATATGTCTAACGTAATCTTAAGCGAATTAAAATCGAGCGATGCTCTTAAATTAGAAATTGAAAAAAATATTGAAAGAAAATTAAACTTTATTAAAGAAGAATTAATAAATATTGATTACTCAATACAATGGGCAAAAGCCGGAATTGTAAACTCATTTATATTATCGAACGAAGAATTAAATTTTATAAAAGAAAATGTTGAAGAGCAAAATATGCCTTATTTAAACTTAATCGAAGCAATTGAATTTAGTGATGTAAAAATTGCATCAAATCTATCTTCCATTATTTACATTGTAAGATTTCCCTTAACAAACAAAGAAGTATGTAAGTTAATAATAGTAAAACATGTAAAACAAGGTAATAGAGCAATAAAACAAGAATATGAAAACTTAATAATTTGTAACGAAAAAATATTTGGAATAAAAGATAGTTGTAAGAATATGAATAACTTAATTTTATGTAAGCAAAGTAGTATAAAAGAAGTCACGTTAACCGAATGCATACCAAACTTACTGAAGGGATATGCATCCAATTGTACAATGATCAACAGCCACCACATACCTACAATAGAAGAAATTACGCCCGGCCTATTATTCATCAACAGTTTCAACGGACCATTAGAAATAGACAACAAAGAAATAACTCTGAACGGCACATTTTTAATTAAATACGACAATTCAAGCTTGTCAATTGAAGACAGCCATTTTTCCAACAAAAATCAGCTTTTTGCGAAGCCCTTACCAGCGATCATCAAATCGTCAAACGCTACAACAGACCTTGAAGAAGTTCTTTCCTTACATTATTTGAAAGAGCTTAATGTAGCAAACATCCAAGAAATCAATGCTTTAAGCACAAAATACGAGATAAGCCTTTCCATAGGCTATACACTTATACTAGTATCAATAGTTATCCTAATAACCAAGATAACTAAAAAGATAATTTCCAATAGAAAAGCTAAAATCAATATTCAGGTCATTAAAAGCAGTTTAGAGGATAAACCACCGTCATCAGAAATTCCAAAAATATCAACTCTCTCAAAGGATATGCCATCCAACGAGGACGCTGCATGTTTTAAAGGGGGAGGAGTTAACACCAAATTCTCTGAAATTGGTCTACATAATTTCTCACTTGTAAATATGTAAACCAACATAATAATAAGTGCAATGCTGAGTATGCGAGCGGGACAGTACCCGGTATCCCACGGGCAACGACACCACACGCGCATCCGTTCAAATGCTGATGGCGCATTACCGTTCATGGGAACGACGACAGTGGCTATCTTCAGCAACAACAACAAGCGGAATCACCTGCAGTAGCAACGTGACTTCTTACAATAAATAGGTGTAAGAATTTAATTGTAAGTTAGTTGATTTCTGTCAATAAAGAAGCGAAGACCGGCACAAGCCGAAAACAAAAATTTGTTTTTTTTAAGTGTTTAAACTAGTCATGAGTTAACTTATATGCATACATATGTATATATGTATAATATATATATATGCAAAACAAGTTTTAGCAAGTTGTAGGAGAAAGAAGGAAAATGTCGAAAGTGATTTTTATGGTAGTACCATGGTACAATAAACAGGTAGTATAATGTTATCAGCTGATTGTAGTTTTTTCATACATATATGTGGTACATAATCATGATTCAATTATAAAAGGTTAGGTAAATAATGACAAAAGATTCTTTTCCCTTTCTTAAAAAATAAATAATAAGTTTTAAAATGTTATTAATTTTTTTTACTAGAAATTTCGAAGGCATTTCGTTAACCGTTAAGGTTACTACTATTTTTATTTTTAAGAAGCAGCACGGTTTGGATGCTAAGGGAACCGTTTGACAAAAAGTCAGGGAGCTAGCTGCTTAGTTACCAAACCTTTAATAATTGAATTATAGTCCATAACAAGTCAAACTTTGTTTACAAAACAAACTTTTATTTTCACAATAAACTAAAAAAACTTTGTTTACAAAACATTTATATTTTGTATATTTCTAATTTAAACAAATTTTGCGTTAATGTGATTTGGGAAACCTACATATGTACGTATGTACCTACATACATATGTATCTATACACATACCCAGAAAATGACATTGTTTTATAAAAGACGTGGAATGGTCGGATCTTGTTTTAATATCCATTTGGAACAGAGCTTTGGCATGCCGCTTTTTGCAAACAGTTAAGTGAGTCTTTCCAGAAGCAGAGTCTGATCAGGAGCAATGCTTCCTAATGATCCGTTCAAGTCGGAGGCGTCTTGTATTGTTTGCACTGAAATAAATTTATTTTTCAAGCAAAATGTTGAAACGCGCACATTTTGTTTATATTTAGAATTATCAAACTCGTAAAGTTTAATATATCTATTTTGACGGGTGACGGACCACAACAAATCACAAAATATACCCCAGGGTTGCATTTTCTTTAATTCTGCTAACTATTTAATGTGCCCTTGGTACTTACATATATTATATAATATAATTTTGTCGCTTACACTATATAGCTCAGTGTTTGTCGGAGCTTCTCCTACCATTTGGGGTGTGCGTCTTTATTTTATAACACAAATGGAGGGACCTACAGTTTTGTGCCGACTCCGAACGGCAGATGTATTTAATGAGAAGCTTTTTCATGGCAGAAATACCCTCGCAGGTTTGCCATTGCCTGCGGAGGGGTGACCGCTATTAGAAAAAACTTTTTCTATGATTAAGATTTTGTTTGCCCTGACTGAGATTCGAACCTCGAACTCACCGGCGTATCGAGTTATAGCACGCACCGCTATCAACTCGACCACAGCGGCCACAAGTACTTACATATGCGCATGCACAATATTCGCTGTGAGTTTACACAGTCAGCTGAAATTTTTAATTGCATCGAATATTTTATTAAGTTTTGCATAAAGTTAACAAAAATTAAAAAAGAAGTTTCACTCTTTAGTACAAGTACGCTCGGGTATAAAAATTATCCCTTAAATATGAAGGTTTATTTTATTTATTTATACGCATACGTACATATATATAATATAAATACATGCAAAAGTTATGGTAGTACTTACTTATGCGCATTCGCAGTATTCGCTGTGAATTTACAACAGTCAGCTGAAATTTTTAATTGCATCGAATATTTTGGTAAGTTTTGCATAAAGTTCATATATTTATATTTTTTTCCAAGTGTTTTATATTTATGAATTTTTTTATCAACAGAGCCAATAAATATAAAATAGAAATAGAAAAATTCATATCAAAAAATCTATACGTGATAAAAAAATTGGCCAAAGTTAACAAAAATGAAAAAAGAAGTGTCATTCTTTAGTACTAAATACAGTTTCATAATGTTTTTTTCTCCATTTATTCAAGATAAAACATTTTGGACCGATTTGATTCACATTCATAATTAATATTTTCTTTATTGTTTTAGCAGCTTAGAAATGGATTGAATTTTTTGATTGACTTAGTAAAAATAATTAAAACTATTAGTAAGATTTAAACAAAAAAACGAGTGGCTATTCTTCGCCAATGCCACACGTATTTGGAACTCAATCACTGCTCCTACAAGAAGCAACTTAAACCAAAGCAACTACAATCATCTTCTTTATAACTATTTCTCTTCCTCTAATTCTTAAACTGGCCACCTCACTACTTATAAAACTAAAACTATTCTAAGTAAATTTTAAGCATACATTTAATCTTCGTTTTTTATCTTAAATTGTTATCCTTATTCTTATTATATTTTGTCCTTATTTATAACTTTTATTCTTAGTACACTACTTTAATTATCCGTTATTATAATTCCCGTAATTGTTTATTGTGCTATAAAAGGTTTAGAACCTTATTGTACTAATCGCTAGCTTAATAAATGAAATGAAATGAAATATGATATGAAAAGTAAAAATCAAATAAAAACTCTTACACAGGGGCGGATCCAGGGAGGGTGGGGGTTTTGGGCGTTCAAATATTTTCGAACCCAAACCCATTACTGAGTTTTTTAAATTATTGCTACAAAATTTTTGCCAAAAATGTTCACGTGAGTCGCACTAATTTCTTACTGTACAACGTTTCGTTCCAAGAGAAAAAATTCTATTCAGCTGAAGTTTATATCCTGATTCGAAGGAAAGATTCGAGGTAAGAGGGATGCGGATCACACGAGGCAGATTTGAATTTTCTCCCGACGGATGAACGATTCTTCCTGAAGGCACGAAACAATTTTCGTTAAGTTGTCTTACGCCTGGTGGGATAAGTGAGCCAAGACATTTTTCGGTAAAATAAATAAGAAAACTAGTATTTGTTATTGTTTGGCCATATTACTATTTATTTTAAATATTTTTGAGCTTTAAGGCCGATTTATGTGAAAGTTATTAGGACAAAACAACAATACTCAAAGCGGTAGAAGTTATAGTACTATTTCGAAAATCACCACTTTTCCTCATCTGACTTCTTTCTTCTTGGCTTCTGCGGGAGTCGAACCCGCAACAACATGCGCAATACTTAAGCCGGCAGCTAAACGCATTTAGCTAAGATAATGCTGTGTGAGCTGTTGTTATTTTTCCTGCTTTCCCTTCACAAATTACTCCAATGAAACTTGTTGCTATAATGTTTTTATATGCTTAGAAAACTCATAAATTGTTGACAAAATATAAAAGAACTGAAGTGGCTTTCGTCGTCACCTCAATTCTCGCTATCTTCGACTTGGTCAACTTTTTAGGATCGACCACGTTTAGATCAGAAGGGTTCTTATGGTTTTTTAATTGGATTTTTTCTCCATCATTGACAATTTTTAACCCTATCATCGCGTTTAAAGAACACCGCCATTCACATTCACACGTCACAGATATGAGGAACAAATGAAGGTATCAAAAAACCTTTGCTAAAGTCTGGTTTGTTACGGAATCCTGCTTCTAAGTAAATGTTCAACTGATTATCGCAAATTCAATTTTCACTGGTTTAGGTGGGCTTCAAGTTGGATACTTTTTCGCTAAAAAAGTAGAAGTCGTTATAAAAAAGACTTCCACACACAGGCTTTGAAAGTTGCGTCTCGTCGACAACCATATTCCTTATTATAGCGATTGATGGATTCAGTTATTGATTCAGAAATCAAAACTGAATGGTTGAAATGCGTAACCGAAAAACGAATTTTAAAATTTTCGTCTCACATGTTCTGCACTGTGAGGTTGAAGATTTATTTGTCAGCATGACGATACAGACGAGTCGACAGATGAGTTCGCAATTAAATTGAGAATCTACAAGTTATCTAAAAATTACCAGTTGTACTGTATATACACTGCATACTCGTCAAATAAAAGTAGGAGTTATCTATATTATAAACATAGTTTTTAAGGGGGAGGGTGGTGTTGCAAACTCGAACCAAAATTGGTTGATACATGTGGTTTAAAAAAGAGGTTTTATGTGTAACATTCTTTTTCCTGTATGTACCAAGTACTTTGTATTAAAATATTCTTCTATCATTTTTAGAATTATGAAAAATTCAAGTTGTAAATAATTTTTTTTTTAATTTTCCGTAAGTTCCTTTTCGGTCTTTTCAGTCCAAAGATCCTGTTATTTCGTTATGAGCGCCGTATGGGTGAGATGATTTTTGAATCATTTGTGAACGAAAATAATTTTTCAATCTTCGTTAAACGTTAAATGACATCTCGCAGGAAAATGCTAAAGCTGGCACAGTCATTATCAAATTGAGCAGTCAACAAACTTAATTTAATGCATTTTTCGTCCTTTCACATTTTCGTCGAAGTTGTTCAGCGATTTCAGCGCAGGTGGTAGGTTTGTTGCCAGACACATTTTTGTAAAATTTTGTAGTTGAGAACTGGTAAATTTCCTCTGTATGCCTCTTAAAGTATATTTTCCAACGGCTCCAAAGCATTAAAATCTAAGAAAAATCAAGAAAGTTATCAACTTATGAATAAGGGCAACATAATTTTTTTCTAGTTAAAGCATATTAAAATCTAAATTGAATTAACCAGCCTCAAGAGCCCTAATGAATAAATTCGAGGAATCTGTTGAAATGCATTCCTGTGTGCAACGTATATATTCATGCAACTCTGAATTTTTTAGTTTCTATGAACTCTCATACATGTAACAGTTAACTTACTTGAATTTGAACTCTCATACAATAAAGATATAATTGTAAGCGTTAGTCGTGTGTAGTGAATTTTACTTGGATAGAAAAGGCAAGTCAATTAAGGAAATAAGTTTCAACAGGTTATGGGCACAGGTGCAAATCCCTGCGGTCAAAGTAAAATAAATTAAAGTAAAATAATTTAAAGTATTTAAAAAGCAGCAATTAAAAATGAGTGCGTCTCTTTTTAATATCGAGAAGTTAACGGAGTCAAATTACGACTCGTGGAGCATTCAGCTGAGAAGTGTGCTGGTGCATCAGGAGCTGTGGTCCATTGCGTCTGGAGAAGAAGTTCGTCCAGAAATTGGTGCAAATGACGACAACAAGAAGTTGATGTTGTGGAAGGCGAAGGATGAAAAGGCGGTGGCCACAATCATTCTCAGTGTTACGCCTATGCAGATAAACTACATACGCAATTGTAAGACGGCTAACGATTCGTGGAATACTCTACGCGAGATTCACAGGCCAAAGGGGCCAGTGCGAAAAGTAACGCTTTTTAAACAATTGCTCGGAATGCGCATGACCGACGGTGAATGTGTACAGCAATATGTTTGCAATTTTACGTCAGTGGCAGAAAAGCTTGCAGAGATAGGAGTAAGTCTCCAAGAAGAATTTATTGCAATAATGTTACTCGCAAGCTTGCCGAAATCATTCGAGAATTTGGTGGTCGCACTGGAGTCACGAAATGAGCTACCAAAGTTGAACGCAGAGAAGGTGAAGCTCATTGAGGAGGGTGAGCGACGAAAATCCACAAATTCTGGATATGCCGAAAGTAGCGTACAGGCATTTATGGCACGAGGAAGAACATGCGCAATACCGAAAAATTAACACGCAAATTCAAAAGAAAACAGTAAGCAGCAAAACAAACGGTATAATTTGAAATGCTTCAGCTGTGGCAAAAAAGGACACTTCGCTGCTCAGTGCAGGGAGAAACAGCAAACGCAAAAACAACAGAAAGGCGAAGCGGTCGGTACGAAGTTGCTACATGCCGACGCTTGGTGCGTCGACAGCGGCGCCTCGTCTCATTTGTGTTGCGATCGGGATATGTTCGTCGAATTTGAAAAGTATGAAGAAGCGATCATACTTGCTGGAGATAACAAAATGTTGGCAACTGGCAGAGGAGTTGTGCGTTTGAAGTAAAACATTTTTGACGTTACATTGGTTAATGTATTGTACGTGCCTGGGTTGCAATGCAACTTCATATCAGTTGCAAGAGCGGTCAACAGTGGATACATCGTAGAATTTCGTGGCAATATAGCATCAATCAAGAACCAGCACGGAGGAACAATTTTACGTGCAAATAAGGTCAGTGATTTGTTTATTTTCGAGCCGAATAAAAACACATTGTTTTTTGCAAGGAAATCCGTTGAAGAGGCTATGAAATGGCATTCGCGCTATGGTCATCTCAATTTTGCCAGCCTACGAGAATTGAGTGAAAAGCAGATGGTTAGAGGGATGAAAATTACCATGCCAAGCGACATGTGTTGTACTTTGTGCATGACGAGCAAGTGTACTCAAAAACCATATGGCGATGCTGAAAACCGAGCAAAAGATGTTTTGGGTGTAGTACACACCGATGTGTGTGGCCCAATGAGAAATTCATCGCTTGGTGGTGCAAAATATTTGTTGACATTTATTGATGATAAGACACGCTACGTATTTGTATACTTTTTACAGCGAAAAGATGAAGTGTATGATAAATTTAAAGAATTTAAACTAATGGCTGAGCGCCAAACTGAAAAAAAGCTTAAAATACTTCGCAGCGACAATGGTAAAGAATTTGTTAATACAACGTTTGACAAATATGTGAAAGAAAATGGTATAGTGCGACAACTTACCGTGCCCTACACACCGCAACAAAACGGCGTTGCAGAAAGATTCAATCGCACGCTTATTGAAATGGCGAGATGTATGTTAGCAAGTGCGAGTGTAGACGAATCGTTGTGGGCAGAGGCAGTTAATACTTCAGCGTATTTACGAAATCGTGCACCAACAAGAGCGCTAGATAATATGACGCCTTATGAAGCATGGCATGGATATAAACCAACGGTAGGTCATTTGCGCGTGTTTGGTTCACTTGCAGTGGCATTGGACAAGCGGCAGAGCGACAAGTTTAAGCAAAAAGGCAAAGAGTATACAATGGTGGGTTACTCAGATACATCCAAGGCATACAGGCTGTTCGATCGAGAGAATAGGCGACTAATTGTGAGCAGGGATGTTTATTTTGTTGAAGCAACAACATTAAAGCAGCGTGGAGAGCTAGACAAGCAGGCAGCGGATGGCGTACAAGAATATGTACATGTACATGATGCAGTAGCAGAAAGCGACGAAAATGTTAAATCGTTTGCAAGTGATAACGAAGAAGCAGCTTTAGTAGGTAATAGCGACGATGAGTTTGAATCAGCGGAAGAAGAAGCAGATACATTACCATTGAGAAGAGGTCCAGGTAGGCCAAGAACTATTCGTAGTGGTGCACCAGGTAGACCAACGAAGCAGTACAATTATTTGAATATATTGCGGTATGAAAATGTTGATGGACCTGACACGGTAGAGCAAGCATTACCAGGTCAGTACGCTGATGAGTGGCACGACGCAATGAAAAATGAGTATCAATCTTTGCTAAATAATGATACATGGCAACTAGTAGAATTACCTAAAGGCCAAAAGGCTGTGCGTAGTAAATGGGTATTTACATTGAAAAAGGATAAACACGGCAATGTAGAACGTTTTAAAGCTAGATTGGTCGCAAAAGGATGTTCGCAAACGTATGGTGTAAATTATACGGAAACTTTTTCCCCGGTTGTTAGGTATAGCACAGGCAGAATGATGTTTGCAATAGCGGCAGAACATAGATTGCATCTACATCAAATGGATGTTTCGACAGCGTATTTAAACAGCGAGTTATGCGATGAAATGTATATGTGCCAACCAAAGATGTTTGTTAATAAGCGTTTTCCCAATCATTGTTTGCAGCTAAAAAAGGCATTGTATGGACTAAAGCAGTCTGGGCGACAATGGAATTTTAAGTTAGACAGCATATTAAAGAAAATAGGTTTCAGTTCGTGCGAAAGCGAGCCGTGCGTGTATATTAAACACAACCATGGTCACATAAATATTCTAGCAGTCTACGTAGATGATTTGCTAATCGCAAGTTCCGACTTCAAGCAAATGCAGCAAATAAAGAGAAGCATTGCTAATGAAGTTGAGGTAGTAGACAAAGGGCCAGTGCAGCATTTCCTGAGTATGGAAATAGATCGTCATGGTGAGACTGGATCTATAAGTATTGGACAAAGAACGCATATACAAAAGTTATTGAGCGAATTTGGTATGGATAATTGTCGACCTATAGCTACTCCATTAGATGCGGGTCATCAGGTGAATTGCAATAAAGAATCATGCAAGAAGGCTGATCAGACGCAGTATCAGTCGTTAGTGGGTTCGTTAATGTACTTAGCCATTTGTACGCGACCGGACATTTTACACTCAGTGTGTAAACTCGCGCAACGTAATAACAATCCACATGCAGAACATATGGCAGCAGCTAAGCGAATCTTACGCTACCTGTGTGCTACGCAAGAGAAGCAGTTACGATATCACAGAACAGGCAACGAAATTGAATGTTTTGTCGATGCAGATTGGGGCGGAGATGGTAGTGACCGTAAATCGTACACGGGCTATGCAGTTTTCTTCGCTGGTGGTGTATTTTCGTACGAGTCGAAAAAGCAACCGACGGTAGCCCTTAGCAGTACTGAGGCAGAATATATGGCACTTACTTCTGCGGTGAAATAAGCTATGTATTTGAAACAGCTGTTGGGAGAAATGAAACTTCAATGTCCGAAGGCGATGGTGCAGAATGGTGACAACTTAAGCGCAATGAATCGTGTAAAGAATCCAGTATACCATTCGAGAAGTAAAGACATCGATATCAAATATCATTATATAAGAAATGTCTATCGAGGAGGCGATATCGATTTAAAGTATTGTTGCAGCAGTAATATGGTAGCTGACATATTAACTAAGAACTTAGCTAGACCTAGCCATGATAAGTTTACTAAGATGTTAGGTTTAAGTTAAATATGAAAAATATTTTTTTTTGTTTGTAATGCACGAATATGAACGTTGAGGAGGCGTGTTGAAATGCATTCCTGTGTGCAACGTATATATTCATGCAACTCTGAATTTTTTAGTTTCTATGAACTCTCATACATGTAACAGTTAACTAACTTGAATTTGAACTCTCATACAATAAAGATATAATTGTAAGCGTTAGTCGTGTGTAGTGATTTTTACTTGGATAGAAAAGGCAAGTCAATTAAGAAAATAAGTTTCAACAGAATCCAATGGAAAAAGTGGCTTTAGTTAGATCCAAAGTCACGTTCTCTCGTGACTGCTGCGGTGAATTTGTCGAATAAGTGTATTATTTCTCAGAAAACTCATTTACTCAGTTTAGATTTATCAAAATGGTAGTGAAAACGTGGTTGGTCTATCAAGAATCTATTAAAGCATATACATATTAATATTATTACGTTTACGTAAAATTATTTTAAAACAGAACTTCAAAGTAGTCTTTCCGTAATTGTTCCGTTGGTGATAATCATACTCCCGAAGTAGGACAATCCAAACGGCGACAAATCTGTTTTTTACTTTCTGAGTTTTATTTTTCTATCAATAAATAACACTTATGAAATGAGTTATATTTTTTGCCAAGAAATAAAACTTACGCAGCGGATGTAAAATAAAACTAACCTTGTAAGTTTTATTTATCGTTTAAAAATAATTGTTATTTTGTCAGTTTAACTTAACATTCACTGACCTGCGTTTTTATTTCAGAGTTGAACAAAAAATAAAAATTAAATAAAAGCACAATAACCATTTTTTATAAATAAAAATTTTTTGAGATTTAAACTGATAAACGTAGGCGGCATTTTCACACTTGTGTCAATTAGTCACAATTGTGCACAGTATACATACCTGCAACACAAGATAGTGTTGAAGGTCGTTTTCAGCTTTAAAACTTATTTTGAGCGATCTTCAGTAAAGATTACAGTGGTTTGCAACGAAATTATCCTTGAAAAATGTTCCCTTAAATATGAAGATTTTTTTAAGTATCTATATGCATACTAGGGTGGTTTTTCAAAATAAATTTTCAATTTTTGGAAGTGCTCACTTCTAGAAATGTGCCATTTAGTGTAAAAATACAATTGTGACAGTTTCAGCTCAATCGGATTTTGCCTTCCCGTGCCGAAAAGGCCTTGAAGTTTGATAAAATTGCCATTTTTCGCGAAAAAGCGTTATTTTTCGACTTTAACTTATGACTGATTCCACCTATTACAATAAATTTATTATCAAATGAAAGGTAATTTTGTTGAAATTAAAGTCTATTATAATACATTTTCTTTAGAAATGCATGGTTTGGAAGATATTTAACATTTAATGGAGCAAGTTCGTGTTATGTGCCTAAGTATAGTTCTTCGCAGTAACACTCGAGGTTCTCCACGATTTTTGAAACTATCCTTACCTTAACCATAAACAATGCATACACTGAAGTCCTTTATTTTATTATAATAGAAAAAGCTAGAAATTAGTAAAATCTTTTAGTTATATATTGTATTTTCAGTTTTCGTACATTAATTGGTACAATATTTAACAAAAAGATAAGACGATGGGAACAAATATATTTAAAAAATAAACATATAGAAAAGAAAATTCATACTAAAAACAAAAATTATAAATAATTTATCAATTTATTTATATATTATTATTTCCAATATCATTCATCAGATAAGGGTAGAGAAAGGGTACTTTTGGAAGTATCAGGGTAAAGCCGACGACAATCCGCTACCACCTGAAGCAGGAATTGTTTTTGCTCCTCATCGTTTGTAAGAATACTATTGAAGTCTTGAATTAACTTAACCCCTCTCTCTGCCGTGTCGTTTACTACCTTCATACTCCTAACAAAACTTTGAAGTTTCAAAAAGTCTTTATTTTCGGACCATTTCTTGGGGTCCTCTGTCAAAAAATCAGTTTTGACTTTGAAAATGGCGCCTGTGGAATTTTCTAATTCCGGGACCCCCAGTAGTTGTTCATAGTCTCCTTTGCTTACCAAGATTGCCAACCGTTCAGCACATTCTTTCTGAAGAAGGTTTGGTAAAAGTTTTCCATCCCAATGAACAACAATACCCTCTAAGTCTAAGTTTTTAAACCTCGCCTTGATTTTCTGGGCCCGTTGACTTCGAAAGGATATTCTGCGTTTTCTTAAAGCACTTCTACTAAGTGCAAATTCCTCGACATTACAGCCCAGACTTTCAGCTGTTGCGAAAATTATTCGCACAGCATTTCTATCAGAAATTTTGCACCTATCTAGCAAAACTGATAATTTTTCCGTCATTACTTCTTTATAACCACGACTGTATTTCCTTTTTTTACTCGCTGTCTGCGCTTTGCTGGCTTTTTCATCATCGGTAAATACTTCGTCCGAGGTGATTTCTTCCACTTCTGATTCAGAAGACAATGAGATGTCTCGTACATTTTCTGTTGCAATGAAAAAAGGAAAGAAAATGTATGGATTTTGGGAGAAAAATACTGTTGATGTTGGTAACAAATAGGAACGAATAAAGGCTATAGCTTCTAAGAGCCTGCATTTTATTACCTATTTAAGTATGGGTTTGAGTATCTAATTTTTAAGTAAAATTGGGCAACTATACTATAAACTTACCAGCGCTTACTGGTGAAATCTGTCGCCATCGCCACTCTTCTGCTTTTGCTTTTCTTGCTTCTCTTCTTTGTTCAGCTAGAGCTGTATTCACATCGATACCTTCCATATGGCCTGGACGTCCTTTCATTCTCTGATATGTCAAAAATTTAATATCTTCCTGATTAGACATTTTTGAAATGGCATCTTCCACTGCTACATCAAAAAGATCGGACAGTTTTTATGTGAATGCAAGATTTTTTTCCTCTTGACGTTTTGTCTTCAATCTTGAACACTTCTGAAGTGCCCTCCATTCGTTATATAATTTTTCGACTTTGCGAACAGCATTTTTTTGTAATTGATAAGGTATTCTAGCTTTCTCCCAGAACACAAGAACTTCCGTCAGAGTGAGTTTTGCAGCATCACTAAAAGGTAATCCAACTTCACGAATGTTGTAAAACAATGACTTTAACACTTGATGATTAGATGGCAGTTTACTCCCGATTATTTGATGAGATGAATACCCAATTAAATAAATTAGGGTTTTAGATCGAACACGAACATTAGATGAGGTAGTAGCCATTTGAATTTAATTATATAACTATGTATGTAATATCTTGCACTTTCTAATATCGAACTGTTGACTTAGCACAACAAACTTTAAAATAACATTTCTCTTAAAGCGTCAAAATCAAATAGGGGATTCCCCACTTTTTACTTACTACCAGAATACATAGCGGTAAATATGAGCAACAAGTCAGCCATGAGATGCCAGAAATATACAATACCAAATAATACTAGAGATGTCAGCTTATTGGAGAAAAAATATGTTTAGTGAGGTTGAAATGTGAAAAAGTAGTAAAGTAAAGGTTAATAAAAGTTATTCTGATCTTTTGTTGTTGTCGCTTTATTTTAGTAAAAGTAGAGGATATACTAAAGTAAAGTTGCATAGAATGAAAAGTTAAGAAATTTGACGGCCCAATCATTTTCATGAAAGGTATAAAAATACTTAAGCGAGCCTTAAATCCGAAAAATATTATGTATGAGTGTCACCAAAAAAGCACATAACACGAACTTGGTCCATTAAATGTTAAATATCTTCCAAACCATGCATTTCTAAAGAAAATGTATTATAATAGACTTTAATTTCAACAAAATTACCTTTCATTTGATAATAAATTTATTGTAATAGGTGGAATCAGTCGTAAGTTAAACTCGAAAAATAACGAAAAATGGCCATTTTATCAAACTTCAAGGCTCTTTCGGCACGGGAAGGCAAAGTTCGATTAAGCTGAAACTTTTACAATTGTATTTTTACACTAAATGGCACATTCCTAGAAGTGAGCACACACAAATTTCAGAAAAAAAAATTCACCTCTATTCACTAAAACCACCCTAATGCATACATATGTATATATAATATATATATATGCAAAACAAGTTTTAGCAAGTTGTAGGAGAAAGAAGGAAAGTGTCGAAAGTGATTTTTATGGTAGTACCATGGTACAATAAACAGGTAGTATAATGTTATCAGCTGATTGTAGTTTTTTCACATATGTGGTACATAATCATGATTCAATTATAAAAGGTTAGGTAAATAATGACAGAAGATTCTTTCCCTTTCTTAAAAAATAAATAATAAGTTTTAAAATGTTATTAATTTTTTTTACTAGAAATTTCGAGGGCATTTCGTTAACCGTTAAGGTTACTACTATTTTTATTTTTAAGAAGCAGTACGGTTTGGATGCTAAGGGAGCCGTTTGACAAAAAGTCAGGGAGCTAGCTGCTTAGTTACCAAACCTTTAATAATTGAATTATAGTCCATAACAAGTCAAACTTTGTTTACAAAACAAACTTTTATTTTCACAATAAACTAAAAAGCTTTGTTTACAAAACATTTATATTTTGTATATTTCTAATTTAAACAAATTTTGCGTTATTGTGATTTGGGAAGCCAACATATGTACGTACATATGTACATACATATGTATGTATACACATACCCAGAAAATGACATTGTTTTATAAAAGACGTGGAATGGTCGGATCTCGTTTTAATATTCATTTGGAACAGAGCTTGGGCATGCCGCTTTCTGCAAACAGTTAAGTGAGTATTTCCAGAAGCAGAGTCTGACCAGGAGCAATGCTTCCTAATGATCCGTTCAAGTAGGATGCGTCTTGTATTGTTTGCACTGAAATAAATTTATTTTTCAAGCAAAATGTTGAAACGCGCACATTTTGTTTATATTTATAATTATCAAACTCGTAAAGTTTGATATATCTATTTTGACGGGTGACGGACCACAACAAATCACAAAATATACCCCAGGGTTGCATTTTCTTTAATTCTGCTACCTGTTTAATGTGCCCTGGGTACTTACATATATAATATAATACAATTTTGGCGTTTACACTATATAGCTCTGTGTTTGGCCGAGCTTCTCCTATCATTTGGGGTGTGCGTATTTATATTATATCACAAATGGAGGGACCTACAGTTTTGTGCCGACTCCGAACGGCAGATGTATTTAATGAGAAGCTTTTTCATGGCAGAAATACCCTCGCAGGTTTGCCATTGCCTGCCGAGGGGTGACCGCAATTAGAAAAAACTTTTTCTATGATTAAGATTTTGTTTGCCCTGACTGAGATTCGAACCTCGAACTCACCGGCGTATCGAGTTATAGCACGCACCGCTATCAACTCGACCACAGCGGCCACAAGTACTGACATATGCGCTTGCGCAATATTCGCTGTGAGTTTACACAGTCAGCTGAAATTTTTAATTGCATCGAATATTTTATTAAGTTTTGCATAAAGTTCATATTTTTTATATTTTTTTCAAGTGTTTTATATTAATGTATTTTTTTATAAACAGAGCCAATAAATATATAATACGTGGTAAAAAATCGGCCAAAGTTAACTAAAATTAAAAAAGAAGTTTCACTCTTTAGTAATAAATACAGTTTCATAATGTTTTTTTTTTTCAAATATCCATCCATTTATTCAAGATAAAACATTTTGAACCCATTCGGTTTATTTTCATAATTAATATTTTCTTTATTGTTTTAGCAGCGAAGAAATGGATTGAATTATTTGATTGACTTAGTAAACATAATTAAAACTATTAGTAAGATTTAAACGAAAAAACGAGTGGCACACATGTACTTGCAATTATATGATATGAAAAGTAAAAATCAAATAAAAACTCTTACACAGGGGCGGATCCAGGGAGGGCGAGGGTTTGGATGTCCAAATATTTTCGAACGCAAATCCCTTTCCGGATTTTTTAACTTATACTCGTAGCTACACAATTTTTGCCAAAAATGTTCACGTGTGTCGCACTAATTTCTTACTGTAGAACGTTTCGTTCCAAGGGAAAAATTTCGATTCAGCCGAGTGTGAAGTTTATATCCTGATTCGAAGGAAAGATGGGAGTTCAGAGAGATTCGATCACACGAGGCAGATTTGATTTTCTCCCGACGGACGAACGATTCTTCCTGGAGGCACGAAACAAATTTTCGTTTGGTTGTTTTACGCCTGGTGGGATAAGTGAGCCAAGACATTTTTCGGTAAAATAAATAAGAAAACTTGTTGCTATAATGTTTTCAGATGCTTAGAAAACTCATAAATTATTGAACAATATATAAAAGGACTGGGGTGGCTTTCTTCGTCACCTCAATTCTCGCTATCTTCGACTTAGTGAACTTTTTAGGATCAACGACGTTTAGATAAGAAGGGTTTTTATGGTTTTTTTAATTTGATTTTTTTCTCCATCATTGATTTACATTTTTTAACCCTATCATCGCGGTTAGAGAACACCGACATTCAACTACTGCTTGCAGCTTGTTTGTTTATTTTCACAAGATACTCGTATGAGGAACAAATAAAGGTATAAAAAACATATGCTAAATTCGGGTTTGTTACGGAATCCTGATTCTAAGTAAACGTTCAACCGATTTTCCCAAATTCAATTTTCACTGGTTTAGGTCGGCTTCAAGTTGGATACTATTTCGCACAGGCGACCCTAAAAATGTTTAGGTCGTTATAAAAACGACTTCCACACACAGGCTTTGAAAGTTGCGTCTCGTCGATCCGCCCTTGCTCTTACATATAAAGAGTGTTTTTTGGGGCATGTGGTTTTTAGAAGGAATAAAACGCATATAATTTAATGCTATGGCCAAAAATTAGCTCTATTATAAATATAAGGGTTGGCCATTATATTTTAAAAATGATTTCGGGCAAGTGACCGCCGGCTCGAATAAATTCCAGCCGAGAAGCCCAATTTTCAACCACTTTTTGCAGCAATTGGGGACGTATGTCAGCAATAACGCGCCGAATATTCTCTTCCAAGGCGTCAATCGTCTCGGGTTTATCTGTGCAGACAAGCAACTTCACACAACTCCAAAAAAGTTTCCTTCAATAAACTGATTGTTTCGTTGGCTGTATGACATGTAACGCCGTCTTGTTGGAACCAAAGGTCGTCACATCAACATCCTCCAATTCAGGCACGAAAAAGTCATTAATCATAGGGTTCCCCATTGCCTGTAACATTAAGGCCGGCTTCAGTTTTAAATAAAATATGAACCAATAATTCCCTCTGCGTATAGAGCACACCCAACAGTGCTTTTTTGAGGGTATAACGGCATCTTAACAATGGCTTTTGGATTATCGTCACTCCAAATGCGACAATTTTGTTTATTAACGTACCCATTCAACCAAAAGTAAGCTTCATCGCTGAACAAACTTTTCTTGTGGAAATCGGGATCGGTGGCCATCTCGTTTTCGGCGCATTCACCGAAGTAACAGTTGTCAAAAAGACCAACTCCGAAAAAAGAATTGTCTCATTGAAAACCACACGTCTAAAAAAACACTCTTCACTAGATACCTCGTTTATATACACAGACTATGTGAACAAACGCAGGTAAGTGAGTGTTAGTAAAACTTACAAAATAACAATTATTTTTGAAATATAACTTACAAGGTTGAGTGAAAAATAAACCTTTTTTATAAGTGTTACGCGAGCAAACATAAAACTCATCAAGTAGTTCTTAATTTGACGAAAAATATAAAAATCAAAACTAAAGGATTATATAATGACATTTTCGATATCTTACTTACTTAATTGGCGCGTTAACCACCTAAGCGATTTTGGCCGAGGTTAACATAGGACGCCAGCTTTCACTAACTCTTGCTAACTGGCGCCAATTGGAAATCCGAAGTATCGCCATGTATTTTTCGACTTGATCTTTCTAACGCAGAGGAGGTCTTCCTTTTCATCTGCTACGACCAGCAGGATTGGGCAGACCAAACATAAATAGCAATCAGAAATGAGTTCGTGCATGCACTCAACAAGCTCCTCTACACCGTACTTGATTCAATTTCAATTAATTCAACTGGCAGCCCAGAAGCTTTGTTGTTATTCAGTGATGTTATCGCTTAAAAATTTTATCACAGTCGGGTGTCGGTACATCGACTCCATCATCATTGCTTGGGGATTGGGGTTCGTCATTTTCTCTAAAGTGGTTACAGCTGGTACTATTAAGCAGTGTAGAGAAGTGTTCCCTCCATAACTTAAATATGCTTTGCACATCAGTCACCAAGTCGCCTTTGTGATTCTTGAAAAAATTCGCCCCAGTCCTGAAATCTTCTGTTAGCCGTCATACTTTCTGAAAGAATTTTCGGGCGCTTTTTCTGTCGATCAGTATCTCAAGCAATTTGCACCCATGCATTTAACCCTCTCTCTTTTTGTCACGTGAAATGGGTCTTGCTTCCTTCTTCAGGTCATGATGCCATGTGGCTCTGTAGGAAGAGTTTTTAGGTTGCGTAGCGGTACCGAATTCCTCGTCATTTCAGTGGGTTTTTCATGCTCGCTGAAACGCAATGTATTCCTCAGCGGCGATATGTAGACAGCGAAAAATATGGTTCCACTGCTCGGAAATATCGTTCTGTTGATTATTGCAAGTCGGGTTGCAAAGTTCGTGGCTGTTGTAGCGATTGCAGCCTTTCGGCGTCAAGCTTTGGTTATGGGTTTGACCATCTGGAGACAGCCACGTAGCTTAATGTATCTTCTTATGCAGCAACCTGGTGCTATAGACTACCATGTTTCGGACCGCGGCAAAGTCAATCAGTCTCAATCGTGGAGACTGAATTTTCCGGCTGTGGAACCAAAGATGATCTCCTTGCCCACATGAAAATCAGGGAGATGTTGAAGAATCTCGCCTTATTGCTAATTGTGACGAGACGTTTGTCCACAGAAGTGAACGACAGTACTTTATGACGAAGTCTCTCCCCCACCATCAATTCCGACACCAAAGTTGCGCTCCTTTACATGACAGCTATAGTAGATAAAGCAAGGGCCTGCCGCTTTTTCCCTTGCCCCATCCATCCTATTTAATTGATAGCGGTGATGCCAGCCTTTGTTCTGTCGAGGACCTCAAATCGTTGTCCTCTATTATTTTGCCGTGGTCGTCCTCAAAATAGGGGCGTCCCATCCTAGGCTTTGATTTCCTCTTCATAGGTAATTTGTTTTAACGTAGATGGTCACAAGACCTGCGCACAACCATTCTCGGGAGCATTTGAAATTGTCACAGTTATATAGCGAACCGCTTGTTCCTAGACAGAGTGAACCCTTAAGCTGAATACGTCGGAGTGGGCTCATCTTCTCACTTTTGGTCATTCCGAAACAGATGTTCGGGAGGTTCCCAGAAGACACATGAATGAAATCACCCGAAAGGGAGCTGCTTGATCCGCACGCAAAATAATAGCTCTGGCCACTCCCACTTGAATGGCAATCACAAACTTGCCCCACTTTCATAAGAATATTTTGTGAAAATGGTTTTACGACGTCGATTCAGGCTAACGTCCAAGCAGAGAAGAATATTATGTACTACTTCGAAAACTTTTGTAACACTTTAGCCACATCAAAAAAGTAATCGCTTTTGGTGAACATAATCCGGTCAATTTAGGCAATTGAAATAACAAAAATTCCGACAGAGCTAAATTTTGGTTTACCTTTAGAAGTAAAGTGCCAAAAGTCCCCATCGATTCCATGTGTGCTAAAAAATTTATTCGGGGTCAAAAGTCAAAATTTCAGGTTTTTGGTTTTTTCTCGAAAATTGTAAATTTGATCAAAAAAGTACTTCAGACCAAGGTAGTAGATCTCGAAATTCTCTATAAAACCAGCATTCCTGAGATATCGCGCATGTAAGAGTCACGTTCTACATAATATCCACATATGTATGTATATGCCACGTGGTATTGCCTTTAGTTAAATCATTTTAAAGTAAATTCCAAATAAAAGTCAATTTTAATAAGAATTTCGAGGAATTTGTTGAATTTTTGAAAAGTTATGAGGACAAAATTTGGTCAAACAGGCACAAAAATTCTACAAATATTATTAAAAATGTATATATATATAAATATGTATAAAATTATTAAATTTTTATTATAAATTTATATTATATGTACGTAACTATGTTGTAAATGTTATATTGTTCGATCAAGTGAGTAGTAGCGAGTTAACAGCAGAGAGAAACGGTTACTCTAGTGGGGAAGCAGCGAAATTTCAATCAATGAATATTCAAGAATTTTATCGATCAGATGGGTGAAGTGTGAGGGTACGCCTGGTGTCTTTCAAATGAAGAATAATAAAAAAAATTAAAAGATAATTCTGAATTCGGCAATTATGGATAAATGTAAGTGTGTGGTGTTGTTTGCATGATTGTGTTTGTTCGGTGCACAGGCATACATATATGTATGTAAGCAATACTTATATATTGGCAGTATCAACAAGTGCCGCCAGCAAACATTACAGTACAGATATAAAAAATTAGAAAAGGGAAACCGAGTAAACGTAAGTCAAAAACAAGTAAAGAAGAGGTTAAGTTCGATCGAACTTTAAATATCCGGCGCACGCTTTCAGCTAAATTTTTAAATTAATAAAGCAGAGACTAAGTTCGGGCTAAACCGAACTTTATGTAAGCCTCTTTTTTCAAAATATTCATATATTCGGATTTCTTGATTTAATACAAAACCACATACCTAATTTGAGCAAACTATCTTCACTAGTAACAGAAGTAACAGATTTTTACAGGCTTCAAAAACTTACTGGGTCTGGTCCAATTTTAGTGATTTTAAAAATACTGCTTATTTAGACATAATAAAATATCTGTACTAAATTTGGGCAATATCGATGAAGGATTTCCAGAGATATACTTATGTATGTACTTATGGGAGACGGGCGAAATTTTCGTCCGAGTTCAACAATTTTCATAATCTCACCTAACTAGGTACAATCTAACATGTGTGCCAAGTTTAGACGAAATCGATAAAATAGTTCCAGACATATACATATGATCTCAAAAGTGGGCGGTGACAAGCCCCTTTTCCAATATTTTCATATAGTCGGATTTCTGGCTGCAATACAAAACCACATACTTAACTCAACATTTAATGAAATGTCCTATTTTTAGTGTTTTCGAAAATTATCATTATATGGCAGGTGGGCGTGGTTATGGTCAGATATTGATAATTTTCCAAATATCGCTTAAATAGGCATAGTGTAATACGTATAACAAATTTGAACAAAGGCTGACTTCGAAATCGTCAATTGCTTTGCATACGCACTAAGCATTGTGACATTAACGCCAGCCTGCAATGTGTAGACAAAGCGTTATGTTCATAAATGTGAGAACCAAGTTATCAATACGCATCGATTGCGCAAAAAAATCATCAGTAATAAAAGTGACTAGGTGGACCCGTGCGCGCCTTGCGCAACAAAAAAAAAACAAAAATGGTTTGAAACCTTTTATTAGTCCAGGTCCAGGATTTTTCAAACCTTTTTCTAAAATTTTGAAGTTTCCTTCATACAAACTTACATATGTCGAATTTCTGAAAATTTGAGAAAAAGCAATACAGTACTATCTCGTTTTTCCGGACACTCACTTTTCCGGACTTCCCAGTAATGCGGACACCTGCACACTCCGGACATTTTTCATATTTTACCTCAATAATTCGGACAGAAAAAACTCTAGCATGTTTTGTTTTCAAATTAACTGTCCGCTTTTACATCAAGTAGGCTTTGATTTTCAAATGCATGTATGTATGCACATATGTACACACATATGTAAAGTTAATTCAGTCTGTGTAGTGAATTTTTGTGTGCACGTCGTATTTATTATTGGCAAGCTGTGGTTACAGTTTATAATATTCTGCGTATTAAAAAAAAAGTAATTAGAGAATGTCAGCGATAAAAAAGCAACATAAAAGGATAAATATCACCGAAAAATGCAAAGTTTTAGAATTTCTTGACTCAGGGAAATCAATAAGATATGCAGCTGAACATTTTAAATTATCGAAATCTACAATTTTTGATATAAGGAAAAATAAAGAAAAGATTCGAAAATATGTGTCGGAAACATTCCAAGGATCAGGTAAGCTGAAATTCAACCAATAAAATATAAATGATTGTACCAAATTTTGTCCAGGAAAAAGAAAGAATATCAGGCAAGGTGAGCATCCACAAGTAGAAGAAGCTTTGATGGTGTGGTTTTTGCAGCAAAGAAATTACCATTTACCCGTGTCATCAGATATGCTACAAATGAAAGCAAAATTTTTTTATAAAGAAATAACAAAAAGAGACGATTTTCAAGCAAGCTCAGGTTGGCTTGACAAATTTAAAAAGCGACATGGGATTCGACGCCTTAAAGTTTGTGGAGAAAAATTATCTAGCGATACCGCTGCCGTACAGCCCTTTAAAAAAAGATTTCATTAAATTATTGAAGAAATGGGACTCGATGAAACGAAAGTTTACAATGCTGATGAGTCTGCATTATTTTGGAGAGTTCTTCCAAATTCAACGCATGTTCACGTAAATGAAACCTCAGCTCCCGGCAGAAAAGTTTCAAAGGATCGCTTCACATTCATGCCTTGCTCAAACGCCAAAGGAACTCATAAATTACCACTTCTTGTAATTGGGAAATCAGGAAAGCCACGCGTTTTCCAAAACCATAATCTCCCTGTTATATACAAATCTTCGAAAAAAGGCTGGATGTCGACACTTTTATTTATAGATTGGTTTAAAAACCAATTTATTCCTCATGTCAAAAAGTTTTTGGAAGATAACAATAAGCCTCTTAAAGCGGTTTTGTTAGTAGACAATGCTCCATCTCACTCCAAAGAAGAAGATATTAACTTCGATCCAAATTTTAGAGTAGTGTTCCTACCTCCAAATTGTACTGCAGTTATTCAGCCAATGGATCAAAATGTTATCCAAAATATAAAAGTTTCGTACAGAAAGGCCTTGTTAACCCACATTCTTCAAAAAGAAGATGGAAACGTTACTGAAATCTTAAAAAACTTTAATTTGTTCAATGCCGTCTGCCTTCTACATTCAGCTTGGGACGGCAAAAGCACGAAAAATTTAGAAAAAAGCTGGTTGAATTTGTGGCCGCAGTCTTCTGATGAGTGGAATGATGAAGATCTTGTACCGCTAGCAGAATGGCAACAAATAAATGAAGTTTGTTCGGACTTGAATATTATCCGCGATATTATAGACCAATTAGTTCCAGAAAATATTGAAGCAAGGTCTGAAGATATCATTACTTGGGCAATTGGGGAAAATGAGGCTGCAAATGACTATTCGGACCAAGAAATTATACTGACAGTAATTGAGGGCCAAGAAGATGAGGATGGAGAAGAAAGCGACTGCTCAACTACTCAGCACGTAACAAATATTGAAGCTATTGAATTGTTAGACAGAGCTATTCAGTGGGCAGAACAGATAAACGAAAGTCAATCAAAAATTTTGCTTTTAAAATGTCTTAAAAACAAGGCTGAAAAGTTGCACTCGGAAAAGTCAGTTCAGAAAAAAATTCAAAATTTTTTCACTTCGTACACTAAATAATGCATAAGCGTATATTTTATTATTTATGTACATGTACGTAAGTTTACATTTACACATGAACATATGTAAAGGTATTTTTGGAAACGATATTAATTTCTTATTATTTATGTAATATGTATGTTTATGTACTTGAAACCTGAATACAAAACATTTTAATAAAAGCTATTTAATGAATAAAGCTCAAATATGAATTTTACATATAATTGTGTCAATAATTGCACAGCTTTCTATATTCCGGACAAATCCAGTATTTCGGACATACCCCGGAACTATATGTGTAAAAAAAGATTTTCAATTAGCTACACTATACATACAAATATGCGCAAACCGCTATTTGAAATTCCACCACTTATATTACATTCACATTGAGCCATAAACTTGAGCTGATTTTCGACTTTTATGTTTTGCGCTGCCTGGTAACAGTTATTCTCAAGATAAAACATTTTCCGTTACTAATAACTTCTATTTTCAACTTTTTTTTTTTTACTTTGCGTAGTAAGAGTTTTTCACTTTATAACCCAAAAAATGTCCCTTTAAGGGCCAGTTTTTCAGTGCTGGTTTAAACTCAGTTTAAACTAAGTTTAGTTAAACTCAGTTTAAATTTAAACTTAGTTTCCTTTCGCTCAAATAAATTTGTTGCGACCAAAACGAAGCAGTTAGCAAACAGCTGATAAGTAAAACTAAGTTTAACCGAGCACAATCGGCCGTTTAAACGTAGTTTAAACTCCGTTTAAAGTTGACTGAAAAACTGCATTCTGAGTTTAAACTTAGTTTAAACGACAAACAGAGTTCAACTTGCACTGAAAAACTGGCCCTAAGTCGAGTTTATGACCCAACGTGAACGCAGTCTTAGGGCCAGTTTTTCAGTGCAAGTTGAACTCTGTTTGTCGTTTAAACTAAGTTTAAACTCAGTATGCAGTTTTTCAGTCAACTTTAAACGGAGTTTAAACTGAGTTTAAACGGCCGATTGCGCACAGTTAAACTTAGTTTAACTTATCAGCTGCGTGCTGCCTATTTCGTTTTGGTTGCAACAAATTTAATTGAGCACAAGAAAACTAAGTTTAAATTTAAACTGAGTTTAACTAAACTTAGTTTAAACTGAGTTTAAACCAGCACTGAAAAACTGGCCCTTATTCACTTATTATACCACTATTCAAGTGTAGATGGCGCGCTCGCAGCAGTCTTAGCGACATCTACGCGACAATAGCGTTGCAGTACAAATTGATTTTTTTGTGCATTCACAATCATTTTTTTTAAATAATTAATTTTTATAAAATACGATTAAACAAAAGCACCCCGCTAATTAAAACATGGTTTTGCATGTAGAGCTAACCGCCACCTTTAAAACGATACCTTATTTATTAATATTGGTTCCAAATGAGAGCAGAAAATTAGGAACTAACACAAAAAGACCTTACAGAAATAATATATATGATGATATATGATGATGATACTTAATCAAAAGAAAAAGATGGAGAACGTTGAAATGTAAGTAAAATTTATTTGTAGTTTTATTTTTATTATAAATTTATCAGAATTTAATGAAAAATGTTATATTTCTCTTTTGCAGTGATAAAAAGTGGACATATGCAAGAAAGATGCTATTGCTAGAAAAGCGGCTGGAAAATAAAAAGACTTTCACCGAAAAACGCAAAAAACGTACTTAGGGAAATAAAAGAAGTGGAGTAGTGATTTTGTGCTAAATTTAAAAAGTATTCAAAAAATAGTTTGTTCATGGCGAAAACACTAATTTATTAAAATTGTGTTCACAAGCGTCATTCAATACAAATCAGCTGGTTTCAATGTTATATGACAATCCATACTTATAGAGTTTGAGGAATGCAGTTAAAATGTATCGATACTTTGCAGTAGTACGTTTTCGAAGTCAGCCAAAATCGGGGGCTGGTTCCAGAGATAAACATACATATAATATCATAAGTGGCTGGTGCCACGCCCCCTGCATAACAAATAATATAATAAAAGGTTTGCTCAATAAGCAGCTAGCTCCCTCACTCTTTTTCAAACGGCTCCCAAAACAAGGCACTGTGTTGTTAACTCTTCAAAAATGCGTGATAATTGGAGAAAAACCCAAATGTGTAGAACAAAAATTCCGATGCCATCACTGCTGCCTTTATTGTAGTTTACTTTTTACATATTGGCTGACTTTTCATTTTCTGAATGTGGGAATTTGTGTAAGTTTTTCATTAAATTGATTTTATTCGAAAATATAAATAATTTCTAATATATGTATATTACATCTCATTTGCAGTGTACTTCATCTCAGCGTTCTTGTTTATCCTACCAGCACACACACACGCGTAAGTTGAATAAAAAAAATTGGTTAATAGACGAATATTTAAAAAGCGAATATTTGTGCTTGCAGGTTTTGTGCAACGATTTTTACTTCGGCTTTATTTAAGCGTTTTTCCAAAAACAAAATAGCGACACCAGTTTGGGAGTGTGTAAAGTACCAGCACACACACACGTGTAAATTGAATAAAAAAAATTGTTTAATAGACGAATATTTAAAAAGTGAATATTTGTGCTTGCAGATTTTTTGCAACGATTTTTACTTCGGCTTTCAAGTGCAGCCGCAACCGTTCTGTCGTTTGCAGCTTAAAGGCCTGCCAGATAGAGTACGTTACGAAGCATTCGACTGACAGTTAAGTATATTATATGTATTTGTATGCAGAAAGCCACATTCGCAATGCATTCGATGCCGCAACGTACAACAGTAGCCCTACTCTCTACTTTTGACGCATTCAAATCCGTCGCTAGTGTCAGCTGATTGTTTTTTTCAATTATTTCCTTTTTTTTATAATCTTTACACAAAAGTAAATATCAGCACAACTTTAAGATATATTTGATTTGCATACAAAAAAAAAATTAACCGCCAATACAAAACAACTTATTTGTTTACATGCGACAACGCTTTTAATGTGGCGTACCTCTGCGTTTCGTACGCCTTGTCAGTTGAATGCCTCGTTGGAGCGGACTCAACGTATTCTATCTGGCAGGCCTTTTAGATCCGCATCGGTATACGTATATGCTTTAATGTATTCATAAAATTAGTTTTAGTAAATTTATTAATTCATTAATGCTCCGGTTGGTTTGCGCTTGGAGTGCAATATTTAAACATGTTTACATACCTGGTGAGTAGAAAAACTAATTTATATTTTTTACCAATTTAGTAAATCAAAAATGACAAAAGCAAGTCGTAAATTGTGCCATAAAACATGGTCCCAAGAAAATATCAATATGTTCCATGTTTCGCAACACGAAGTAAAAATAAAAAAATTCGCCCCTATTGGCTAAACGTATTGAGACGACATCGAATCAATGTAGAAATTTTTTTTTTTTCAGATTTGAAGAATATTTTCGCCTTAACAAATCAGCGTTTATGTATGTAAGTTAACATAAGCCGCCCTTTGTCAACAATAAAGTCCGCGCGTGGCCTGAGTCAGCAAATCCACATTCTCACGCTGACAGCTGGCAGTTAACATAAGCAGCCCTTTGTCAACAATAAAGTCCGCGCGTGGCCTGAGTCAGCGAATTCACATTCTCACGCTGACAGGTAAGTCACAGCAGTAGCACAAGACGATCCGTTCACTGTCAACAACAAACTTGCAGCTGGCCTAAGTCAGCGAATTCACATTCCCACGCTGACGGGTAAGGCACAGCGTTAACGGTAAACTGCCAACGCAAGCGTCGGCGTCGTATCCGCTGCAATAACTCTACAACTACTACTAACATCGAATGGCGGACCACAACAACTACGACAAGGTGCAAGGACCTATTTAAGACGTCAGCTTTAGAATGTAAGTTTCAGTTTGTAACAGGGAACTCATCAGACAGCTTGATCTGATTAATAAAGTGATAATAATAAAGAATCAATTGGACTATTGATAATTGGCGCCCAACTATTTGGGAACAAACAAATAAAGTTCGATAAAAAATAGTAAAAGCTATTCGGGAACAAAAATTAAAGTTCGATAAAAAATAGTAAAAACTATTCGGGAACAAAAATTAAAGTTCGATAAAAAATAGTAAAAACTATTCGGGAATAATTGTACGGACCCATCAAGGAGGAGACGTCACAAAAGAGGAATCACGGAAAAAGGAGATCAAAAATTTCTATGAAAAATTTAACAATAGAATTAAGATTAAAAAATACGTAAGTAGAGTGCAAAAAATATAGTATGTTGAATTGTTCTACTAGAAAAGTAACTAAAAAAGAAAACTGGTGTAAAATATAATTTACGCTATTAACTGTAGAATTTGCACGAGTTTTTGAAAAATAAATTTTGCGCAGGCCAGCTTATTGGTATCGGTTTTATTTCAAGCTCATGAGTGATCAGGACCTGGACAAAATATTTGAAAGCCTTAACGGAATAGAAGTTAATAAAAGACAGTGCAACAATAGGGATAATACAGAAAATTGGTGGACAGAATATAGAGTGGCAGACAAAAGACAAGAAATGGCGCTGGAACCAGACCAATTAAGGGCATCAGTAAAAAGTGCAGTTTGCAGTGCACTTGCCTCTCAAAGAGAAAATTTCGAACAAAAGCTTGCAAGTTTTAATCAACGACTAAATGAATCGACACATCGAACATAGAAACATATAGGGAAACAGAAATTGTACCCGGGAATAGATGTGAGGAGCCACTCGATATTGTAAAATCCTTACTGGACTTCGACGGTAAGCAGGAGAATTATGTATCGTGGCGGCAGGCGGCACACACCGCCTACAAAGTTTTTGAAGGCTATGAGGGTAGCAGCAAACATTATCAGGCTGTTGCCATCATTAGAAACAAAGTTAAAGGCCCGGCCGACATGGTTCTGGCCTCATTTAATACCGTTCTAAATTTTAAGGCCATAATTAACCGCCTTGATCGAGCAGGAGATGTCAACTCTCCGCCATGGAAGTTTGTCACTACTCCAATATCCTGACGAGGTAGAAAAGAAGTTAACCCTTTTAACTAACAAAACGATAATGACGTACGAATAATCAATTGCTGCATCACTAAACGAAAAATACAGAATGGATGAATTACGCGTATTTATTTCAGGGACTAAGAAACCCCTTAGTGATGTGTTATTCTCAGCCCAGCCTAAAGATCTACCTTCGGCTCTAGCGTTAGCACAAGAGGTGGAATCTAACCATGAGCGATACCAGTTCGCAAGCACATATGCCAGGAGCTAATGATAGAGCAATCTAGGGAAAAAGGTACAAGTAGTAGATATCAAACAAATGACACGTATCTTGCGAAAAATCCCCATTTTAACAGAACGCGAGACTTCAACAGCAAGACTCCGCAGAAACTAGAGCCAGTACAGCCAATGGACGTTGATACCTCGCAACGCTTCAGAGAACCTACAGCACAACAGAAAAATAGTGGATACTCACCTCGATATCCTAATAATCAAAATCAAAAATACGGACAGACAGTGAAGAGACCAAGTAATGGTTCTGGAAAATTCACGGAACCAAAACAACAACGGGTTAACTACCTGCCAAACGTAAATTATACTTCTAATCAAGAAGATACGACGTATCATGAGGTAGCAAACTCAGAGGCCTCATCAATCGAAGACGACCTTGCTGAACCTAACCAGTTAAATTTTTTAGACAGAACTCCTTGCTACCGTTCTTTGAAAGAACAATTGCAGGGAGAAAGCTAAAATTATTAATTGATACGGGGCATCAAAAAACTATATAAAGCCTCTTAAAGTGATTAAGCACATAACACCTGTCGAAAATTCTTTCTTGGTAAAATCAATCCATGGCTTTACTCACATTAAAGAAAAATGCACGGTCAACCTTTTCGACACAAACAGTACATTTTTTATACTCCCGTCTCTTTCAACATTCGACGGAATAATAGGTCTGGATTTGCTAACGCAAACAGACGCAACAATAGATTTAAAATCAAAAAAAATAACAAGCAATAATGGCTCAGAAGAAATAAAGTTTTTAAAGTGTGCAAATGTGAATTTCACACGAGTAGAGGACATAGAAATCCCCGAGGTTGTAAGGGGCAAATTTCAAAAAATGGTGAAAAATTTATTACGAGTTTTTTCTGATCCTAATGAAGCCCTACCATGTAACACAAGGCAATGTGAAGAAACGTCTTGTAATAGACTTCAGAAAATTAAACGAAAAAACCATCGATGACAAATACCCCATTCCCAATGTAACCGTAATACTATCAAATCTAGGAAAGGCCAAGTATTTCACAACACTTGACCTGAAATCGGGCTTCCACCAAATAACTCTCGCAGAGGCCGATAGGGAATATGCCGCTTTCTCGGTAGGCAACGGAAAATACGAATTCTGCAGGCTTCCTTTTGGTTTGAAGAATGCGCCCAGCATATCGAGTGGATTTTAAAGAGGTTACATGAGGCTAATATAAGAATTTCGCGTGAGAAATTACAATTTTTTAAGGAAAGCGTTGAATACTTAGGCTTTGTTGTGTCTAGCATTAAACCAAGCCACAGCAAAATAGATGCTATCCATAACTACGACAAAACCCGCCAGTCTTTTCAATGTCAGATCCTTTCTAGGTTTAGCAAGCTATGATCGTTGCCTTATGAAGGACTTTGCGGCAATAACATATATTTTGAAAGGAGAAAACGGCAAGGTTAGCGCCACACAATCGAAAAAGATTAACGTGGAATTAGACGAAAAACAATCACTTGCTTTTAACATATTGAAGGAAGTCCTTACATCGGAGGATGTTATGTTACTCTACCCAGACTTCAGGAAGCATTTGAACTTTGTGTATAGGGGCAGTACTGTCACAAGACAATAGGCCAATTACTTTTATTTCGTGGACTTTGAAAGATCGTGAGCAAAACGCGAGTTACTTGCCATAGTCTGGGCCCTAAAAAGCCTTAGAATCTATCTCTATGGCGTTAAGAATTTAAACATATTTACAGACCATCAGCCACTTACGTTTACGGTTTCAGACCGAAACCCAAATGCTAAAATTAAACGCTGGAAAGCGTTTATCGACGATCACAACGCTCAAATTTTTTACAAACCGGCCAAGGAAAATCATTTTGCTGACGCGCTGTCTCGACAGAACATCCACACTCTAGAGGAGGATGCCCAATCAGATTTGGCTACAATCCACAGCGAAATGTCACTATCCTGTACGATATAAGGAACCGAGAAACCATTAAATTGTTTCCGAAACCAAATCGTTTTAGAGGAAGCAGACATGACTTTAAGACGGAACGTCATATACTTTGGCAATAAAACTCGTCATATAATTCAATTTACAAATAGGAAGCACCTTATTGAGGAGATAAAAATAGCTGTAAACCCAAATGTGGTAAATGCCATACATTGCGATCTACCAACATTGGCCAGCATACAACATGAATTGGTAAGGAGTTTTCCGTCAACAAAGTTTTGGCACTGCAAAAACATGGTGTCTGATATTGTCAACAAAAACGAACAGAGGGAGATTGTTGTTGCTGAGCATAATCGAGCTCACAGATCAGCCCAGGAGAATATTAAACAAATCCTCTGCGATTACTATTTCCCAAAGATGACCAATTTGGCGAACGAAGTTGTCGCGAATTGTAAAATCTGTAGTAAGGCCAAATACGACAGGCATCCACGTAAGCATGAACATGGTGTAACTCTAATCCCCTCCTATACCGGGGAAATATTGCACATTGATATCTTTTCGATAGATAAAAAGAACTTTCTTACATGTCTGGACAAATTCTCAAAACTTGTGGTGGTGCAACCTATACCTTCTCGAACAATTGTGGATGTAAAGGTCCCAATCATTCAGTTAATGAATATACATATTTCCAAACACAAAGACTATTTATTGTGATAATGAAGCTTCTCAAAATTCTGAAACGATAACCTTATTAATAAAAAATAGTTTTGGTGTAGACATCGTAAACTCACCACCCTTTCATAGCACCTCGAACGGGCAGGTTGAACGCCTCCATAGTACACTTTTGGAGATAGCCAGATGTTTGAAACTGGACAGAAAAATTAACGAAACGACAGACCTCATATTAATGGCAACAACTGAATACAATCGAACGATTCACTCCGTGACCAATATAAAACCAATCGAAATAATTCACGCCAACCCACCCGAAATGAGATAACCATGAAAATAATGAAGGCCCAACAAGCACAAATGGATAGGAATAACCCCTCCAGACAGAATAGAGTATTCGACGTGGGGAAAGAGTATTGGTAAAGACTAACAGACGACTCGGAAATAAATTATCCCCTTTATATGTTGAGGAGAAAGTTGAGGCAGACTTAGGAACCACGGTTTTCATAAAAGGGAGGGTGGTCCATAAGGACAACCTAAAGTAAAGGAAAATTCCTAGCATATTTTAGAATTCTTTAAATAGCATATTGTAAATTATTTAAGCTTCTTTCACACTATCTTTCAGGATACTGATTGTGTAATTCCTTATTCAAACGGCGACGGCAAAATTGACGGACTATTCGACTTCCGACTACATACCGATTCAGGATGGTGACGCGACGGTTTGGGAGGAATTTGGCTATCTAAGGCATACAACTAATCTTACAGTATACAAGGGAGTAGTTGAGGAAACCAAAGGCTTAACAACGCAATTCCCTCTATCCCATATGAGAATGTTACTCGACGCAGACATTGCACATATAAAGGAGCTTCTGACAACACTGGACATACATCACAGGCAGGCTAGGAGCATTAACATTTTGGGTACGGCCCTAAAGGTTATCGCAGGTACGCCTGACTTTGACGACTTCGGAAACTTGAAGTTCCGACAACAGGAACTCGTAGACTCAGAGCGACATCAGGTAGAAATAAACACAAGGATACAAGAAAAGATAAATGAACTGACGGAAACGGTTAACCACATCATTAAAAACTCAAAAGCTGGACAGATCGACACTGGTCACTTGTATGGAATGCTGCTGTCAAGAAATAGGATCCTTATAAATGAAATTGAAACTTTAATTTCAACTACTACCCTAGCAAAGCTAGTGATAATAAATCCCATGTTGTTAAACTCAAACGATATAAAAAACATTCTTGAAATGCGCTTTACAAACACAACTATCACTGATTTAATGGTGGTATCATATATTAAGGTTCTATTAGATGGTAATATTCTACATTTTATTATAAAATATCCTAAGCCAGTACTAGCCTGTAAGAAAATTATTATTTTTCCTGTCCAACACAGCGGAACAATCCGGAACCTTGGGAATGACAACAATGTTGCCGATTGTCATAATCAAATTTTGGCGATTAGAAATTGCAGCGCAACGCTCACATCAACGTTTTGCAAAAAATTACAACATCCAACGTGCACGCAGCAGCTTCATTCTGGTAATGTTGCCCACCGCAGCACTCGCCCTAGCCACCTTGAACCAATTATGGTGGTCGATGATGGCATAATCATCATTAACGATAATACCGCTTTAGTCAAGACTACCGCAGACACCGAGAAGACCATAAAGGGAACTTATTTACTTTCCTTCGAAAATGAGATTCAAATTAATGGATCCTACTTCAAAAACCTAAACGGCATAATTAAAAAATTACCAGGATCAGCAACGACGGCGCTCCTCAATATCACTAGTCATCAAGAGATTTTCAGTATTTTATACCGTCACAAGATAAGTATGGAAAACCTGCGTTTTATCGGGAAAATCGAAGGGAGGACTATGATAGGACCAACGATATCAGGTCTCACTAGTGTCAACTGATATGGTAGCGCCCTCCCCTACAATATAGGTGGCATCAACCGCTTTCAACGAACGACCGAGCGAACGACGAGAATAGAGAGTATTGTTTCAGCCGTGGCACGCGCCGGTCGCATACTAATGTATATTTTCAAATTCCTGACATTATAGTTGTTTAATTCTTTTAATAAATAAATAATAAACTCGGTTAACCTGACAATAGTCAGAAGTGACATGAATTCCGCCTCGGAGAAATTTAGTGCGTGGAAAGGCGAAGACTTGAAGCGAAAGTTGCGAAAATTGAGTTTGCCTTGCAGCGGCAACAAAGCGCAACTCGTTGAACGTCTGCACGAACATTTCGCGGCAGAGCGCTACGCCAGCGTAGTGAACGAAAGCATGAAAATGCTTAACGAAAATAAAAATGCGAACGTTTCTCGGGAAACGACGGGCTCATCTGTGGAAGTGGATGATGTTCCACTTAGCAGATCTTCGCCAGTGAAAACTAGTGCGACGTTATCGCCGTGTGTTCCGACGACGATGTATGGTGCGGCGATTATGGCATCATCACAGTGGGAACCTGAGCGACGGGTACATTGGGGTGCAACAACTGACGTTATGCTACCGACGTTTTATGGTGGTTCAGTTGCGTACCCAGTACATTCGGCTTCCAATAATCTTGGTGAGATTGGAAGATCCGAGCAATCGGCTGACGTAATAAGCCGACGCAATAGTGGTGTTAATTGTTCGAATTGGTTGCAGACGCCAAATGGCAGCGCAGCAAACAGCGTGTATGTTCCTTTGCAACACGAGCATCGACAAGGCAACATACACACAAATGTGGCAGTTGCGAACCGATATTTAAATTTCGGTACACACGCACATACACGGTCGACGCAAGTTGACAACGCAGAGAGCAGCGCATTCGCTTCTCTGCCTAGCGAGTTGTGGCAGAGTGCGACGTCGAACGAAATGTTTCACGACAAAGGGCTTCGTGAACATTCTACAGCAGCGACTAACGTAACCGGCAATTACAAGTGCATGCGTGAACATGCAAATAGTGAACACAATATTTATGGTAGTGTGAGAGACGAGCGTAATGAGCTACCGACGAGCGACAATCGTTCTTTTAGAAATACACATCCACATGCACATACACATTCTGTGCCGTATGTGTCAAATTTTGCGAACAATCAACAAAGACTAAACGAAAGAGACATTCATCATAATAACCGCTCTTATTTTGGTGACGTGCGCGATATTGCAAAGATTTTGCCTACATTCGACCCCAGTAGGAAAACGATAACATCGATTCAGTTTGTGAATCGCATTGAACAAATGCAAAGTGTATATCGTTGGGACGATAAAGTTTTATTGTTTGCGGTTCAAACAAAACTCGAGGGTGTTGCAAAACTTTGGGTAGACTCTAGCCAAGAGATTTTTTTAAATTGGCAACATTTCGTACATGAGTTTTTGCGTGAATTCCCGTGTGTCGTGATTCCTGCTGATGTACACATGGAACTAATGAACATGCGCAGAGCGCAAAACGAAAGTGCGGAAACATTTTACTACAAATGCATTGCAGTTGGTCGACGCGGTAAAATCGACGAGAGTTCATTAATAAAGTATATAATAAACGGTATTAATGACTCAGACATGAAGAGAAGTATTTCTGGTTACTTTTACGCTAATTGTTACGAACTTTTGAAAGTGATTTTGAATTATAGTGCTTACAATCATTCAAAATTTACCGGCGAGGTGAAACGTAATACACCTGCAGAGTCCCATAAATTAATAAAGCAAGACGAAAAGCAAAAAAAGCAATTTGTTTGTTTTAATTGCCAAAAGCCTGGACATCTTTCGCGTGATTGTCCAGAGCCGCAGAAACGTGATCGTAGTGCTAAGACTGAAATTAATGCAAATGATAAAAACAAAAGTGCAACCATGAAAGTGAGTTGCAATGCGATCGAAGATATTGAAAATGACTTTGTTATCAAACAAATAAAAGTAAATGGACACAGTGAAAGTGCTTTTGTCGATACCGGCAGTAAGCGCACGTTAATTAGAAAAACGTTTGCAGAAACAATTGGTAATATTGAACAGTGCTGTGTGACTCTCAAAGGCTTTGGGGGCGGCCAGTATCAATGTACTTCCAAAGTAAGTGTAGTTTTGACGATCGACGATATAGACTGCATGAGTGATGTGCTAGTTGTTGACGATAATATGATCGACTACCCGGTGTTACTTGGCATTGACGTTTTGTGCGCAAATGAAAACAAATTCGTGTTTGAAGGAAAAAACATTCGGTTTACAAAAAACGATAACAAAGTTATGAAAATCACAGACGATGAATTCGGTAGTTTGAATAAATTGTTGAAAAAATTCCAAAGTTGTTTTTCCGTGGACAAGGTCGTGGGAAAAACCGATTTGGTAAAAATGAAAATTGCGCTATCGTCGGATGCGCCGATAAACATAAAGCCGTATCGAATTCCGTTCGCGAGACGACCGATTGTGAAAGAAATCATAGACGATTTGTTAAAAGGTGAAATTATTACACCGTCAAATTCTCCATACGCGTCGCCAATAGTTTTGGTGGAGAAGAAAAACAGTGAGTTCCGGTTATGCGTTGATTACCGGCAGTTGAATAAAATTACAGTAAAGCAACCGTTTCCAATGCCTGTCATTGACGAACTATTCGCGCAGCTTTCAGGTAATAAGTTTTTTTCAAATTTGGACTTTAAAATGGGTTACCACCAAATAGAAGTGGACGATAACTCGAAACAGTATACGGCATTTGTGACAACTGAAGGTCACTTCGAATACAACCGTATGCCGTTTGGGCTCGTAAATGCTCCGGCTGTTTTTCAAGAGACTATGAATGAATTAGTGAAACAGTGCACGTCGAAAAACATAATCGCGTATTTGGATGACGTTATCATCCCGAGTGGCTCTGTTGAAGAGGGACTACAGAAATTAGAAGACTTTTTGCGTGTTGTTGAATCAAACGGGTTAACATTGCGGTTAGACAAATGTAATTTTTTAAATGAAGAAATCAGTTTTCTTGGACATAAAATTAGTTACGACGGTATAAAACCGGGTGAGCAAAAAGTATCCGCGATTAAAAACTTTAAAACACCGTCTACGCAAACTGAAGTGCGAAGATTTCTCGGTCTGACCGGATTTTTCCGGAAATTCGTTGAGAACTACTCCGTGATTGCGCGACCGCTAACTAATCTTACGACGAAAGCAGCAGCTGAGAAATTCGTTTGGGGCGAACCCCAGCAACAAGCGTTCCATACACTCATCGAGAAACTTGTTTCTGAACCAGTGTTGGTTTTGTACAGTTTTAATGCGCAACATCAAGTCCACACCGACGCTTCTAGTGTGGGCCTTGCAGCAGTGCTCCTGCAAGCTGAAGGTGCAGAGTGGAGAGCGGTGATGTATTATAGCCGCCACTGCACTCCAGCCGAATCGAACTACCACAGCTACGAATTAGAGGTGCTGGCGGTAGTCGAAGCATTACAACGATTTCGTATTTACTTGCTAGGTAAGTCGTTCCAAATAGTTACTGACTGTTCAGCGATTTCTGCGCTGAAAGCGAAGACGCCCATGATTCCTCGAATTGCAAGATGGTTGGTACGACTGATGGAGTACAACTGTGAAGTTGTCCATCGTGCTGGGTCACGTATGACTCACGTCGATGCGCTTAGTCGTGCACCAATCCATTGTGAGCTTGTGAAGCGGGTTGACGTTATGGACGACGATTGGCTATTGACGATGCAATTGCAAGATCCCGATCTACGTAGCATCATCACCGTATTGAAAGGTTTGGAGCAGTCTTCGCAATTGAAGCAGCTACAGAAAGATTACGCTATACAACGTAATCGATTATATCGACGAAGGGGCAATAACTTGTTGTATGTTATTCCCAAGGCCATACGTTGGCGTATCGCCAGGTATTGCCACGACGAACTAGGTCACTTTGGTTTGGAGAAGACGATTGAGAGAGTTCTCAAACATTTTTGGTTTCCACGAGTGCGGAAATATGTCAAGGATTATATTTCTTCATGCATCGATTGCTGCTATAACAAAACTAAAGGAGGTAAGCCTGAGGGTGTCCTACACATCGAACCAACTGAACCGATTCCGTTCCGACTCTTGCACATTGACCACCTGGGTCCGTTTATAAAGAGTAAGCGAGGCCAAACTCACGTTATCGCTGTCAGCGATGGCTTCACGAAGTACATGATCGTGAAACCTGTTCCCAGCACAAAATCCATGCCTGTGCTGAAAATGTTAAATGAGGTAACTGTTTACTTTGGGTTACCAGCACGAATTGTCACGGACCGTGGCACTGCGTTTACTTCAAAACATTTCACAAAGTATTGCGACGACAACGGAATTCAGCATATTAAAACAGCCGTTCGTACTCCCCGTGCTAATGGACAGGTGGAGCGTGCGAACCAAATCATCCTGAATTACCTACGAACAGCGACAACAAATCCGAAGGACTGGGACGAGCAACTACGTAAGCTACAATGGTGTGTTAATTCCCAGAAAAATGCGACGACAAGGTTCACACCTAACGAATTAGTATTCGATTTTAAGCTGAACGACATAACGCGTAACCAGTTAATAGCTGCCGTAATCGATACTGATGACAATCAATCAATCAGTGAAAAACGAACCATGGCGCTGACGTATATGCAAGAACAGCGTACTAAATGGAAAGAACGGTTCGACGACAAACACAAATCACCGACCGTTTACAACGTTGATGATCTGGTTGTAGTCCAGAATGAACCTACCGCAACTGGAGAGTCCAGAAAACTTGAGCCGAAGTACCGAGGGCCCTACGTTATTGCAAAAGTCCTTGGTAAAGACCGCTATCTGCTTCGAGATGTCGACGGAATGCAAGTGAGTCAGAAAAAGTTCACGTCCGTTAATTCATCTGACAAATTGAAGCCTTGGTGTACCTCACCTCCTGAACTCGATGGGTATGATGGTGAGGGCGACAACGAAAACGACGATTCGTCGGACATCGAGACGATGTCATTGTCAGGAGAGGCCGAGCTGTCAACTGATATGGTAGCGCCCTCCCCTACAATATAGGTGGCATCAACCGCTTTCAACGAACGACCCAGCGAACGACGAGAATAGAGAGTATTGTTTCAGCCGTGGCACGCGTCGGTCGCATACTAATGTATATTTTCAAATTCCTGACATTATAGTTGTTTAATTCTTTTAATAAATAAATAATAAACTCGGTTAACCTGACACTAGCATTGTCATACTAATTTCCTGTTACGGTCTAATTAAACTATACCAAGAGCGAAAAAGAAGACGCATATTCCAGAATCTTCAGAACGTCATAAACAATTTTAAGAAGCCCCTGGACGGCCTTCATTTAGAAGGGGTGGAGTTAACATAAGCAGCCCTTTGTCAACAATAAAGTCCGCGCGTGGCCTGATTCAGCGAATCCACATTCTCACGCTGACAGCTGGCAGTTGACATAAGCAGCCCTTTGTCAACAATAAAGTCCGCGCGTGGCCTGAGTCAGCGAATTCACATTCTCACGCTGACAGGTAAGTCACAGCAGTAGCGCAAGAAGATCCGTTCACTGTCAACAACAAACTTGCAGCTGGCCTAAGTCAGCGAATTCACATTCCCACGCTGATGGGTAAAGCACAGCGTTAGCGGTAAACTGCCAATGCAAGCGTCGGCGTCGTATCCGCTGCAATAACTCTACAATTACTACTAACATCGAATGGCGGAACACAACAACTACGACAAGGTGCAGGGACCTATTTAAGACGTTAGCTTTAGAATGAAAGTTTCAGTTTGTAACAGAGAACTCATCAGACAGCATGATCTGATTAATAAAGTGATAATAATAAAGAATCAGTTGGACTATTGATAATTTGTATGTGTTGGAAAAAATTAAGCCGGTAATGAAAAGTGAAGTGCGGACAACATCTGTATCTAAAGTAATGAAATTGGCAGCAACTTTGCGATTTTTGGGACAGGGAGCGTATCAGACAAGTGTTGGAAACGACTTCCACCTTGGGCTATCCCAGCCAACTGTCAGTTCAGTCCTGTCTGAAACACTAGACGTTTTAGAGGCAGTCGTATGCCCTCTATGGATTAAATTCCATATGACAGGCGCAGAAAAAGCAGAAGCCAAGGAGTACTTTTTCCAAAAAACCGGTTTTCCGGGTGTTATTGGATGTGTCGATGGAACTCACATTAAAATTTTGCCTCCTAACAAACAAGACCAGAATATATACTACAATCGAAAATGATTTTTTAGTTTAAATGCTATGATTGCAAGAACCGGCTTACGTTTGCTTTACATTTTAAGACTGAAAAAATTCTTCAACAGAATTGCGATCATAAAATGCGAATACGGTATTATGATGCTCGTTATGCGGGTTCCGGGCATGACTCTCTAATTTGGAACTCTACCCAAGCAAGAAGAATTTTGAAGCAGCGATACGATGATGGTGAGCGTAATTTCTGGCTCTTAGGTAAAAATTAATCCTTCAAATTATACCTTTAAAATAAATAAAAATTGTTATACAGGTGATGCGGGCTATCCTCTTGAACCATTCATTATGACGCCATATCGATCCGCAACAGAAAGAAGTCCAGAAGATATTTACAATAGTAAACATGCTAAAGCTAGAAATATAGTTGAACGAACTATTGGAGTATTGAAAATCCGATTTCCCTGTTTGCTAGGTGCACGTCAACTTCACTACAAGCCATCTAAAGCCACGCAAATCGCTAATGTAAGTGCAGCAATTAACAATATTTGCATTGAGTTTGAATCACAATTCACAAACGAGGACGTAAACATTTGCAGAACACAGCCAAGGCAATGTCGACTATAATGATGATGTAGAAAATAGTGTAAATATTGAAGCCTCACAAATAAGAGAGCAAATTAAGAACAATTTTGTATAACTTCAGTCCATTCTTTTTTATGAAATAAATTGAATTCAGTCTTATTTTTTTGTCAAACAAATACTCCTATATACTAATTCATGTAAGGAAACAAACAAAAACAGTTCATAAATACTTTAAAATAAAATATATACATACATAAGTAGGATATAAACAAAAACAGTTCATAAATACTAAAAATACAAAATGTATACATATGCAAATTAAATTCAGTCTGTTGAGGCTAACGTCCTAAATTTGTCGCAACATTTTGACCCGCACTAATGTTTTCTACAATGTTAAGTGCACTGTTAAAATGTCCCTTCACTTAATAAGCAGTTCAAATGGCAACCGTAAAAAAATGCTAAAACGGTGCAATTAATGTTATTTTTCAACATCAACGAAGAGGACGTTTTTCAACCACTTTGCTCCGAATTAGTTATACTTCTTTTTCTAGAAAGGTAATAATAGCGTTATAGCCATATTACGTATCCGCATATACTTTTATTATTAATACAACATTTTGTAATATTAAACCTGAATAAACACTGACATCACACTTTGATTCTTTTCATTATTATACTGAATCGGTCTTGCGAGAGATTAAGAAGATCATTGTCGATTCAACATTTGGTCCTTCTTCGCCTTTCAATTTACAAGCGCCTAGATATTAACCACTGGAGCCAACTACATCCTTTGTGAAAAGTAGCAACGATTTTTTCGGACCAACTTCCAAACGGATTTGAAATCTGATAGCACACACTCTCGCACAATTAGAAACACCGGAGTCTGCAATGTCAACAAATCAAACCTCACTTATTTCAATACAAGATCTAAGGTACGTGGTTCGAAGTTTCACTGCATTTAGTGTATGTTAATATCAAAAATGTATCGAAAATATCTGGGAAAATAAAAGAAAAAAGAATAGACAATGATCTTCTTAATCTCTCGCAAGGCCGATTCAGTATAATAATGGAAAGAATCAAAGTGTGATGTCAGTGTTTATTCAGGTTTAATATTACAAAATGTTGTATTAATAAAAAAAAGTATATGCGGATACGTAATATGGCTACAACGCTATTATTACCTTTCTAGAAAAAGAAGTATAACTAATCGGCAGCAAAGTGGTTGAAAAACGTCCTCTTCGTTGATGTTGAAAAATAACATATGCTACACAGCCTTCATGCGGTGTATGACAAAAATAAATGAATTGTCCGAAACGTTGGAAAAAGAAGAAAAAGAAGAGATGTCAATTAAGTCTCATAATTTACATCTTCCACCTTGCGATACTGATGTGTTTAAAGGCGTTTATTTGTCATGGCCAACTTTTCGTGACATGTTCACGGCTATTTATGTATATACTAAACACACGCCTTACACCAATGCAGAAGCTTTACTATCTCAACCAGAAGACGCAAGGTGAAGCCAAGGAAATTGTGAAGAAATGCGACCTCACAAACGAAGGCTTTAACGTTGCCTGGAAGAATTTATGCAATAGGTATGAAAATAAAAGGATTATTGTCAATACCCAATTAAAAATTCTTTTTAGCTTACATACAGTTGAGACTGAATGCGGAAGCTCAATAAAACGGCTTCAGAGGGATATAAACAATTGTATATCCTCCCTAGAGAGTCATAAGATTGACATATCCAACTGGGATCCAATAATTACATACCTTTGTTCTACCAAGTTGCCAGAAGAAACCCTTTCTTTGTGGGAACAATCAGTGGAAAATAAAACAGATATTTCCAAGTGGGCAGATATGGACCGGTTCCTATCTAGCAGATTTCAAACACTAGAGTCAGTGTCTGGTTTAAGAGGAATCAAATTACCAAAAACTCAAAAAGTTTCTCTTCAGAAGCATTCCTCTGAGCCATCGCAAAAGAAGCTTGGCTATTTTCAAACAAGCGTTAGAAAATTTACTTGTAAAATGTGCCATTGTAACGAACATAGACTTCACATGTGTCCAAAATTTCTAAAAATGACTGTGGCTGACAGGCTATCTTTTATAAAAAAGAACAACAGCTGTTATAATTTGGACATTCGGTGTCGATTCAATGATGGTCCCAATTTTACGTCGGTGCGGAATTCTGCTTTAAATGGAAGTGATACGATATATCTTCCATCTTTGTTTCTCGTTGTTGAACTTTTATATAATTCCTCGCACTGTCTTTATTCTTCTGTTGGAACTTTGCCCCTCGGAATATCTTCTAGTTCCCAGAAAGAGTTTAGTCGCTTTTCTAGGGTGACCTCATTGAAAAACGACACCCTATTGCTGTTTGCTGGGTCGAATGCATCAGCACGACCAGTCAGTATTCAGCCAAATACTGTCTCCTGTGCAAGGAGAGTACTAAGAACGTTCTTCTTAATACCATTCAAAATAATTTGAAGATAAACATCCCCGCCAAGAACGAGGTCGACTTGATCATGGTTGAAAAATGTTGTATCTGCCAATACGATATCAGGAAAAGCTTGTTGTGTTAGCGCGCTAACATCGTACGTTGGTAAATTCCCAGTAAGATGCGGTAAAACTAACACAATAGCATCAATTGAAATCAATGGGTCAATGGGTGACCGCAGTTAAATAGGGCAGGCTTCGTTTACCTAAAGGAACACTCAGAGCCAGAATCAATTAATGCTCTAGCAGAAAAGTCTGTTCCATTGAAATGGATGGTAACACGAACTGTCCCTAATAAAACACCTTTGCTAGTGTTAGCGTAGTTTGCTTGGACGTTTTTTACTGTTTGTTTGTTATTGTTTGCATTTTGGTTGCGTATTTGTGCCTGCCTTGATGTCGATTGCGCGTTGTCGTCAACATTACCCCTACCCGCTGTTTTAGAAGTTGCCGCCTGTATATGCAGGAGTGAATGATGTCGAGAATGACATGTGGCGCAATTGTACAAGCACGAGACGCGACTTAGGAAAAACCCAGGTCTACAAAGAGAATATACCAGAGTATTAATGGAGTCTGAATCTATGGGCCACATGTCAAGAATTACAACAACTCAGTATGCAGAGGCTGTTGATAATTATTATCTGCCTCATCACGCTGTAATAAAAGATGAAAGTGCGTCCACAAAATACGAGTTGTTTTTAATGCGTCGTCTCCGACCGCGAACGGCAACAGTCTAAATGATGTTCTTCTGCCAGGGCCAGTCCTTCAGTCTGATCTTACAATGCTAATAATCCGGACGATAATATCAGTCTTTATGAACTGAAAACAATAACTTTTGGCATGAACTGTGCACCCTTTTTGGCAATAAGAACATTGCTTCAAGTAGCAGATGACTCAGAAGGCTCTTATCCGATAGCTTCACACATTTTTCGAAAACACATGTATGTCGGTGATGTTCTTGCTGGTGGACACACCATTGACTTTGCGATAAGAGCCAGAGATGAAATTACCACAGTATTGAAATCAGCTGGGTTCCCTCTGCGAAAATGGACATCCAATTGCAACGAAGTTTTAAAAGGAATACCGAAACCATATCTCCTCAGTGAAGACTTTCTTGAGTTCGAAGATACGAGTAGTGTAAAAGCACTCGAAATAAGATGGAATGCTCATTCTGACCAATTTTATTTCGTATCCAAGCCAATAGAAAACCACGAAAATCATACAAAAAGGACGATATTATAAGCCATAGCGAAACTGTTTGACCCATTAGGATGGTAAGCACCAATAGGTATTGTCGCAAACATACTAATGCAGACTATATGGTTAGAAGGCACGGATTGGGATGAGACGGTATCCCAAACAACAATGGAAAGATGGCATATATTTACAAAAAGTTATCAAGAAATCGACAACATACGGATACCTCGATGGGTATCATTTTCACCAACTGATAAAGTTGAATTACATGGGTTTTGTGATTGCTCAGAGAAGGCATACGGTGCTGCAGTTTTCTTACGCGTGAATTTATTACTAGCAAAAACTAGAGTAGCTTCAGTCAAAACAATATCCCTACTACGACTGGAGCTCTGCGGAGCAGTGCTATTGCCAGAGGAGGTCGAGTCAATTACCAATAACTTAGATTTGGGTACCCTGAATATTCATCTTTGAACCGATTCAACGATTGTTCTAGCATGGATACGAAAACCACCACGTACGTGGTCAACATTCGTTGCCCATCGAATTACTAAAATCGTTGAAAAGGTAGGAAACTTAAACTGGCTTCATGTAGATTCCGCCTCAAATCCGGCAGATCTGGCCAGTAGAGGTTATAGAATATGTTTTTATTCTATTTAAAATATTTTATTTTTATAACTTTTCTTTTATACATTCAGAAAATTAATAATTAAAAAATCAAATTGAAAAATATTGAAAGACAAATTTATATATGAAAATAAAAATATTAAAACAAGTTCAAATTAATAAAGTAGATACATATATTATAAACCCTACATATACTCCCCCTCCAATAAAAAAAAAAAAAAAAAAAAAAAATTAATTAATATTAAATGTAATTTTTTTGGTTTTCTTTGGAAGTGTTAGTGAACTGGAATTAGGAATTGTATGTGCAGGTTTTAATAAGTCTATGGAAATTGTTTTGATTAAGTTACCTTTTTGAATTTTGAATACTTTATTGTGTTTAGAGATAACTTTAAATGGGCCTTCATAAGGTGGTTGTAGATTTGACTTATGAATAACTTTAACAAACACATATTCGCAAGTATCCAAATTTTTGGGAACAAAAAAATCTTCTTTATTATGATGTACAATTTTTGAACGAACGTGTGAAAAATGTTCTCTCAGTTTGGAAAGTGTTTCCATTGTATTATCAAATTCATTATTGTTATTATTATTTGAAACGATTAATTCTCCAGGTAATCTGAGTGTTTGTCCGTAAACTAATTCTGCAGAAGAACATTTTAAATCATCTTTAATAGATATACGAAGTCCCAATAAAATCCAAGGAAGAATTTCAGACCAGTGAATTGAATCGTTTGATGCTGTAATAGCAGTTTTTAAGGTTCTATGAAATCTTTCAATCATTCCATTTGATTGAGGATGATAAGGAGATGTATGAATTTTGTGAGATCCTAGCCGAAACGGGGAATATAATTTTGTACAAATGTTTTGGCAATTGTATTCGCTGAAATATCTTTAAGTGGATAAGCTTCCGGCCAACGTGTATGTCTGTCAATTATAGTTAAAATGTAACGATTTTCTTTTGAAACAGGTAATGGACCAACAAGATCCATATGTATGTGTTCAAATCGTCCAGATGGTATATTAATTTTTTGTACTGGTGTTTTAGTATATTTAGAAATTTTTGATTTCTGGCAGTTAATACATGCGGAAGTCCAACTATTAATTTCTTTACGCATGTTAGGCCAAAAATATTTTGATTGAATTAAACGTCTAGTAGTACGAACACTAGGATGTGATAAAGAATGGATTTTATCAAAAATTATATTCTTCATAGAATTTGGAACAAAAGGTCTAAAAGGTTGTTGAGAAATATCACACCAAATATTGAGATTAAGAACTGGAATATTAATTTCTTTTAAATTATTGTTACAATTTTTGTCAGAAATTAAGTCATGAAGAGTTTGGTCTTTTTGTTGTTCTTTATACAAAGTTTGAAAATTAATATCTTGAGTTAAAATTGTGTTAATATCTGAAATACGTGAAAGTGTGTCAGCAACAATGTTTTCTTTTCCAGAAATGTATTGAATATCATTTGTAAATTGTGCAATGTACTCAAGATGTCTAATTTGTCGAGGTGATCTATCTGTTTTTGAATTTAGAACATGTGTTAAAGGTTTATGATCAGTGTATATTGTGAAAATTCTACCTTCAAGAAAATGTTTAAAATGTTTAATTGAATTGTATATGGCTAAAAGTTCTCTGTCAAATGTTGAGTAATTCATTTCTGTAGAAGATAATTTTCGTGAAAAATAAGCAAGTGGTTCTAAAGTGTTGTTACTAAATTGTTGTAAAACTGCACCAATTGCTACATTTGATGCATCTACAGCAAGTGATAATTTACCATTTTTATCAAAATGAGTAAGTAAAGTTTGTTGAGCAAAGAGTTGTTTAACGTTTTCAAAAGCAGTGGTTGTCTTTTCTGTCCAAATAAGCTGTTTGAGTTTTTGTTTAGTTGTAAATGTTAACATTTCATGCAGAGGACTAAGTTCTGCTGCTAACATTTTCACATATCTATGGTAATAATTTACCATACCTAAGAACTTTTGTAATTTATTTATTGAAAGTGGTTTTTCAAAATTTGTAATGGTTTCAATACGATCGGAAGATGGTCTAATGCCTTGATTAGAAATTTCATAACTGAGAAAATCTAGTTTATTAGTTCCGAAAATGCATTTAGAAGGTTTAATATTTAAATTATATTTCTCAAGTCTTTTAAATATTAGTTTTAAATGTTCTAAATGTTGTTCTTCATTATCACTAGCAACAAGAATATCATCAATATAAACAAATACAAATTCTAAACCGGAAAATACTTCGTTAATAAAACGTTGAAATGTTTGGGCACTGTTTCGTAAACCAAAAGGCATCCGTACGAACCCAACATTCAAAAAGGTGTGGTTATTGCTGTTTTATGAATGTCTTCTTCAGCCATTGGAATTTGGTGATATGCACGAACAAGATCAATTTTCGAAAATATTTGTTTATTATGTAAATTTATAGCTAAATCATGAATGTGTGGTAATGGATAACGATCAGGTATCGTTATAAAATTGAGTCTTCTGTAATCGCCACAAGGTCTCCAATCATTTGGTTCTTTTTTTGGAACTAAATGTAAAGGAGATGCAATGTGAGAGTTTGAAGGTCTGCATATACCAGTTTTTATTAAAAATTCGAATTCAGTTTTTGCTATTTTAAATTTAATTTGATCTAGACGACGAGGTTTTGAAAAAGGTAGAACTCCTTTGGTTTCAATCCTGTGAACCGTATGGTGTTGCACTGGTTTAGTGTAATCTGGTTCACAGGTGATTAAAGGAAAATTATTTAAAAGGGTTGTAAATTTATTTTCAGAAATTGATATTTTGAGTGAAAATATATCGCAAAATCCAGAAGATCCAGAAACTTTTAGTTTTGTTGTTAAATCAGTAATTTCTTTATTTCTGATATCCACTAATATCCCGAATTTCTCTAAAAAGTTAGCACCTATAATTGGAGTTGAAATATCTGTTAAAATGAAAGGGAATTCGAAATCACGTCTAAGACCTAAGTCAATTTTTAAAAGTTTGGTACCAAATGTTTTAATAGAGGAACCGTTAGCTGCAGTCAAATTAAGATCGGAATTTCTTTTAAATGATTTGAATTTGGAAGAAGGAATTACAGAAACTATAGCGCCAGTATCTATTAAAAAATTTAGTTTATTTAATTTATCATAAATAAATAGGCGGCGTGATGATTTAATGTTATTTCCATTATTAGCCACCGTCATAATGGAACGTTTCAGTTTAAACAGTTTTGATTTGATTGTTTTTCATTTGTATTAAAACTACAGGGTTTAATACATTTTAAAGCATTATTTTTAAATTTTCTATGATACCAACAAATGGTTTGAATAATATTATCTTTTGATCTAGAAAATCTTCTTGAATTAGAATTACTTCTATTTCTATTTCTAGATCTTGATCTAATTTGTAATTCATTAATATCAGAAGTAATTTTGTTTAAATTTTGATAAATTGCAGTAGTTAATTCTGTTAAATTTTTAATACATTGTTTGAGGATGTTATTTTCAACACTTGCTATTGACAAAGATTTAGAAGATTGAGATTGATTTAATAAATCAAAAAGTTTATCTGCAAGAATAACATTTTCATCTTTATTTTGATTATTACTTGATGTTAAATGAATTTGTATTTGTTGTGGTAATTTTCGGATCCACAATTTGAAAAGTAAGTCCTTACTGACGATAGAATCAGAACCTATTAGAGACTTCATATATCTAAAAAGTTCTGATGGAGAACGATCGCCTAGTTCTGTATTTGAAAATAACTTTTCTAATCTTTTTTCTTCACTAAGAGAAAATCTTTCACACAACGCTTTCTTAATAGTAGCGTACTTATTCATAAAAGGAGGTGGATTGATAACATCCAAAATTTTGGAAATTGTTTCACGTTGTAAAACAATAAGTATGTTTTGAAATTTTATATTATCGTCTTGAATATTATTGATTTCAAATTGTCCTTCAACAAGAAGAAACCAAGCTTCAGGACATTCTTCCCAAAATGGAGGTAATTTAATTGATTTTGAAAAATTTGTTCTTAAGTTATTAGTGTTTTGAGTTAAATTATCATTGTGTATATTTTGTGTAGTGTTTAAGTCTGAAGTGTAAGTTGGATTGTTATTTTGGTTTTCCATTGTTGTGAAGTTGCGTGTACGTATAGGTGAACGTGATAGTGGCATATAAAAAAAAATAATTGGAGAGAAAGTTTACAAAAGTAAATTAAATATAAGTAATAATAATAATTTAAATAATATTAATATTAAGAATTAATATTTAATATTTGTAATAATTTTATTTTAATAAAAGATTTAAGATACGAACTTGATTGCACACAAAATGTTCAGCAAAAAATGGTTGTAGTATTTGTAATTATAAAAGAGATTATAGATGATCTGGAGTGTTATTGCGTTGTTGTAGACACTGTGATGGTTGTAGCGACGTTAAATGTGAATATTTGAAGTGATGTTGTGCGGATTGTTGATGCTGAATTTGATGTTGAATGTTGAGATTGTTTATTTCGCAATGTTTTAATTCAGGAAAGTAGTCAAATTTATAACAAATCGCACAGAAGGACGTCTTTGTTTTTATTTCACAAGTATGGTTTGTGCTTTCGGTATTCGAGTATTCGCACTCTTGGTTTGCTTGCAACGCTCGGAAATGCTAACTTTGTGAGTGCACAAAATGTCCTGGGTTAATGTTAAGCCAGCTTCTAACAATTAATAACACGTTGAATGGATGATTTCCCTTTATTATAAATTCTTGTGAAATATTACTTTTAGGCCTCTATGCCTAAAAATTAAAATATCCCACCATTAAACGACCCGCCCTAATGTGCAGCGGTCACCCGTATTCACGGCACTCATATAGTTGTATGTGTGTGTGTACAGATAAGCAGACACAAGTTACACACACATACACATTAACACATTCACTCAATTTCTTCCGTTTACATTTTCCCGCCGGATAAACATTTTCGTTAATTTTCCCCTAACTCATATTGTCCGACGGTTCGGACACAAAACGGTTTTACTTCTGCTAACACTTCTTTTTTGACCGAGTTAAAGTGAAGACATCGAGCTACCAGCCTCATCAAGGTAAATTAATCTTTGTAAAACAATATTTCATCAAAATATTTTAAATACACACAAACACATATATATTATAACGAAAAAAAAACTAAAACCTTCTTGCGTTTTATTTTTCTTTATTTTTCGTGCACAATCAAACCAAATAAAATCCGGTACATCTGAGCTCACAAGCAAAGAGTACCCGCGATTTTACATGGTCCTTTCTTCGCCGAGAAGAACTGAAATTTTACACTTCACCTCAGAAAAATCAGCCAGTTTATTCAACAAAAAAATACAGTCCACGAAGATAACAACACCATCATTTTGATCAACTACATCGTTTTGCGCACCAGTTAATCGCCACAACACCAACATTTTTCAAAAACACATTACCATCACTTCTTGATCAGCCACAACGCAACACTTTACACAGCACTTGCCACACCACCTGCCACAGAACACCAACATTTTTCTTAACACAACACCATCACTGTGATCAACCACAACGCAACACTTGCCACATTATTTTGTCACCGTCTACATTGAACAAGGTACGTGGTTATCACTTCAATCGCACTTTCGAGTCATATATTAAAATATAAACACAAAAAACAAAATTGTTAAAAAGTGAGCATATGCGCGTGCAACGTATCGCGAGTTCGTTAGAAACACATTATTGGTGCATTTTATTTTACTAACAGAATTGTGCAGTACTAGTGCCATCAATCACAGTGCAACGCATCACATCACTACAGCACAGTGGATATACGAGTGTACATAACCTTTTTTTTTAAATTTACTCCACATTTTTATTTGGGAAAAATTCCTCTTTTTTAATAAATACACATTTTTATTTATCCAAGTGACCACTTCATTGCAAAGCGAATGCATTTCTTTTTTTCATTTTATGACACTGCACATTAATAAGGTACATAACCTATTTTTTTTGTCTTTTGGTTGCTTGTTCAACCAATAAGCATTTACGCTTATGCACTTGTATACACACACATAATTAGAGTTTTCCATTTTAAAACACACAAACTCGTATATCAACGTGTGCGTTCTAAATTTTTTCGTTTCACTTTGATGCGTTGCACACTCGATTGACACTTTGGTTTGGAGAACACGCTGCATATTATACTCAAACGTTGCACATCACATTGCCACTTTGCACACACACACACAGTTTTAGGCAACATTTTTGTATTTAAAGTCGCATAAACTCGAAGAATTTATTCGTTGCACAGTAGACAAACGCGTTGCATATTATTGTATTTTAAACGCCGTTTTTTCACGTTGATACGTTGCACTATCTACATACTACGTTTATATTCCTCGACATTTATAGTACCGATACACGTATTTGTTAATACAGTTGGGTGGCGAGCACTTCTTAAAGAATTGTACACATACTCTGCAAGCAAACAATATACATAAGTACATTAAAATAAACAATTTAAATAAAGAGTTGAAAGTATATTATAAATATAAACAACCTGATATCTTCTAAATTTGTTGGTTCATTTCTACGAAATATACAAGCGATATCGAGTATCCGCTTCGTTGACAGGCTTGTGTCGATTTTGGTTTTTTAAAGTTCGCTTCATAAATAATAACTTCTCATACAATTTAATAAAGCTTCCATACTAGCTTATAGTTATTTTTGAAAAATGGAAGCATTCATACGCTTAGCAGAATCAATAATTGAATTTGACGCAGATTTCAGCAGCACTTCCGCCTCAGATCAAAATAAACATGGTCTTGCCATTCAGCAAGAAGAGTTAAAAGCTCTCTGGGAGAAGACAAAACTTGGTCACGACAATCTGAGTAATGCGGAGGGGTTGTCCAAAGCGGACAATCAGGCAATTCGGAAGAAATACAAAACTTCTTTTGCCAGCTATATTAAATGCATGTCTGCAATAGCCTCTCAATTGGAGGCGCTTGAAAAATCAGACAAGGATGAAAAGGATCTCCTCTCTCTTCCGGTTCGCGAACACAATATCCACCTTCCTCCGTGTGATACGGACGTGTTCAAAGGAGATTATGAGTCGTGGCCGTCTTTCCGTGATATGTTCACGGCCATATACATCCTGAACAAGCGCCTCACTCCGGTTGAGAAACTATTTCACCTCAACCATAAGACTCAAGGAGAGGCCAAAGATATCGTGAGAAAGTGTCCACTCACCAATGAAGGCTTCCAAACTGCCTGGAAAAATCTGTATGAGAGATACGAAAATAAGCGTATACTCGTAAATACACAATTAAAATTACTTTTTAATTTACATTCAATAGAAAATGAGTGTGGTAGCTCGATTAAAAGATTACAGCGAGATATTAATAATTGCCTATCGTCCCTATCCAGTCATCAGATTGACATTTCGAATTGGGATGCAATTGTAATTTATCTTTGCTCAACGAAATTACCCGAAAGTACGCTGGCTCTATGGGAACAGACCATAGACCACAAAAATGATATACCGAAGTGGGAAGAAATGGACCGGTTCCTTTCAAATAGGTTTCAAACATTAGAAACCTTAACAGGGCTAAAAGATTCCAAAGTTGTCAGAGCACAAAGGTCTCAAATACAACGACAGCCGGCTGATGTCCCTACTAAACGACTTGGCGCCTACCAGTCAAGCATGACCACTTCCACATGTAAAATGTGCAAATCCAATGAGCACAAATTACGCAGCTGTTCCCGATTTCTAAGGCTGACACCAGCTGACAGAATCGAATTCTTGAAGAAGAACAACGGTTGCCTGAATTGTCTAAGCTTTGGACATACTGTGTCAAGATGCACTAGCGCATTCAATTGCAATACGTGTCACTCGCGACATAACACGCTCCTTCATTTACAGACAATTCAGCCAAAGGCACCGCCTCGCCGAACGCCTACGAGCCCTTCAGACGATATGCCGTCAACATCTAAGCAAGCTCTAGCATGGCGAGATTCTTCAAAAGCAAAAACTGGCGACAACCCAAATATACAGTCATGCCATGCAAAAACAAATACAGGCGTACTGCTGGGAACAGCTCGCGTACATATACAACTGAACGGCACAGCTTTTTCAGCACGCGCTCTTATTGATTCCGGGTCTGAATGTTCATTCATAACAGAAAGACTCAAACGAAGAATCAACCTGCCATCAACAAGAATGCATGCCCAAGTGTCAGGCATTTCAAATTCGGTATCTGCGCAGGTTAGAGAAGCGTGCAAAATAGAGTTGCGGTCACCAGTTGACCCACTCTTTCGATTGAATGCCACTGTGCTTGTATTAGCACAACTAACTGGAAATCTCCCAACTACACCGATTAGCGCCTTAACTCAACAAGCATTTCCAGACTTAGTTTTGGCAGATAAAAGGTTCTTTGTTAATGAACCAGTGGACCTGGTACTTGGGGGAGACATCTATCCCGAAATTATTTTGAGCGGTCTGAAGAAGAACGTACTTAGTACGCTTCTCGCTCAGCAAACAGTGTTCGGTTGGATATTAACAGGCCGCACGGCCATAACAAGTCCAACTAACAATATAGCCTCATATTTCAGTGAAGTTGCACTGGATAAGCAACTCACCTCTTTCTGGGAAGTAGAGGACTTACCGAAAAGCCGAAGCCAAAGCGAAGAGGATAAATATTGTGAGACGCTATACAAAACTACGACCCTAAGAAACGATTCTGGAAAATACGTAGTGGCCTTACCCTTTAAACAGGATTTCCTAGTAAATACCTGCCTGGGGCCATCACTCAAAAGGGCCTGCTCGCAATTTTATCGAAATGAGACGCGACTTGAGAAGAATCCAGATCTGCAAAATGAATATAATAGGGTGTTAACGGAATACGAGTCGTTAGGACATATGTCAAAGGTGAATCAAATTATACCTGCAGATTCCTCCGATCACTATTTCCTGCCGCATCATGCTGTCATCAAGGCGGAGAGCAGCTCAACGAAAGTCCGGGTGGTCTTCAATGCCTCAAGTCCAACGGCTAATGGCATAAGCCTCAACGATGTGCTCCTTCCAGGGCCAGTGCTACAGGCAGATCTTCCTATTATAATCCTGCGTTGGAGATTATACAAATACGTTTTCAATACCGACATAGAGAAGATGTACCGCCAAATTCTGGTACATGACGAATACACGAAATATCAGCGCATAGTTTTTCGCGCAAAGTCAACCGAACCAATCAGTCTTTACGAGCTAAGGACTGTTACTTTCGGTATAAATTGTGCTCCTTATCTCGCGATAAGGACACTTTTACAATTAGCTGATGATACAGAAAGCTCCTTTCCCATAGCCTCTAACATTTTGAGAAAGTATATGTACGTTGACGATGTACTGGCGGGAGGACATAGTATCGACTCTGCAATAAAAGCCAGAAATGAAATAACTCACGTATTGCAGTCAGCCGGTTTTCCATTACGGAAATGGACTGCCAATTGTGAAGATCTCCTAAAAGATATTCCAAAAATCGATCTACTTTCTGAAGATTTTTTGGAATTCGAAGAAACGAGCGCAGTAAAGGCTCTGGGCATACGATGGAATGCCCGCACGGACTTATTTTACTTTATGACGAGGCCATTGGAAGGGGGTATTGCCGTCACAAAAAGAACGATCCTCTCGGCCATCGCCAAATTATTCGATCCTCTAGGCTGGCTCGCTCCTATCATAATTGTCGCCAAAATGCTGATGCAGAATATTTGGCTTGAAAAAACGGACTGGGACGAAGCAGTAACCCCGACCACTCTCGAGCGATGGAATAATTTCATACATCAATACGACGAAATTAATAACATTCGAATACCTCGTTGGGTACACTATTCACCAACAAACGAAGTAGAATTGCACGGTTTCTGTGACGCATCAGAAAAAGCGTATGGTGCAGCAGTATATCTACGTGTTAGGCACCAGTCAAGGGTCGAAGTAAGTCTACTACTAGCAAAAACCAGGGTAGCCCCGGTCAAGACTATCTCGTTACCACGATTGGAACTTTGCGGCGCCGTGCTGCTAGCAGAAATAATTGAATCTGTGACGGAGAGTCTTGACTTGGGACATGTCAAAGTATACCTGTGGACAGACTCCACAATCGTTCTCGCGTGGATACGTAAGCCACCTTGCTCATGGTCGACCTTCGTCGCCCATAGAATAACAAAAATCGTTGAAAAGGTCGGTACAAAAAACTGGTCACATGTTGACTCAGCATCAAACCCAGCTGACTTGGCAAGCAGAGGACTTCCAGCATATGAACTAGTCAACAATTGCTTGTGGTGGCAAGGCCCTTCTTGGCTACAAGAAGATAGCTCCAATTGGCCCACACAAAATTCAGACTACAAAACGCAAATTGAAGAGAAAAGGGTTCAAGCACATGCAGTTACAATCGATAAACAGAATTTTAGCGACCTACTTGATCGATTTTCAGATTTACCGAGGGCTTTGCGGGTTATCTCATATATTATGAGATTTTGCCGGGGAGCTCACTCCAAAACAAAATCGTCTTTCCAAGCAAAGTCTTGCCTAATCTCAGCAAATGAAATTAAAGCAACGACTCAACGCTTGATACAGCTTTCCCAAAGACAAAACTTTGGTGAAGAATATAGGAGCCTTAGATCAGGTGGATCGATCAACGGAAAAAGCGAAATTCTCCCTCTAACCCCATTCATTGATGAATCGGAAGTCATAAGGGCTGGTGGTCGTCTAGGCGCGTCTCTGGATTTGGCCTACAATGAGCGCCATCCCATTATACTGCCATATAACTGCAGGTTGTCCCGTCTCATCGTCCAGTTCATCCACAAAGTATCTTTGCACGGAGAAAATCAGCTGATGTTGCGCCTCATCCGTACCCAATACTGGATTCCTAGGGTAAAAAATATGATACGCTCAGTCATCCACAACTGCAAGGTCTGCACCATCCACAAGAAACGGACCCAAACCCAGCTTATAGGAATCCTGCCCCAGGAACGCACCACCTATTCTCGGGCATTTACAAACAGCGGAGTGGATTTCGCAGGACCATTTGACATCAAAAGCTATCGCGGGAGAGGATGTCGAATCTCAAAAGGTTATGTCTGCTTATTTGTGTGCTTCGCAACTAAAGCCATACATCTTGAAGCCACTACTGACCTGAGTACAGCCTCGTTCCTGGCAGCCTTTGCCCGTTTTACAGCCAGACGAGGCTGCCCACAAAATATGTATTCCGACAACGGCACTAATTTTGTCGGAGCCTCTCGATCTTTACGATCCGAAGCTAAAGCTTTCATGATTGAAGCGCGTAACAGCACCTTGTCTAGTTACGCGCATCAATTGACTTCGTGGCATTTCATCCCCGCTGCAGCTCCACACATGGGCGGACTCTGGGAGGCGGGAGTGAAAAGTTTTAAGAGCCATTTTAAGAAGATAGCATCGAATTACAAATACACCTTCGAAGAATTTATGACTCTTTTATGTAGAGTTGAGTCTTGTCTCAACTCTCGTCCATTCAGTCCCTCTTCTAATAACCCATCTGACCTGGAGCCGCTTACCCCAGGCCACTTCTTAGTTGGTGGGCACTTATTAGCTCCACCAGAACCAGATATCAATGAGAACCCTGCATCCATAATAAACCGATGGCAAAAGCTCAAAGCCCTGCACCAAGGTTTTTGTAAAAGATGGAAGGCAGAGTATCTAGTAGAGATGCAAAAACGCATCAAATGGAAGCATCCACAAGACAACTTGCAGGTAGGAGATTTTGTTGTCATAAAAGAGGACAATCTACCTCCGAATGAATGGAGACTTGGACGAGTCATGAAACCACACCCAGGCTCCGACAACATGGTAAGAGTAGCAGAGGTACTGACCGAAAGGGGCACGATCACCCGACCAATTGCAAAATTAGTGCTACTTCCGCCCTACAGAGATGGCAACGAGAACGAGGCAACCTCCCAGTAGGTCATCACTTATCGCCCTAACTCACTTTCCCAATCCCACTTCCAAAACAGCCATAAAAAATTTCCATCACTCCACTTCTTAACCCGTATGGGATTCCACCTCAAGAATAGCAAATATTATAGGAATCGAACCCATAAATTTTAATCATTCCACTTCGTAATCCCTATAATATGCCACATCTGGTATCGCGAATAGTGTAGAAATCGTACTTTCCATCCACTGGCCATTCACATAACAATATATGTATGTATGTACATATGTACATACGTTGTATAGAATTTCATAGCTGATTACCAATGGGATGCATTAACATCTACCAAGGGAGTAAATGTACATAGGTATAGGTGTATAATTATACGCAACGTAAAAGCTTTAAGGCTATTTCCGTTTGGGTTTTATGGCACTGTCAAAGTAAATGAGTGATGTGTGCATGCATGCATGCACATGTGTATTAAAGTGAGATATGTGAGATGTAGGTTTCGTCTTAATAACCATTAGGCATACATGAGTGACTATAGAAAGAACCGGAATTTGAAAACGCATAAAGTACATATTTTTTCATCTACAAAACATAATTAATGAGTGGTATATTACGTATACGCATAAAAAGCGCAAACTTTACATACACACATAAGCAATGACAAGTCATTGCGCACACCGAACACCAAAATAAACAAACTCAATTATGTAAAATGCATAACAGATAGTAGCTTATACCAATATACGTTTGTATGTATGTGGCATAAAGTCAAAATACAAGAAGGGTTTAATAATTTGGATAAAAATATTTCCTTAAAGTATTCAGCTGCAAAGATATTAACTGAATTTGAAAGGAGCACGAAAGGTTATCGAAGGTCAAAAAAAGGTTTTCAAACATAGAATATGTAATTGCTTTTTATTTATATTTTTTCTTTAACATACTAGCATTAAATAGTTGTCTGAGTTTAAATTGAATATTGAATTAAGAAAGACTAAAACGCATGTTCCAATCAATGTTATTTCTTATGTTTAAGAGTAAAATTATAATAATATATATATATAGATTCGTATTGCAAGAATAATACATAAAAAAAAAAAAAAAAAAAAATCCATTACCAAACCGTATTTGCTTTCAAATATCTCGATTTGTATTGGATTACAGTGCATGAATTGCCGAATTTTAAAGTAACACTTATTTCAAAATTTCGTGTATTGCAATAAAATATTCACTATATTTTGCTTCTTCAAAATATTTATGTATGTACCATGTATTTTGGATTTTGTTCGATAACTCGTATAACATCGAGAATTTCAACTTGATTTATTAAGTGGACATATATTCCATTTCAAAGGTTTAAACTAAACTATTGGCATCGTGTATATTTAGAGGCACAAATTCTCACATCGCAGCTCTCACCTGCCTTTGTGCCAAAAAATATACTTTAAAAGATACAATGTTGTTATACAATTATTACGAAACCTTCCAGGATCCGAATACGCATATCAAACGGATCACACTGACCCCAACGACTTAAAATATATTTTTAATAACGTTTATAACTGAACGCAACTAACAAGTTATTTTTGAATTTTATATCTTGTTACCACTAGTAGTTCTTTCTATTAATCGGTTCATTTCTATTTATATACGTCTTGTAAGGTTATTTAAATTGTTGGTGCTGTATGATTATTTCAATATTAAAATGTACCGCGCTAGCATTATATTTAATAGAATTCGTCTTCCATTGAAAAATCGGATGTGTCGCCAGCGTAAATTGAATTTACAGCGCGACATGTAAAGAAAACGATCCGTTTCAACTTTTTATTATAAAAGAAGTAGTTAAAAGACCATAAACAACCTGGCTCTCCGAATGGATCAGAACTTAAGTCGGGATTGTAGCTATAAATGTCGCAATCAGAGAGATTAATTTCATCATCAATTGCTGTCCATAAGGGTTGGCGCAACACTTGATACTGATCTCCAGCTAAAGCAGACAAATTCGAATGTACCGAATTCATCACCCATTGCAGAGAAGGCTCCTTGCTGAATTCGTGCGACTTGGCATCAGAAAGATCGTAATCTGGTTCAAATGAAGCATTTAAAGTGGCGATCAAATAAAAAGGTGTTTTGCGTGAGATAGTATCGCAAAGTATTATGCCTTCATCTCCAGATTGACTGTTGTTACGATGAGAATTTGGCGAGAGATCAGCTAAGGTTTGTGGTGGCGAAAGTGCTTGCTAATCATGTGGTCCAACACCGTGCGTATCTGCGGTGAATCTCTTATAGAGAGCTTTGTCTGCAGCAACCATTTTGCAAGAATAGCTCTCAATACGACCAAAAATTGTGCTCCCACCAGTCTGTATTGACAAAGCGTTATTAATGGCTTCAAACCGCGAGCTTTCTAACAGCTTCATTTTGCAAAAAAAAAAAAAAAAATATGTGCGATGCTGATTGGTGTGACCGTTTGTGTTGTATGATGGCGTATCTTTTTTGATCCTGTTGGCTTGACAATCTATGTATCGTTTTATTTTTATCTTTTACTTTAACGATGCATATAACTTATAGGCCTAATTATGTTGACGACTCACGCAATAACTTTGCAAGGGTCAATCTAAACACAAACTCTTAATCTCACCGGTTGGCTTGCAGCTCTGATTCTGAATGTGTTTCCTAATTGCTGATTTATGTTAACTATCATGGCCGTAATCGAATTTTCACATATGTTTATGTTTTTAAACATCGTAGTTGGATGAACCAGTAATCTCTTTTTGACAATTACGCGTTTTAACTTTGTGTTGTACAATTTGATGTGATCACACTGCTTAGTAAACATTACACTTTGGGCAACGAAAAGTTTTGTTCTATTTATATGTATAGCAATCCACACATATATTTTTTTGTATAGGTATATATTATATAATTGCGTTTGTTTAAATTACGGCAACCAGTAACTTTTTCGCTATGAAATTTGAACAAGCTTGGTAAGCAAAGGCCACAATATTCAAAATGGCGTTCGATGCGCTTTGTTCGTATACTCTTGGTACTGTTTGTATTTACGCTTGGTATACACCGCTTTTCCAATAGGTAATTTTCAACCTATTAAAAACTTGCACTCTGGCCTCGTCTCGTTTCCACTTATTCTATAAATGTTCAAAGTCTCCTGAATCACTCATTTTTGCATATAATATTAACACGGGCATTACTAACGATTTATATATGTATATATGTAGCCAGCGAATTTAATTCTTTTGAAATAATTTCACTATTTTGCAATATTTGATCAAACCCTTTTTTAATTTCACACGATTTGGCCTTAATTACTTCTTTTTTTAACAAAGCCAATAGATTCCAGAACTATTTAGGTATATGATTAATTATATGTGATATGTATGTAAATGGGCCTCAAAACTTATTTATTATTTGTTTCTAAAACAGTAGTCAGAAAATTGAAATGAAGATTCTTTTGCGAGCTTCAACTGAAATTGGCGGACCGGAATTTTCCACTTTTTTTTTGGCTATGCCACTCCTCGAATGCAAAATTAAGTTACATACAAACATATGTTAATATTATATTAATCTTTTATTATCAGTTTCGCTTAAAAAGTTGTTGAAGTTTTTGTTGTGTGCATACGCACGTATGTATGTACATATGTGCACATGTATGTATGTGCGTATATGTGCCTGTGTGTTTGTACATGCATACAGGTTGATCTTTAAGATATAGTAATGTATGTACATATGTATGTGATTACAATCTCATAAAAACTAAAAATAATTTGTATACATGCATATGTGTCTTCAAACCAATAACCAATGATAACAAAAAACTTCGAACAAAATGTAACACACATACATATGTGCACAAAATGTGCCTAATTACGAGTTTGAACGGATGAAAGAGGCGCTGTTTGTGATCTCTCACCTCGGCTTATGTGCAGCGTTGGAAAGGTATTATGAATCGTTCGCCGGCAATGAATCAGGCATCACAATATGAAGGCGGTGGTACACGTACTGTATCTACATATGTTCTCAAAATTGGTGTCACAAGGCTTATCATTTGTGATGGAGGGTGTGAAGAATTTGGTTGTCAAGAGACATAGTCTTCCGGTTACCAAAATCACCGAACAGGTGATGGAAGGCCGCAGCAATTCCGAGACCGATGACTATCTCTACTTACATAGATCCGAAGTTGTTAAAGGGCGGCGATGTATTGCCAAAGAGTCGTGCACCATTCCGGGATGGAGTCGTATTTATTGTGGGTGGTGGCAATTATATTGCATACCAAAATTTGGTTAATCACATTAAACAAAAGCAACCGGCAAATGTTGATAAACGCATAATCTGCGGTTTATCGGCATTTGTTTTAGCTTTAAATAAATTGGAAAATTATTTAAATTAAAGTTAGTATAGTATGTGACTAACAGCGTGGGGTTATTTTTTTTTGCACTGCTGACTTGGATACACAACTGATAGTTTAAAACTTACATATGTATTTATGTTCGTGAGTACACAAGATGTGTATGTGGCCATTTCACGTTCTTTGATTTGGTGATGTAATTGTATCCGTCGTTCCATTTTACTGCTGAGTATATGTATGCGCACGGTTGTGCAATGCATGTATGTATGCTGTATGGTATACGAGTAAATGAATTTGATACTATTTGAGTTTGTTTAGACTCGTACAATTAGAATTGCTAAAAGAAAAATGTCACGAGCTCAACCAAAAGCATTTTAGTGGTTACGCCACCGCAAATCACTTATTAAATTATAGTATGCACGTTTTTTTTTGTAGTTTCTCCTCGCTCCTTTGTGATCATCTTTGCATCTGTGAATGGAATGACGGCCATTCACGGAAGTCAGCGAAGTCTCCACAATCGTAATGGTCAATGGTATCGATTGCAAATAATCGAGTACACTGCATGAGTACTTCTACCCGGCGACAACCTAACGAGTACTCTTCGTAAAACCGAGTATTTCTTTGTACTTCGATTGATGTATACAAGAACTTGATGGATACCAAAATTAAAAAGTACTTATTTCTTAATATCAAGTTGTTTTTATATTTACATTTTTGTTTCGAGTGCATTGAAAGATTATTTTACTCGTGGAAAATTACATCAATCACTGTGCAGATGTTAATACACCACTTTTAAAAAAATTAATAATTTCTCTTAAGTGTCAAACTCTCTACCATACAAGAGACATTTCTACGCATCACTGGCGACATCTGTTGCTAGCTAGCAATTACATGAAGGTTGCTCGCTTTGCTGCAATTTCCTTGGGTGGCAGGATAGGTATAGATTCCACATATTTACCACACCTAATTAAGTTAAATCTAAACGAAGTAATAATACAACTTTTTGTTCACATATAAACAATTCACCGACATTTTTGTAACAATCTCATTTGTGTGCACATCACTAAGAGTGGAAGCCAACTTACCAGGGTTGCCCAGTACATAGTTTGCCGAATTATAATATATCAATATAATGCCTAGGTTACACCGAATAAATTAGTCAAATACATAATGCAATGTGCACACATTCAATTTTATGTATAGCGCACACGTTTGGTTCACGAACGATGTATTCACGCATCATAAAATGCTCGCCACCCAGCTACAATATCCCATAAATACATAACAAAATCATGACTTTTTCTATGATATTTTTGTTACGAACATACAGCAAAATCCAGTAGCAGAAAGATGACTCGTTACGCCGCTCTTTTAAAAAAGGCTGAGCAACAGGCCCATCGCTATCCACAACCGTGTCGTCTATGTGAAGGCAAACACCCGATAAGGCTTTGCCCAGTATTTCGGGCAAAAACCGCTGAAGAAAGGCTCCGGGAGTCCCTCCTTGGCAAATATTGCGCCAATTGCCTGTCAGTGGCGCATCGAGCCGAAACATGTCCGAGTGCTGTCAGATGCCATCAGTGCAATGAAAAGCACCATACAATGTTGCATCTGGACGAGGAAATTGAGGAGCATCGTCCTGTCGACACCAGGCCATGGAGCGAGCAAGTCGCAAGCGAGATGGATTCCGACAATGATCTGTCAATCCACGCATCCGACTCCGGTATGGAGACACGGTCAACCCGCCCAGAACCCAAAGAAGGTGGGCTGGGTGCCGGAGCGGAATCTCGGACTTTCCGCCCGGCTGCTCGCAGAGGATTAGAATCCCGACCGTTCCGCCCTTTGCTAAGGCACGAAAGACGCCATCAGAGTGGAGCGGAATCTAGGACTTTCCGCCCACTCCCACCAGCACAAACCAGACGTGGAGCGGAATCTCGGACTTTCCGCCCACTCCCAACACCGCATTATCGACGTGGAGCGGAATCCCGGACTTTCCGCCCACGCCCACCAGCACAACTACGCCGTGGAGTGGAATCTCGGCCTTTCCACCCACGGTCTTTACACACACGCGCACTACCAAATCGCCAGTTACCGGCAACTTTCCGGAGCTGTCATCCTACCATTGCGCTGCAGCCCACCACGGCAATCGCTCCAACCGCCGTGGTCAAGATTGAGGCACAAGGGCGACTGCACCTCGTTCGCGCGCTCATCGACGTCTGCGCGCCTACGTCGATTATCTCCGCTGACTTAGCGCAAACCCTTAACTGTGAAGAAACGATCGTCGGGAACGAGCGGGGTTGCATTCTGCGTCTGCGTGGGAAGTATGGGGTAAACACCCAAGTAGCAACGCATGCCGTGGTAAAGCATCGTTTCGTGCGCAGGTGCCCCAACAGCAGCATCGACTCGTCTATTGCCACGCATTTTACCCATATACGGCTCGCCGATCCAAATTTTCACACCGCGGCCCCAGTTCGTTTGGTCCTCGGCGCTGACGTCTACCAGAGCGTCATGTTGCCAGGCACACTACCTGGCACCTTCGGCCCACTCGTCGCCCAAAGCACGATCTTTGGGTGGATCTTGTCGGGATCGGCGAGAAACTGACCGATATACGAAAAAACAAAAAAAAATAATAATAATAATGAAATCTTTACGAATTACTTAAAAATAAAACACTAACACAAAATATATACATAAATGAAAATTTCATCCCTTTGTTTTACGATATTAGAGTGCATTGAAGTTGACCACGTACATTTTTTTTCATAACTCCCAATATTTTCTCCCGCAGCATTCTAGGTTACGATACATTCGAGGAACGATACTGCGGATGCAAGATCTTGGCAATGGTGACAGAGGACTGCGTTTATTCAATATTACGAATTTTCTTCATATGTACATGAAGCTGGTAGCTCACGGTTTTCACAGGTTTTTGGCCATGTTGCGTACCGCAAGGGGGGCGGCATGTTTAGGCCTCTATGCCTAAAAATTAAAATATCCCACCATTAAACGACCCGCCCTAATGTGCAGCGGTCACCCGTATTCACGGCACTCATATAGTTGTATGTGTGTGTGTACAGATAAGCAGACACAAGTTACACACACATACACATTAACACATTCACTCAATTTCTTCCGTTTACATTTTCCCGCCGGATAAACATTTTCGTTAATTTTCCCCTAACTCATATTGTCCGACGGTTCGGACACAAAACGGTTTTACTTCTGCTAACACTTCTTTTTTGACCGAGTTAAAGTGAAGACATCGAGCTACCAGCCTCATCAAGGTAAATTAATCTTTGTAAAACAATATTTCATCAAAATATTTTAAATACACACAAACACATATATATTATAACGAAAAAAAAACTAAAACCTTCTTGCGTTTTATTTTTCTTTATTTTTCGTGCACAATCAAACCAAATAAAATCCGGTACATCTGAGCTCACAAGCAAAGAGTACCCGCGATTTTACAATTACTGCAAGATATGGTGCGTCGGTTTGTAGCGTTATATGTAAAAACGGGAGTAAGTGACCAAATTGAAAACACAAACTTTTTCACAATTGTTATTATTGTTTCAATGATGGTTATTGATGAATTTTTAAAATGAGTACTTATAAATGCAGGATCGCCAATATAGAATATGTTTTTATTCTATTTAAAATATTTTATTTTTATAACTTTTCTTTTATACATTCAGAAAATTAATAATTAAAAAATCAAATTGAAAAATATTGAAAGACAAATTTATATATGAAAATAAAAATATTAAAACAAGTTCAAATTAATAAAGTAGATACATATATTATAAACCCTACAGAGGTATAGCAAAAACGAATTAGTCAACAACTCTTTGTGGTGGCAAGGACCTTCTTGGCTGCAAGAAGATGGAAAAAAAATTGGCCAACACAGGAGTTTGAACTCGACACAAATATTAAGGAAAAACGAATACGGGGTCATACTGCGACCATGAAGATTTGTGACATTCTTGGCAGGTTTTCCAGTCTACCGCTGGCGTTGAGGGTAATCTCTTATGTATTGAGATTCTCTCAAAGAACTCCTCCGAAGTCTAAAGCTTCATTTCAGCGAGAATCGTGCCCGATTTCGACAGATGAAATTAAAGCAACGACTTCCCGTCTGATAAAAATATCACAGAAGCATAGTTACGGAGCGGAGATTGCAAGACTAAAAGCTGGAGAATGTGTAGGGACTAGTAGTGAAATACTAAAACTTAACCCTTTCCTTGCTAAAGAGGAGGTACTTAGAGCGGGTGGTCGTCTTGGTGCATCTCTCGATCTGAGTTACACTAACCGTCATCCCATAATCTTACCATACAATTGCAGTTTTTCCCGTCTGTCAGTTCAATTCGTCCATGACTCGAACGCAATACTGGATACCGAAAGTGAAAAATATGATAAGGTCCATAATCCATAATTGTAAGATATGTACTATCTTTAAAAACCGCTCGCAAACTCAGCTAATGGGAATTCTCCACAAGAGCGAACAACTTTTTCACGAGCGTTTACAAATACAGGGGTGGATTTCGCCGGTCCCTTTGATATAAAAAGCTATAGCGGACGCGGATGCCGCATGTCGAAAGGTTATGTCTGTCTGTTCGTCTGTTTTTCCACTAAGGCCATCCACCTGGAAGCCACAAGCGACCTGAGCACATCATCATTTCTTGCCGCTTTCTTCAGGTTCGTGGCCAGAAGAGGCTGTCCGAAAAATGTCTACTCAGACAACGGGACCAACTTTGTTAGTGCATCACGACCCCTAAAAGCAGAATTTTAGGAATTTATTTCTGACTCCCGGAGCAATACGTTATCGAAGTATGCTCACCAGACAATAAAATGGCATTTCATACCTGCTGGACCTCCACACATGGGCGGTTTGTGGGAGGCTGGCGTGAAAAGCTTCAAGCACCATTTTAACCCTTTCATGTCATTTGTTGCTTATAGGCAACATTGCATATTTAAGTCTATAACTCCTCGAAATATCAATATTTTTATAATCGTTTTTTTTTTCATCTCTAACAGACATCTGCGAGCACTAGTTTGCGAAGTTTTATGACGATAGCTTAACAGGTGTTCATTTGATAACTAGCTAAAGTTGCGTAAAAACTTGTGAAAAAGAAAGTGACAAAAATAAGCTTTGAAAAAGTTAAATAAAAAGTAAACTGAGTGCCATTTCTTTATACAAAGTGATTAATTTTATAAATAGATAACAAGTAAGAAAATTAAATAAAATTTACAGAACAAAATTGTTTGTTATATTGTGATCCCAGGAATTTTATAAACACAATGTTGCTTATAAGCAACATTTGTCCAAAGTAACAATTTTTTTTTTCTTTTAGATATGCGTCCCAGAGGTCTTACAGAATCAGAAATAAATAAAATTATCAATTTTGACTGGAATAATTCTGAAGATGATGATGAAGAAGAAGAAGAGGAAGAGAATTTTGAGAGAATCATTGAAGAAACAATTGAAGAGGTGAGAAAAAAGGGAGAAAACGTGGAAATGAGTTTGATAAATGAAATCATTGAAGGCGATGGAAATGCTGATGAAGTTGAAAATGAAGTGCACACAGAAAAAATTGTCAGTGAAACGTATGAGAAAATAAACCTGGATAGTTTGAGATGGAGGTCAGTATGCCTACCAGATTGCTAAACTGTTTGGAAAGATGAAACAATTTGTCAAGAAGTCAAAGATCCTATAAACTACTTCAATGATTTCTTCGATGATGAAATCATAACGAAGATTTGAACCGAAACAAATCTTTATTCTATGCAAACGAATGGCGTAGAGCTTCATTGTGCACCTTTCGAAATCAGACGATTTATTGGCGTACTTCTTTATTTGGTCGTGATACAAGTTCCAAATATGCAAATGGCTTGGACACCAAACTTCAAATTATCAGCTGTTGCGGATTCTTTATCCAGAACACGCTTTGAGAAAATCAAAGGAGCCTTTCACCTAAATGATAGCACAAAACAGCAGCAACCAGGATCACCCGATTACGACAAGCTCTATAAAATACGTCCATTATTGGCCAAACTGAAGGAGAAATGCAACAAATTACAGCAGGAAGAACATCAGAGCATAGATGAACAGATGATAAAATTTAAGGGACGTCACAGTCTAAAGCAATACTTACCTATGAAACCCAATAAATGGGGTTTTAAAATGTTTACAAGAGCTGGAGTTTCAGGCATCGTATACGATTTTGCTCTCTATGTTGGAGACGGAACATGTCCATCTTTTGGATTGGGTATTTCGTCGGATATTGTGTTGTATTTGGCTAGTAATGTGCCTAGAGACAAAAATTATAAGTTATTTTTCGATAATTGGTTTTCTTCCATAAGCCTGATGATTGCACTCAAAGAACGAGGTATTTTAGCAGCAGCAACAATACGAGCCAATCGGATTAAAAACTGTAGCCTTATGCATGAAAAGGTCGGGGATCATACGACTTCAAGCATGAAGCTGTACATAATTTAGCTGCCTGTCGCTGGTACGATAACAAATTATATAGCTGAAAAATCCACAAGCGACCTGAGCACATCATCATTTCTTGCCGCTTTCTTCAGGTTCGTGGCCAGAAGAGGCTGTCCGAAAAATGTCTACTCAGACAACGGGACCAACTTTGTTAGTGCATCACGAAGCCTAAAAGCAGAATTTAAGGAATTTATTTCTGACTCCCGGAGCAATACGTTATCGAAGTATGCTCACCAGACAATAAAATGGCATTTCATACCTGCTGGACCTCCACACATGGGCGGTTTGTGGGAGGCTGGCGTGAAAAGCTTCAAGCACCATTTTAACCCTTTCATGTCATTTGTTGCTTATAGGCAACATTGCATATTTAAGTCTATAACTCCTCGAAATATCAATATTTTTATAATCGTTTTTTTTTTCATCTCTAACAGACATCTGCGAGCACTAGTTTGCGAAGTTTTATGACGATAGCTTAACAGGTGTTCATTTGATAACTAGCTAAAGTTGCGTAAAAACTTGTGAAAAAGAAAGTGACAAAAATAAGCTTTGAAAAAGTTAAATAAAAAGTAAACTGAGTGCCATTTCTTTATACAAAGTGATTAATTTTATAAATAGATAACAAGTAAGAAAATTAAATAAAATTTACAGAACAAAATTGTTTGTTATATTGTGATCCCAGGAATTTTATAAACACAATGTTGCTTATAAGCAACATTTGTCCAAAGTAACAATTTTTTTTTTCTTTTAGATATGCGTCCCAGAGGTCTTACAGAATCAGAAATAAATAAAATTATCAATTTTGACTGGAATAATTCTGAAGATGATGATGAAGAAGTAGAAGAGGAAGAGAATTTGGAGAGAATCATTGAAGAAACAATTGAAGAGGTGAGAAAAAAGGGAGAAAACGTGGAAATGAGTTTGATAAATGAAATCATTGAAGGCGATGGAAATGCTGATGAAGTTGAAAATGAAGTGCACACAGAAAAAATTGTCAGTGAAACGTATGAGAAAATAAACCTGGATAGTTTGAGATGGAGGTCAGTATGCCTACCAGATTGCGAAACTGTTTGGAAAGATGAAACAATTTGTCAAGAAGTCAAAGATCCTATAAACTACTTCAATGATTTCTTCGATGATGAAATCATAACGAAGATTTGCACCGAAACAAATCTTTATTCTATGCAAACGAATGGCGTAGAGCTTCATTGTGCACCTTTCGAAATCAGACGATTTATTGGCGTACTTCTTTATTTGGTCGTGATACAAGTTCCAAATATGCGAATGGCTTGGACACCAAACTTCAAATTATCAGCTGTTGCGGATTCTTTATCCAGAACACGCTTTGAGAAAATCAAAGGAGCCTTTCACCTAAATGATAGCACAAAACAGCAGCAACCAGGATCACCCGATTACGACAAGCTCTATAAAATACGTCCATTATTGGCCAAACTGAAGGAGAAATGCAACAAATTACAGCAGGAAGAACATCAGAGCATAGATGAACAGATGATAAAATTTAAGGGACGTCACAGTCTAAAGCAATACTTACCTATGAAACCCAATAAATGGGGTTTTAAAATGTTTACAAGAGCTGGAGTTTCAGGCATCGTATACGATTTTGCTCTCTATGTTGGAGACGGAACATGTCCATCTTTTGGATTGGGTATTTCGTCGGATATTGTGTTGTATTTGGCTAGTAATGTGCCTAGAGACAAAAATTATAAGTTATTTTTCGATAATTGGTTTTCTTCCATAAGCCTGATGATTGCACTCAAAGAACGAGGTATTTTAGCAGCAGCAACAATACGAGCCAATCGGATTAAAAACTGTAGCCTTATGCATGAAAAGGTCGGGGATCATACGACTTCAAGCATGAAGCTGTACATAATTTAGCTGCCTGTCGCTGGTACGATAACAAATTATATAGCTGAAAAATCCACAAGCGACCTGAGCACATCATCATTTCTTGCCGCTTTCTTCAGGTTCGTGGCCAGAAGAGGCTGTCCGAAAAATGTCTACTCAGACAACGGGACCAACTTTGTTAGTGCATCACGAAGCCTAAAAGCAGAATTTAAGGAATTTATTTCTGACTCCCGGAGCAATACGTTATCGAAGTATGCTCACCAGACAATAAAATGGCATTTCATACCTGCTGGACCTCCACACATGGGCGGTTTGTGGGAGGCTGGCGTGAAAAGCTTCAAGCACCATTTTAACCCTTTCATGTCATTTGTTGCTTATAGGCAACATTGCATATTTAAGTCTATAACTCCTCGAAATATCAATATTTTTATAATCGTTTTTTTTTTCATCTCTAACAGACATCTGCGAGCACTAGTTTGCGAAGTTTTATGACGATAGCTTAACAGGTGTTCATTTGATAACTAGCTAAAGTTGCGTAAAAACTTGTGAAAAAGAAAGTGACAAAAATAAGCTTTGAAAAAGTTAAATAAAAAGTAAACTGAGTGCCATTTCTTTATACAAAGTGATTAATTTTATAAATAGATAACAAGTAAGAAAATTAAATAAAATTTACAGAACAAAATTGTTTGTTATATTGTGATCCCAGGAATTTTATAAACACAATGTTGCTTATAAGCAACATTTGTCCAAAGTAACAATTTTTTTTTTCTTTTAGATATGCGTCCCAGAGGTCTTACAGAATCAGAAATAAATAAAATTATCAATTTTGACTGGAATAATTCTGAAGATGATGATGAAGAAGTAGAAGAGGAAGAGAATTTGGAGAGAATCATTGAAGAAACAATTGAAGAGGTGAGAAAAAAGGGAGAAAACGTGGAAATGAGTTTGATAAATGAAATCATTGAAGGCGATGGAAATGCTGATGAAGTTGAAAATGAAGTGCACACAGAAAAAATTGTCAGTGAAACGTATGAGAAAATAAACCTGGATAGTTTGAGATGGAGGTCAGTATGCCTACCAGATTGCGAAACTGTTTGGAAAGATGAAACAATTTGTCAAGAAGTCAAAGATCCTATAAACTACTTCAATGATTTCTTCGATGATGAAATCATAACGAAGATTTGCACCGAAACAAATCTTTATTCTATGCAAACGAATGGCGTAGAGCTTCATTGTGCACCTTTCGAAATCAGACGATTTATTGGCGTACTTCTTTATTTGGTCGTGATACAAGTTCCAAATATGCGAATGGCTTGGACACCAAACTTCAAATTATCAGCTGTTGCGGATTCTTTATCCAGAACACGCTTTGAGAAAATCAAAGGAGCCTTTCACCTAAATGATAGCACAAAACAGCAGCAACCAGGATCACCCGATTACGACAAGCTCTATAAAATACGTCCATTATTGGCCAAACTGAAGGAGAAATGCAACAAATTACAGCAGGAAGAACAGCAGAGCATAGATGAACAGATGATAAAATTTAAGGGACGTCACAGTCTAAAGCAATACTTACCTATGAAACCCAATAAATGGGGTTTTAAAATGTTTACAAGAGCTGGAGTTTCAGGCATCGTATACGATTTTGCTCTCTATGTTGGAGACGGAACATGTCCATCTTTTGGATTGGGTATTTCGTCGGATATTGTGTTGTATTTGGCTAGTAATGTGCCTAGAGACAAAAATTATAAGTTATTTTTCGATAATTGGTTTTCTTCCATAAGCCTGATGATTGCACTCAAAGAACGAGGTATTTTAGCAGCAGCAACAATACGAGCCAATCGGATTAAAAACTGTAGCCTTATGCATGAAAAGGTCGGGGATCATACGACTTCAAGCATGAAGCTGTACATAATTTAGCTGCCTGTCGCTGGTACGATAACAAATTATATAGCTGAAAAATCCACAAGCGACCTGAGCACATCATCATTTCTTGCCGCTTTCTTCAGGTTCGTGGCCAGAAGAGGCTGTCCGAAAAATGTCTACTCAGACAACGGGACCAACTTTGTTAGTGCATCACGAAGCCTAAAAGCAGAATTTAAGGAATTTATTTCTGACTCCCGGAGCAATACGTTATCGAAGTATGCTCACCAGACAATAAAATGGCATTTCATACCTGCTGGACCTCCACACATGGGCGGTTTGTGGGAGGCTGGCGTGAAAAGCTTCAAGCACCATTTTAACCCTTTCATGTCATTTGTTGCTTATAGGCAACATTGCATATTTAAGTCTATAACTCCTCGAAATATCAATATTTTTATAATCGTTTTTTTTTTCATCTCTAACAGACATCTGCGAGCACTAGTTTGCGAAGTTTTATGACGATAGCTTAACAGGTGTTCATTTGATAACTAGCTAAAGTTGCGTAAAAACTTGTGAAAAAGAAAGTGACAAAAATAAGCTTTGAAAAAGTTAATAAAAAGTAAACTGAGTGCCATTTCTTTATACAAAGTGATTAATTTTATAAATAGATAACAAGTAAGAAAATTAAATAAAATTTACAGAACAAAATTGTTTGTTATATTGTGATCCCAGGAATTTTATAAACACAATGTTGCTTATAAGCAACATTTGTCCAAAGTAACAATTTTTTTTTTTCTTTTAGATATGCGTCCCAGAGGTCTTACAGAATCAGAAATAAATAAAATTATCAATTTTGACTGGAATAATTCTGAAGATGATGATGAAGAAGTAGAAGAGGAAGAGAATTTGGAGAGAATCATTGAAGAAACAATTGAAGAGGTGAGAAAAAAGGGAGAAAACGTGGAAATGAGTTTGATAAATGAAATCATTGAAGGCGATGGAAATGCTGATGAAGTTGAAAATGAAGTGCACACAGAAAAAATTGTCAGTGAAACGTATGAGAAAATAAACCTGGATAGTTTGAGATGGAGGTCAGTATGCCTACCAGATTGCGAAACTGTTTGGAAAGATGAAACAATTTGTCAAGAAGTCAAAGATCCTATAAACTACTTCAATGATTTCTTCGATGATGAAATCATAACGAAGATTTGAACCGAAACAAATCTTTATTCTATGCAAACGAATGGCGTAGAGCTTCATTGTGCACCTTTCGAAATCAGACGATTTATTGGCGTACTTCTTTATTTGGTCGTGATACAAGTTCCAAATATGCGAATGGCTTGGACACCAAACTTCAAATTATCAGCTGTTGCGGATTCTTTATCCAGAACACGCTTTGAGAAAATCAAAGGAGCCTTTCACCTAAATGATAGCACAAAACAGCAGCAACCAGGATCACCCGATTACGACAAGCTCTATAAAATACGTCCATTATTGGCCAAACTGAAGGAGAAATGCAACAAATTACAGCAGGAAGAACAGCAGAGCATAGATGAACAGATGATAAAATTTAAGGGACGTCACAGTCTAAAGCAATACTTACCTATGAAACCCAATAAATGGGGTTTTAAAATGTTTACAAGAGCTGGAGTTTCAGGCATCGTATACGATTTTGCTCTCTATGTTGGAGACGGAACATGTCCATCTTTTGGATTGGGTATTTCGTCGGATATTGTGTTGTATTTGGCTAGTAATGTGCCTAGAGACAGAAATTATAAGTTATTTTTCGATAATTGGTTTTCTTCCATAAGCCTGATGATTGCACTCAAAGAACGAGGTATTTTAGCAGCAGCAACAATACGAGCCAATCGGATTAAAAACTGTAGCCTTATGCATGAAAAGGACCTCATGAAAAAAGGTCGGGGATCATACGACTTCAAGCATGAAGCTGTACATAATTTAGCTGCCTGTCGCTGGTACGATAACAAATTATATAGCTGAAAAATCCACAAGCGACCTGAGCACATCATCATTTCTTGCCGCTTTCTTCAGGTTCGTGGCCAGAAGAGGCTGTCCGAAAAATGTCTACTCAGACAACGGGACCAACTTTGTTAGTGCATCACGAAGCCTAAAAGCAGAATTTAAGGAATTTATTTCTGACTCCCGGAGCAATACGTTATCGAAGTATGCTCACCAGACAATAAAATGGCATTTCATACCTGCTGGACCTCCACACATGGGCGGTTTGTGGGAGGCTGGCGTGAAAAGCTTCAAGCACCATTTTAACCCTTTCATGTCATTTGTTGCTTATAGGCAACATTGCATATTTAAGTCTATAACTCCTCGAAATATCAATATTTTTATAATCGTTTTTTTTTCATCTCTAACAGACATCTGCGAGCACTAGTTTGCGAAGTTTTATGACGATAGCTTAACAGGTGTTCATTTGATAACTAGCTAAAGTTGCGTAAAAACTTGTGAAAAAGAAAGTGACAAAAATAAGCTTTGAAAAAGTTAAATAAAAAGTAAACTGAGTGCCATTTCTTTATACAAAGTGATTAATTTTATAAATAGATAACAAGTAAGAAAATTAAATAAAATTTACAGAACAAAATTGTTTGTTAAATTGTGATCCCCGGAATTTTATAAACACAATGTTGCTTATAAGCAACATTTGTCCAAAGTAACAATTTTTTTTTTTCTTTTAGATATATGCGTCCCAGAGGTCTTACAGAATCAGAAATAAATAAAATTATCAATTTTGACTGGAATAATTCTGAAGATGATGATGAAGAAGAAGAAGAGGAAGAAAATTTGGAGAGAATCATTGAAGAAACAATTGAAGAGGTGAGAAAAAAGGGAGAAAACGTGGAAATGAGTTTGATAAATGAAATCATTGAAGGCGATGGAAATGCTAATGAAGTTGAAAATGAAGTGCACACAGAAAAAATTGTCAGTGAAACGTATGAGAAAATAAACCTGGATAGTTTGAGATGGAGGTCAGTATGCCTACCAGATTGCTAAACTGTTTGGAAAGATGAAACAATTTGTCAAGAAGTCAAAGATCCTATAAACTACTTCAATGATTTCTTCGATGATGAAATCATAACGAAGATTTGCACCGAAACAAATCTTTATTCTATGCAAACGAATGGCGTTGAGCTTCATTGTGCACCTTTCGAAATCAGCCGATTTATTGGCGTACTTCTTTATTTGGTCGTGATACAAGTTCCAAATATGCGAATGGCTTGGACACCAAACTTCAAATTATCAGCTGTTGCGGATTCTTTATCCAGAACACGCTTTGAGACAATCAAAGGAGCCTTTCACCTTAATGATAGCACAAAACAGCAGCAACCAGGATCACCCGATTACGACAAGCTCTATAAAATACGTCCATTATTGGCCAAACTGAAGGAGAAATGCAACAAATTACAGCAGGAAGAACATCAGAGCATAGATGAACAGATGATAAAATTTAAGAGACGTCACAGTCTAAAGCAATACTTACCTATGAAACCCAATAAATGGGGTTTTAAAATGTTTACAAGAGCTGGAGTTTCAGGCATCGTATACGATTTTGCTCTCTATGTTGCTGTACATAATTTAGCTGCCTGTCGCTGGTACGATAACAAATTATATAGCTGAAAATCCGGTTTCACAATACAGACGCTGGTGTCGTAAACAAAAAAAGTACATAGATCTACATAGACCGGCTGTTGTTGAATGTTATAACAAACACATGGGAGGTGTAGACATATATAAAATCAACCACCGTTCTAAGAAATGGTATATGCGCATAGTTTACTGGAGCATCAGCACAGTGGTAGTCAATAGCTGGTAGTCAATAGCTGTATAGACGAGACCTAAAAAATCAAGTCGCACGAACGAAATATATGACATTGCTGGATTTTCAATTATCCATAGCAAACGACCTTCTTCACGCGTCTAATATTACGTCAATAAACCCACGTAAAAGAGGTCGTCCATCGGCAATACCTGACAGAATGGAACCAGTTTCATCTTCACCACCGTCGCCTGTACCATCTGTCGTGTCAGAAATTTCAATGAGCCCTTCGTCGTTAAAACGATCATACATACGTGAACCCCGAAGTCGATGCGTCTTGATAGAGTCATGTCTTAACTCGCGACCATTAAGCTCAGTTTCGAATGATCCATCTGATCTAGAGCCTCTTACTCGCGGTCATTTTCTGACCGGCCAACACCTTTTAGCACCACCAGAAATAGATGTTAGTGAAAATCCTACACCAGAATTTCTGTCGGATGTGGAAAACAGAATACCTTTCCGAGCTTCAGAAACGTATCAAGTGGAAGCATCCTTAATCTGACATGAAAATTGGTGATTTGCTGGTTGTAAGAGAAGATAATTTACCTCCAAACGAGTGGAGATTAGGAAGGGTGATCAATCTTCACCCAGGTTCAGACCATCGAATGCGAGTAGTAGACGTCATCACTGAAAAAGGGCAGGTGAGAAGACCAATTGCTAAATTGGTATTACTGCCCCCTTGCAACAGAGAGAAAGGTGAGACAACCAATTCAACACCAACAAACAATGCAACATAAAGAAATTCAAAAGAAAAAAATCCACTTCAATAAACGATAAGAAAAAGAACCATAAGACAAAACATCCCTTAGTTCACCACAGGGGGGTGGCGACAACTAACCAAGCTAAAGTGTTTCCTTTTTGACTATACAAATATTAATTAACACACATAGAGTACACAGTAGTTATCCGTGCGCTTAAGAAAGCAGACCCAAACTGGCAGGTGGGTTAATGATTCGCGATAGGGTGCAATTGTTATGCATACCGTAAGCGTAGTCCCTTACAGGACTCTAATGTCTCCTGTTGGCCCATTCGCTCATCCAATGCTGACACAATATTCCATTAAATGAACGTCATTTGGTGAAAGTTTCTTCGTAAAGCCTGTTACCGTAAGTACAGCATTCTTATGAACGCTTTCAAAAACGATCAGAATAGAATTTAGCAAATATAAATAAAATTAGCCCCCCTCTATCAAATGGTAATATTTTATTTCACAATCCGATTATTTGACTGCATCTAGCTTGGAACATTCTTGCGCTACAAATTAATAACCCTTCCGGTTTATTTTAAACAATCATGAACATTTGAGTTCCTCTTTATATAAGTATATCCATCACACACCTGATTCCTGGTGTGCTGCTTTTACCAGTGATCGAAAATAGTATTTATAGATTTTCTTGTTCGTTTTACTGCAACAATTCGCCGCGTACTATTTCTAATATCGTTTTGTGATGGAAATTTCTTTATGCTGTTGTGCAAATGTTATTTCCCGTTTTCGGGTTATGTACTCGGCAACCATGCAACTGAATACACCATAATACACTGCCATTCATTTTGCGTGGTACATCTCGGACAGATTCAATTTCAAAATCGCTAGTGTCGAAGGGTTCCTTCCGCTTATCCAACGATTCACTCTGTCGATTGTGCGTGCACATTAAATAGGGTATTTTAATATTCCACCAAATTTAAATAAATGATTATAGGTAGATTTGAAATAGGTTATAAACGTAGAATTTCATAATGTTTCGTTAAAAGTAGAAAACACGTTCGAACTATTTAATTATTTGTTTTTTTTCTCAAATCGATATAAATAAGTAAATTGGTGGGTAATTTGATATCCACTTGCTGTTCTTATCTGCAGTTAAGTTTTGTTATGTTTAACTCGATTCACACAAAAATTTACATATTGAATTCCAACAAAAAAAAAAAAAATTACAACAGATGATGTTGAAAAAGCCTCGTTAGACCAATTTCAAAAGATTTTCAAATATGGCAAATAACAAATTCGACCCAGAAAAATGAAATTTCGGAATCGCCTGAAACGAGGCTCGGCATGACATACTATTTATTGACTGCTGGTGCTTGATTGCTACTATACGTGATAACTCGCAATTTATCCTGGCAACCGTGCCAAAATATTGCTAAACCATAAAGTCTCCATACACTGGTCGTTTCGCCGTCAATCATTAGGACGCCCCTCCGCTACTATTGGTTGTAAAGTAAATGTTCAAATCAATGCAAACATCATCTGCTGGTTGAACGGATCTACGAATATTGATTGACAATGCACGTTTTTATTCATTATTTCAAATTTCTCGCCAAACCAAAAAAAAAAAAAGTTTTTGCTTACTAGCCATTCCTAATCAAAGGGAAATACGTAATTTTAGTACAATGACTCGCAATACGTCAATGCACCACCGCTCCGAATCTCCAAACAGCAGGTACACGCTAATGTGTAGAATATGCAGCAAGAAGCACCCAATCAGGCTCTGCCCTGTTTTTCGTTCCAACGGTCCCGAAGACCGACTTCGTCAGGTATTACTACTGCGGTACTGCTCTAATTGCCTCTCGGGAGCCCATAGTGTGGCTCAGTGTACAAATAATGGAAGGTGTAGACGTTGCGAAGAAAAGCATCATACACGGTTGCACATCGATAAGACATTGGAAATAACTCGCGTAAAGCGACGTCCGCCTAGGACTATATTAAATGATGAGAACGACAGTGATGTGTTATCAATGGAAGCACCAGATTTCGAAGATGTGAATTCCCCTCGAGAAGACGGCGAAATGTCATTGACTGGAGGGGAAATCGAAGCTTTCCCCCCAGAAAATTCGGCCAGAATGGAAACGACCGCTTTCCATCTGGAGAGTGCAAGCGGTTCGGAACCCAGGTGTTCCGACCGCCAATACAAACAAAATCAAGTGCAAGGATTGGAAATTACAGCTTTCCAACCTTCATGTAATCGTGGACGAGCACGAAATGCTCGAAAGCAGAACGGGAGAGTGGAATCTCTGGCATTCCACCTCCCCAGAGGAAGTTCTTTCCGATCAGGGTTGGCTCAACCCCGGCAATCAGTAGGCTACCCTCTTCAATGTTTGACGACTGTCGCCCCAACTGCCCTAGTTAAAGTTGAATCAGGAGGGCGCCTACATCTTGTACGGGCCCTTATTGACCCCTGCGCAAAAACGTCAATAATAGCAGAGGACCTTGCGCGAGATCTACGGTTAGGAGTAACGGAGGTTAACCATCACCGCGGCTGTTTTATAAAATTGCGAGGTAAGTACGGTCAGTCAGCAACAACGCACGCTTCTGCCGTACGGAACTACGGCAGACGTAGACCGGCCAATAACATTCACCCAAAAGTAGCCGGACCTTATGCAAACTTAAAACAAGCTGACCCGCATTTCCACATCCCGGCACCTGTTCGTCTGACTCTTGGCGCTGACGTCTATACAAAAATAATATGGAATAAGCTCCCAGCTGGAACCTTGGATCCACTCTTGGCACAGGACACCATCTTTGGATGGGTAGTTTCTGGGGCCTATTAGATCAATACTTTTCACTAATATTATTATTTTATTGTACACTGAATTACGTCATACTTACTTACATATATGTATATCTATTCATTGAATTTGACCATAAAGTGCAAGTGAAATTTAAAGCCATGTACTTACGTATATTTCGAAATTTTAGATTAAACTAATTGCGTGGTTAGATAAAACTAGATTGGACCGAAAATGATGTATCGGAGTTCATTCTTAAATTGTATAATTTAGTAGTATAAGATATAAATGTATGAGTGGAGTATGGTGGCTGGGATACGTCAATTTTTAAATATTGCAAGTCGCAAGGGGGCCGGCATGTTTAGGCCAACGTCCTAAATTTGTCGCAACATTTTGACCCTCACTAATGTTTTCTACAATGTTAAGTGCTCTGTTAAAATGTCCCTTCACTTAATAAGCAGTTCAACCGGCAACCGTAGCAAAATGCTAAAACGGTACAATTAATGTTATTTTTCAACATCAACGAAGAGGACGTTCTTCAACCACTTTGCTCCCGATTAATTTTACTTCTTTTTCTAGAAAGTTAATAATAGCGTTATAGCCATATTACGTATCCGAATATACTTTTATTATTAATACAACATTTTGTAATATTAAACCTGAATAAACATTGACATCACACTTTGATTCTTTTCATTATTATACTGAATCGGTCTTGCGAGAGATTAAGAAGATCATTGTCGATTCAACATTTGGTCTGTCTTCGCCTTTCAATTTACCAGCGCTTAGATATTAACCACTGGAGCCAACTACATCCTTTGTGAAAAGTAGCAGCGATTTTTTCGGACAAACTTCCAAACGGATTTGAAATCTGATAGCACACACTCTCGCACAATTAGAAACACCGGAGTCTGCAATATCAACAAATCAAACCTCACTTATTTAAATACAAGATCTAAGGTACGTGGTTCGAAGTTTCAACGCATTTAGTTTATGTTAATATCAAAAATTTATCAAAAATATCTGGGAAAATAAAAGAAAAAAGAATCGACAATGATCTTCTAATACTCTCGCAATTCCGATTCAGTATAATAGTGAAAAGAATCAGAGTGTGATGTCAGTGTTTATTTAGGTTTAATAATACAAAATGTTGTATTAATAATAAAAGTATATGTGGATACGTAATATGGCTATAACGCTATTATTACCTTTCTAGAAAAAGACGTATAATTAATCGGGAGCAAAGTGGTTGAAAAACGTCCTCTTCGGTGATGTTGAAAAATAACATATGCTACACAGCCTTAATGCGGTGTATGACAAAAATAAATGAATTGTCCGAAACGTTGGAACAAAAAGAAAAAGAAAAAGAAGAGATGTCAATTAAGTCTCATAATTTACATCTTCCACCTTGCGATACTGATATGTTTAAAGGTGTTTATTTGTCATGGCCAACTTTTGGCATATCCAACTGGGATCCAATAATTACATACCTTTGTTCTACCAAGTTGCCAGAAGAAACCCTTTCTTTGTGGGAACAATCAGTGGAAAATAAAACAGATATTTCCAAGTGGGCAGATATGGACCGGTTCCTATCTAGCAGATTTCAAACACTGGAGTCAGTGTCTGGTTTAAGAGGAATCAAATTACCAAAAACTCAAAAAGTTTCTCTTCAGAAGCATTCCTCTGAGCCATCGCAATAGAAGCTTGGCTATTTTCAAACAAGCGTTAGAAAATTTACTTGTAAAATGTGCCATTGTAACGAACATAGACTTCACATGTGTCCAAAATTTCTAGAAATGACTGTGGCTGACAGGCTATCTTTTATAAAAAAGAACAACAGCTGTTATAATTTGGACATTCGGTGTCGATTCAATGATGGTCCCAATTTCACGTCGGTGCGGAATTCTGCTTTAAATGGAAGTGATACGATATATTTTCCATCTTTGTTTCTCGTTGTTGAACTTTTATATAATTCCTCGCACTGTCTTTATTCTTCTGTTGGAACTTTGCCCCTCGGAATATCTTCTAGTTCCCAGAAAGAGTTTAGTCGCTTTTCTAGGGTGACCTCATTGAAAAACGACACCCTATTGCTGTTTGCTGGGTCGAATGCATCAGCACGACCAGTCAGTATTCAGCCAAATACTGTCTCCTGTGCAAGGAGAGTACTAAGAACGTTCTTCTTAATACCATTCAAAATAATTTGAAGATAAACATCCCCGCCAAGAACGAGGTCGACTTGATCATGGTTGAAAAATGTTGTATCTGCCAATACGATATCAGGAAAAGCTTGTTGTGTTAGCGCGCTAACATCGTACGTTGGTAAATTCCCAGTAAGATGCGGTAAAACTAACACAATAGCATCAATTGAAATCAATGGGTCAATGGGTGACCGCAGTTAAATAGGGCAGGCTTCGTTTACCTAAAGGAACACTCAGAGCCAGAATCAATTAATGCTCTAGCAGAAAAGTCTGTTCCATTGAAATGGATGGTAACACGAACTGTCCCTAATAAAACACCTTTGCTAGTGTTAGCGTAATTTGCTTGGACGTTTTTTACTGTTTATTTGTTATTGTTTGCATTTTGGTTGCGTATTTGTGCCTGCCTTGATGTCGATGGCGCGTTGTCATCAATATTACCCCTACCAGCTGTTTTAGCAGCTGCCGCCTGGATATGCAGGTGTGAATGATGTCGAGAATGAGATATGGCGCAATTGTAGGAACTGGTGCATTTCGACACCGAATGTCCAAATGACCAGCAATTATAACAGCTGTTGTTCTTTTTTATAATAGATAGCCTATCAGCCATCACCACCGGTCCATATCTGCCCACTTGGAAATATCTGATTGTTCCCACAAAGAAAGGGTTTCTTCTGGCAACTTGGTAGAACAAAGGTATGTAATTATTGGATCCCAGTTGGATATGTCAAAAGTTGGCCATGACAAATAAACACCTTTAAACACATCAGTATCGCAAGGTGGAAGATGTAAATTATGAGTTTTAATTGACATCTCTTCTTTTTCTTTTTCTTCTTTTTCCAACGTTTCGGACAATTCAGTTATTTTTGTCATACACCGCATGAAGGCTGTGTCATGATTCAATTATAAAAGGTTGGATACTTATTGACGTTTAAGTTTTCCGACTGCCTTGTAAGGTTGCATTTAGGAAGGTCTGATAAAGGGGAAAATATTTTATCCCTTATTGCTCAAAGGTAGTAGAAAAGTAGGTAACTAGTAGCGAAATGCGGTTTGTACATAGAATGAAACATATATGCAGAAATTTGATATTTCAATTTAATATAATATAACCGAGTATTCATCCACACATGTATGTATATTCATAGCACCATAATACAAAAACCATAGTATAAACAAAAAACGCAAGTGTGATTTAGAAGCACATTTATACATTTTGTTAACAAAAACAATGTGAGTTCAACCTTTTTTAAGTTTTTACATGCATATACATAGAACTATCACATTTGGAAAAATTTTGATAATAAATTTTTCTTTAATTCAATATCAATTTTAGCATCCAAAATAAGGGGTATCTATTAAAAGCCCGGTAACCAGGATTGTATACATATTTCATTACAATTTCAAACTTTTTTAAAAATATAATTACCATTTTTGTAGATCATAAAATTGTAAGACTCAAGTCACTTAAAATGTAACATTAGTTGTTGGGAAATTTTTTTTTTATATGGAAAACACCACACAATACTTTCGTCAAAAAATTAACGGAGTTTTTATTGATATATGTATGTACATACATATGTACATCTGTTAGAAATCAAGAAAAGACGTTAGTCAAAATACTAATAATTGTTATTCTATTCGATATTTTAACTGTATAATTTTATGGTTGTTATTATTTTTATAAATTTTTTTTTTAATTTTATGTTATTTTATATAATATATATTCAGTAAAAATTTTAAAAACATAAAATGCTTTCTTTGAAAAAAAAAAAAATATCAAACAAAATGATCTGACCTGACCGGGAATCGAACCAATGACCAATCAATTTCATACATGCAAAAAAAAAATTTCAATTCCTGCTCGCTGCTAGATAAGCAAGGCCACTGGAAAACATACAATTCGACAATTCGACTATTTAATATAAGGCATGCTGAAATAATTTAAAAACTACAAAAAGGCAACAGTGTTGCCTGCCAGGCCATTTCACAAGAAAAGTACTAATTTCCACGTGTTTGAAAACATTTTTTCCCTTTAATTAAAAGAGAACAACACAGGCTACCTTAAGGCAGCGTGCAAGAGTGAGACAACTGCCTAGTTATCCAACCTTGTATAATTGAATCATGAGGCTGTGTAGCATATGTTATTTTTCAACATCAACGAAGAGGACGTTTTTCAACCACTTTGCTCCCGATTAATTATACTTCTTTTTCTAGAAAGGTAATAATAGCGTTATAGCCATATTACGTATCCGCATATACTTTTATTATTAATACAACATTTTGTAATAATGAACCTGAATAAACACTGACATCACACTTTGATTATTTTCATTATTATATTGAATCGGCCTTGCGAGAGATTAAGAAGATCATTGTCGATTCAACAGTCTTTCCTATTTTTTAAATGGCTAAGCTTTTCTTTAGCAATTTCAAGATTAATTTCTCTCTATTCAATTGCAGCGCTATGTAATTCTACCTCTCGGCGATCCCTTTTTTCCAAAAGGCTTAGCTTCCTTTCTTCTATTGGTAGGATGCAGTATTTCGTTAGGCATATTTAATTGATGTAATTTTATTGGTGATATCACTTAAAATTCTCTCCTGCATATTACTATGCCTTTCCAAGATGTCAATCCTTTCGGCGCTTTTAGCTTGGCGTGTTTTGGCAGGAGTGGACAGTTGTTTTCTATCCCTTGCGTTCGCTGAAGTCGTGGGAACTTCTTCTTCGTCAGGTGAATCTGGTGGGCACAACTGGATACACTGGATTATCTGTGCATCCTTCAGTGGAGCAACTGTGACCGTAGTTTCTTCTTCATTTTCTGTTTCGGCAACTGCAACACCTAGCAAAAAACCCTGCGGACTAAGTTGCTTATTAACCTGCAGCAAGTTGGCCACAGCCTATTCTAGTGGGAAAAGACTTAGCTGTTTATAAATTCCACCACCTGTTGCATTGCACTCCACCTTGTAGTTTACAAGTTTTTTCTTAATTTTAAATTTTAAATATCGCCATACCTGCGGTTTAAATGTATATTAAAAGTAATATGCTTTCATGGTAGTATAATATCTACTTTCTGTCAACCGTCGCTGTCTCTTAAAGGGGGCCCGAGGGCATTTAATTTATTGCTTATTGCTTCCCATTGCAGTTTAAAGTTCGCTGGAGTTGTTCCCTTTTGAAAACCCTTTGCTAGGCATGGGCTTTTTTCTAACTCAGCTACAAGAGTTTCAAATTGTTCTGCACTTGTAACTTTCATTTCAAATATCTAAATCAATACAGATACATTTGCAATAATTCAATGTAAATAAAAACAAACAATTTCTTAAAAAAAAAAGCAAATATACTTACAAATTTTCTTCTAGTCGTCGGTAAATACGATGTCGACTGAAATGGCGTCGTTTGAACTCAACGTCGACAGCAATTTTATTTAGGGAATAGCAAATGTGTTTCAATAGCTGTCAATAGTTATCGATTACGACCACGCCAATACCGATTTTAACAAGTCGTCGTCGACACTTAACGACCGTAATGAAAACGTCTGAAACCTGCGGTGTCGAATTGTACCCGCCTTCCAAAATTTCTTCGTTACATTTATCTTCAGCGAGTTTTGTATCTGGTTCAGATATGAAGAAAATGAAATTATCCCAAGATGCATTGACTGTTGCCATTGAAGTTATTTGCTATTAAAATGAAATAAATATCAATTATTCCAAATTTGTCGATTTTTCGACACAAACCAAGCAAATTTTTAATTTAATGTTTGCAGCGTGGCACAAAAAGAGGAATCGCCTTTAGTTAAATCATTTGAAAGTGAATTCCAAATAAAAGTCAATTTTGATAAGAATTTCGAGGAATTTCTTGAATTTTTCAAAAGTGATGACAGCCAAAATTTTGTCAAATAGCACTAAAATCCAACAAATATTAGTAAAAATGTATATGTATATAAGTATGTATGTATAAAATTATTTAATTTTTATTAAAAATTTAGGTAATTATCGATCAAGTGAGTAGTAGCGAGTTAATTTTAATAAATAAATATTTAAGAATTATACGAAAAATAATAAAAAGATTTAAAATAAATGTAAGTTTGTGGTGTTGTTTGAATGATTGGGTTTGTTCGGTGCACAGGCATATACATATGTAAGTAATACTTATATATTGGCAGTATCAGCAAGTGCCGTCAGCAAACATTACAGTACATATATATAAAATTAGAAAAGGAAAACCGAGTAAACGTAAGTCAAAAACAAGTCAAGAAGTGGCTAAGTTCGATCGAACTTTATATACCAGGCAAACGCTTTCAGCTAAATTTTTAAATTAATAAAGCAGAGCCTAAGTTCGGGCAAAACCGAACTTGATGTAAGCCTCTTTTTTCAAAATATTCACATTATCGGATTTTTTGATTTAATACAAAACCACATACCAAATTTGAGCAAACTAGCTTCACTAGTTACAGAACTATCCGATTTTTTACAGGTTTCAAAAACTTGCTGGGTCTGCTCCAATTTTGGTAATTTTAAAAATACTGCTTATTTAGACATAATACAATATTTGTACTAATTTTGGGCAAAATCGATAAAGGATTTCTAGAGATACATATGTATATGTAATCTCACCCAACTAGGTACAATCTAACATGTGTGCCAAGTTTAGACGAAATCGATAAAGTAGTTCCAGACATATACATATGATCTCAAAAGTGGGCGGTGCCACGCCCCTTTTCCAAAATTTTCATATAGTCGGATTTCTGGTTGCAATACAACACCGCATACGAAACTCAAGATATTTCCCTTCAACATTTATTGAAATGTCCTAGTTTTAGTGTTTTCGAAAATTACCGTTATATGGCAGGTAGGCGGGGTTATGGTCAGATTTCATTATTTTCCAAATATCGCTTGAATAGGCATAGTATAATCCGTATACCATATTTGAACCAAATCGGGGGGCTGGTTCCAGAGATATACATATGAACTCATAAGTGGGCGGTGCCACGCCCCATGTACACAATTTTTATACAGTCGGATTTCCTGCTGGAATACAACACTACATGCTGTTATATGGGAGGTGGGCGTGATTATTTTCCGATTTTGCCCATTTTCAATACCATTCTGCTCTGGGTGAAGGACCATCTATGTACCTAGTTTCATTGAGATATCTCAATTTTTACTCAAGTTATCGTCTGCCCGGACGGACGGACGGGCAGACAGACATCGCTAAATCGACTCCCTTTTTCATTCTGAGCATTTTGGTATATATATGTCTATATCTATCTTGATTCCGTTATGCTGTTACAAGCAACCGTTATACGAACAAAGTTATAATAAATACCCTTGTGCACAAGTGCGCGGGTATAATGACACTTCAATTCAATAGAAAATCCAGTGGCGGTACGCTTAGAAAGTTTTTGAATTTTCCTATATTTTGAGAAATTTTTGAATACAATGCTTTTAATGTGAAAAAACAAGAGATAAAGCAAAAAATATATCTTTGCATGCGTAAGTGTTTCGTTACAAGTGCATGACAAGAATTTCAGTACACTATCAATGTTGACAATATGATATATGTATGTTGTTCGCTATATCGCTGTATTTGTGGCATCAAAAATGTAAAAGAAAATAATATGCCCAATAAGTCAAGACCAATTGCTAGGAAATGAAATGCCATCGCTCGTAGCCAAAAAAATATGGGACCATTGCTAACACCAAAACTGCAAAATTAGTTTTAGCGAATAAAATTTTCCATAATTTTGGTAGTCTTTTAAAATAAAATAATGCACGATCACATAGCAATTGAAACTTTATTTAGCAATGAGATACTAAACGATCACCGCACTCAGTTAATACAAAAATGTATAAGTTTTTATCTCGATATTCGTTGGTTTTTTGATAGCGAAAAATCTACCGAACAGAAGTTTTACACTAGAAATAAATTCAAAAAATTTTAAAAGAATAACATTGCGAATATTGTAAAGGGTTACTGTACAATTTTTAACACTATAGTTTTTTGTCTCTTTAGTTAAATAATCAATGAGTAAATCTTTACTCAATTAAACTAAATTTAAATACACATGAATTAAATATTCAGATATGATATAAAATTTTAATACTTTATCATCACACTTTATTTTGTATGAGTAAACTTCGTCAAAAAAGGTATAAGCCACCCGCAGTGAAGTAAACTCTTCAAATTTATTTTTTGGCTCAACTGCAGATATGTCAAACTCGCTTTTATGTGTTTGGCACATGTATTCACAGATACTAATACATGTAAAACCTGCGCATGCGCACAAAGTACATTGGTACTAAAACTATCTTCCTTTGATTGCTGAATTTTTACACATTGGACAGATAGGTTACTGCCAATATATATGTATTATATATATGTGCACAGGTAACGTGTCTCGTATGTTTCGTACTTTCTGAGTCTCTATGCCGGCGGTCAGGGCCGTCTTAAGGAATTCGGCGCCCATGGGCTACTAAAAATAATGCGCCCTTCTTCCTAAGAAAATACACAGAAAGGCATATGGGAGTCGGAAAAGTTATACAAAACAAAAGTGTCAGAACTAGAAAAAAACTATTTATTACTTTTATAATAAACAAAAATAAAATTTAATTAAATAAAAAACCCTTTTAAGAACAAAAACATACCTTAATCTAAACAAATGTAACTTATATATTTATTTTCCTAACTTCTTTTTTGGCAAACTGATCAATAATATCACTAGTATTTAAATTATCAAGTACATCTCTTTCAATAGACAAAGTACTTAAATCATTGAGTTTACTCTGTCCCAAAGAAGATCGTAAGCAATTTTGTATTCTTTTAAGTGCTGAAAATGATCTTTCGCCACTGCAGTTTGTTGTGGCGATACTTAAAAATATGCGCAGTGCTGTGGTTACGTTTGGAAATGTAGATTCAATTCTTAACTCGATTATTGTCTTTAAACTTAGTTCTGCGATAGATATATTTTCGGTATTTTCCAATAAGTTCACATGTTTAAAATGGAGGCATTCTTCAATAAAGTTGTTTTCTAAATCATTCTGATATTAGGGTGGTTTTAGTGAATAGAGGTGACTTTTTTTTTCTGAAATTTGTGTGTGCTCACTTCTAGGAATGTGCCATTTAGTGTAAAAATACAATTGTAAAAGTTTCAGCTTAATCGAACTTTGCCTTCCCGTGCCGAAAGAGCCTTGAAGTTTGATAAAATGGCCATTTTTCGCGGAAAAGCGTTATTTTTCGAGTTTAACTTACGACTGATTCCACCTATTACAATAAATTTATTATCAAATGAAAGGTAATTTTGTTGAAATTAAAGTCTATTATAATACATTTTCTTTAGAAATGCATGGTTTGGAAGATATTTAACATTTAATGGACCAAGTTCGTGTTATGTGCTTTTTTGGTGACACTCATACATAATATTTTTCGGATTTAAGGCTCGCTTAAGTATTTTTATACCTTTCATGAAAATGATTGGGCCGTCAAATTTCTTAACTTTTCATTCTATGCAACTTTACTTTAGTATATCCTATACTTTTACTAAAATAAAGCGACAACAACAAAAGATCAGAATAACTTTTATTAACCTTTACTTTACTACTTTTTCACATTTCAACCTCACTAAACATATTTTTTCTCCAATAAGCTGACATCTCTAGTATTATTTGGTATTGTATATTTCTGGCATCTCATGGCTGACTTGTTGCTCATATTTACCGCTATGTATTCTGGTAGTAAGTAAAAAGTGGGGAATCCCCTATTTGATTTTGACGCTTTAAGAGAAATGTTATTTTAAAGTTTGTTGTGCTAAGTCAACAGTTCGATATTAGAAAGTGCAAGATATTACATACATAGTTATATAATTAAATTCAAATGGCTACTACCTCATCTAATGTTCGTGTTCGATCTAAAACCCTAATTTATTTAATTGGGTATTCATCTCATCAAATAATCGGGAGTAAACTGCCATCTAATCATCAAGTGTTAAAGTCATTGTTTTACAACATTCGTGAAGTTGGATTACCTTTTAGTGATGCTGCAAAACTCACTCTGACGAAAGTTCTTGTGTTCTGGGAGAAAGCTAGAATACCTTATCAATTACAAAAAAATGCTGTTCGCAAAGTCGAAAAATTATATAACGAATGGAGGGCACTTCAGAAGTGTTCAAGATTGAAGACAAAACGTCAAGAGGAAAAAAATCTTGCATTCACATAAAAACTGTCCGATCTTTTTGATGTAGCAGTGGAAGATGCCATTTCAAAAATGTCTAATCAGGAAGATATTAAATTTTTGACATATCAGAGAATGAAAGGACGTCCAGGCCATATGGAAGGTATCGATGTGAATACAGCTCTAGCTGAACAAAGAAGAGAAGCAAGAAAAGCAAAAGCAGAAGAGTGGCGATGGCGACAGATTTCACCAGTAAGCGCTGGTAAGTTTATAGTATAGTTGCCCAATTTTACTTAAAAATTAGATACTCAAACCCATACTTAAATAGGTAATAAAATGCGGGCTCTTAGAAGCTATAGCCTTTATTCGTTCCTATTTGTTACCAACATCAACAGTATTTTTCTCCAAAAATCCATACATTTTCTTTCCTTTTTTCATTGCAACAGAAAATGTACGAGACATCTCATTGTCTTCTGAATCAGAAGTGGAAGAAATCACCTCGGACGAAGTATTTACCGATGATGAAAAAGCCAGCAAAGCGGAGACAGCGAGTAAAAAAAGGAAATACAGTCGTGGTTATAAAGAAGTAATGACGGAAAAATTATCAGTTTTGCTAGATAGGTGCAAAATTTCTGATAGAAATGCTGTGCGAATAATTTTCGCAACAGCTGAAAGTCTGGGCTGTAATGTCGAGGAATTTGCACTTAGTAGAAGTGCTTTAAGAAAACGCAGAATATCCTTTCGAAGTCAACGGGCCCAGAAAATCAAGGCGAGGTTTAACAACTTAGACTTAGAGGGTATTGTTGTTCATTGGGATGGAAAACTTTTACCAAACCTTCTTCAGAAAGAATGTGCTGAACGGTTGGCAATCTTGGTAAGCAAAGGAGACTATGAACAACTACTGGGGGTCCCGGAATTAGAAAATTCCACAGGCGCCATTTTCAAAGTCAAAACTGATTTTTTGACAGAGGACCCCAAGAAATGGTCCGAAAATAAAGACTTTTTGAAACTTCAAAGTTTTGTTAGGAGTATGAAGGTAGTAAACGACACGGCAGAGAGAGGGGTTAAGTTAATTCAAGACTTCAATAGTATTCTTACAAACGATGAGGAGCAAAAACAATTCCTGCTTCAGGTGGTAGCGGATTGTCGTCGGCTTTACCCTGATACTTCCAAAAGTACCCTTTCTCTACCCTTATCTGATGAATGATATTGGAAATAATAATATATAAATAAATTGATAAATTATTTATAATTTTTGTTTTTAGTATGAATTTTCTTTTCTATATGTTTATTTTTTAAATATATTTGTTCCCATCGTCTTATCTTTTTGTTAAATATTGTACCAATTATTCATAATATTGACGTAAAATTTCGGCCGTTTAATTTTTTTCAAAAAGAAATTCAAATCAACAAGATTGCTTAGCCTCGCCCGAAAGTGCTAATGGATCTTTCAGAGGTTTGAAAATTTATTTTCAGAATATGGGTGGTATTCGTACTAAATCGAACACCATATACAGTTCATGTGCGCATTTGGACTTCGACGTTTTTATTTTTGTTGAAACATGGCTGAATGCTAATTTCTTTGATGAAGAATTTTTCAACGCCAAATTGTTCGTCGTATTTCGAAAGGATCGTGATGCTGAAAGAACCAGTTGTTCTTTAGGTGGAGGTGTACTAATTGCCGTTCGTCGTAATCTTCGAGCATTTCTAACTACGCTTCAGAACGATGACCCCATTTTGGATCAATTGTGCGTTTGCGTTCGAGGTTTAAATGGACTTAATTCTTTATTCCTAATTGTTTCTTATATTCCACCTTGCAGTAATTTTGAACTTTATAAAGCGCATACAGATAATATTGTTTCCTTAGTCCATAACAAGATTGCCGATAATCAAGTTTGCGTTTTTGGTGACTTTAATATTCCTGAAATTACCTGGTCAAATAATTTTTCAAATTCTAATCTTATTGCAACTAATGTCTCAACAACAATTGCATCTTATGTTGTTGATAATATGTTAAGTTTAAGTCTAGTCCAAATTAACAGCTTTGTAAACTTACTTGGCAGAATTCTAGATCTTGTATTTGTTAGTGACAATATCAGTGTAACTATTTCCCAATGTATTTTGCCGATTTCAACTCCAGATAAGCACCATGTCCCTTTAAGCGTTGAAGTTGAGTTTTATGAATTCACAACTCCTAAGCTTGATGAGAGGCTTACTTTTAATTTTTCAGCATGTGATTTTTCAAAAATTAATGACCTTTTACTCGATTTTAGTTGGGAAGATTTATTTTTGAATAGAAATGTTGCGGAGTGTTATTCTATTTTTAAATGTCATGTTCTGGAAGTTTTTCATAATAATATCCCAGTATTTAAAAATAAGCAGTATAAGCTCCCTTGGTACACAAGGGAATTGAAATCGCTAAAAAACAAAAGAAATAAATTCTATAAGAAGTTTAAGAAAACTAATGATCAATGTTATTTTTCAAAACATCAATACTATCAAAAACGCTTCAACTGTTTGGAAAAATTTCTTTATAAAAACTATATATTTAGAATTGAATCGAATATCAAGTTAAATCCCAAGAGTTTTTGGCATTATATTAAGTCAAAAAAATCTTGTTCTGAGGTACCATCCGCTGTCTGCTTAGGGGATGAATTTGTAAGTACACCGAGTGAGATAGCTAATCTGTTTGCTAAGTTTTTTAAATCTAATTTCGTTCTGGACCAAGTTTTGTCTGTCGAGCCCAACAACAATAGTTCATTAAATTTTCCCTCTTCAATTAACTTTGGTAATTTGAATCTCACTTTGGACGATGTATCAGAAGGAATTTTAAGTCTTAAGCCTTCGGGTCAAACTGATATTGACGGTTTCTCAGTTCTTTTCTTGAAAAACTGTCCAGCGGTTATTAGCCCTATTAAACTGTTATTTAATAAATCTCTATGTACAGGTACTTTTCTAGACGATTGGAAATTGACAACCATTACCCCAACTTTTAAAGCTGGCAAAAAGAATGATGTCTATAACTATCGTCCTATTTCTAAGCTTTCATCTGTCTCCAAGCTATTTGAGACTATAGTAAAAAAGAAGATGTATTTTGCGACTAAGAGTTTAATTTCACCTAAACAGCATGGTTTTGTTCCTGGTCGTTCCACGGTTACTAATCTGGCAGAGTTCAGTGAATATTGCGTAAATTCTTTTTCACTGGGATCCCAGGTTGATTGCATTTATACTGATCTTTCAAAAGCATTCGATAAAGTTCCACACAATACTTTATTGTTTAAACTTGCTAGCTTAGGTTTTCATTCTGTGTTCCTGTGCTGGTTGAAATCGTACCTAAGCAATAGACGTTGCGTCGTAACAGTCGATGGTGTTTCCTCTGAACCTTTCATTGCCACGTCAGGTGTACCACAAGGAAGTATCTTAGGGCCGTTGCTCTTCGTTTTATTCATCAATGATATTGGAGAGTGTTTTTCATTTAGCAGATATCTGTTATATGCAGATGACTTGAAAATATTTTCAGTAGTAAAAAGTGCAACCGATGTGACAAACCTCCAAGCTGATTTGGACAATTTGTCTCTTTGGTGTCAACAGTCACATCTCTCTCTAAATATTAAAAAATGTTTTCATATGACTCTTGCTAAAGCTCGATACACCAGGCACACATCTTACTCTATTTCGAATACAATACTCAAGACTGTTGATGAAATCAAAGATCTTGGTGTTATATTTGATTCCAACTTCTCTTTTAATAATCACATCAATTTTATTATATCTAATGCTTACTCAGTTTTAGGCTTTGTACGCCGGCACAGTACAAATTTTACTGACCCATATACTCTAAAACTACTTTTTTCGTCTTATGTTAGATCTCGACTGGAATATGCAGCGTTTATTTGGAGACCTTATTCACAGTATTTGATAGATAGAATTGAACGTGTGCAAAAGGTTTTTTTAAAATTTGCTCTACGTTCTTTGAAATTTTCGGATCCCTTACCTTCTTACAATTCGCGTTTGCTTCTTATAAGCCTTAAATCGCTCGAGAAGAGAAGGACAGTTCTTTCACTTTCTTTTGTGTATGGTATAATTAATGGCACTGTTGACTGTCCGTCTTTGCTCCAAAGTATTAATTTCCTTGTGCCATTTAGGACTTTACGTAATTTCAATCCATTCTATCCGGATAAACTCAAAACCAATTATGCAAGAAACGCCCCTTTGTCACGTGCACTCTGCGAATTCAACGAGATCTCGAATTCTGTCTTCCTCGATTTTTCTTTATGTAAAGTTGAGTTTCTCTCATTATTGTATTCTGCTTTGTGAAATTTGTTATTGTTAATTTAAGTTGTAACTCTAAGTAGTCAGTAAGAACTTTGTTCATTGACTTATGAAATAAATAAAAATAAAAATAAAAATAAATAAAATTGTGACCGAGAATATTCCCGTTACAACCTCAACAATATTATTCTCAATGCTTGCGTAAGCTACCGACAAAAAATCAGCACCAATGTTTCTCGGAAAATAGATTCTTATTTTACAGTTATATGCAGCAGCCGCAAACATTTTTTAATAGCATTAAATTTGCAAAAAAATCATTCGAAGTGAATATTTGAATGTGAAAAGTCGAAAATGTCTGCTAGAAATTTACGTGAACGCATATATTTAATTGGTTATTGTACCAACTCATTAACGGGAAGTAAACTACCCTCCAATATAGAAGTGTTGAAAGTTTTGTTTTTAAATTTACGTGTAGTAAAAAAAAATTTACGGGAAAGTTCAGATTTAGTTGTAAAAGAACTATTCGTGTTCTGGGAAAAAGCCCGCATTCCGGTCAATGATAAACAACACTGCATTACAAATGTAGAGAAATTGTATAAAGAATGGCAAAGCTTTCAAAAAGATTCAAAGAAGACTTCTAATTTCCATAAGAGCAAAGTAAACACGTGGAAAGAAAAATTGGATATGCTTTTTGACGTGGCGCATGCAAGTGCATTAAAAATAATGTCGAATCAAGAAGATATTGATTTCTTGATAAGTCAACGAAAAACGGGGCGCCCAGGCTTTATGTATGGTATCGATTACGAAGAAGTACGCCGAGAGTGCCGACTTGAAGAACGCAACAACAATTTATTACAACAAGTGGAGCGGAATAATCGTGAAATTGCATTAATTGGTTCGTTGTATGTTATTGTTTATTTTTTATTTTCTTTAAATTAAGTCGTTTTTATTAGATGAAACTGCAGAGTTGCTGTCATCTGAATCTTCAGAGAACAGTTTTCCAGATATGGAATGTGACCCACGTTGTAGTCAACCTCCAGCCAAAAAATGTAGGGGAACAAATAAAATACTAACACCAAAACTGGCGGCCGCACTCGATGTCTGTAAAATCAGTGACAGACATGCGGTTCATCTAATAAGCGCAGTCGTTGAAGCTCTGGGTAATAATGTTGAAGATTATATTTTAAACCGAACGTCTGTACACCAGGAAAGGGAACAAATCCGTGAAGAAAGAATTTCAGCATTAAAAAATAAATTAAAATTAAATGAGCTCGACGCTATCTACCTTCATTGGGATGGTAAACTTTTGCCGGCGCTGACGGGAAATGATAAAGTTGATAGGTTGCCTGTAATAATATCGAGCGGTAAAGTTGAACAGCTTCTTGAAATACCTGCACTTGATTCCGGTACTGGAAAAGAACAGGCATCCGCTGTATGCGATGCTATTTATGAATATGGTCTGCAAAATCACATCAAAGCTTTAGTGTTTGATACAACAGCGGTCAATACTGGGCGTTTCAATGGTACCTGTACGTTAATTGAAAATAATTTACAAAGACAACTTTTATGGTTACCATGCCGTCATCATATATACGAGATTGTTTTAAGATGCGTTTTCAAAGAAAAAATAAGCTGTTATGGAAGCCAAACGTTAAAATGTTTGAGAAATTTAAAAATGCTTGGGCTAAGATTGATGCTAAAAACTATGAGTATGGCATCAACGATCCAACTGTCAAGACGTACATGAAAGAGTCTGCTGTTCGCATTATCGGTGCAGTAAATAATATCTTGGAAGAAAAACAACCCAGGGAAGACTATAAAGAATTCTTGGAACTCACTTTGCTCTTCCTGGGTCAAAAACCAGAAAAGACACATCCAAACAGCCTAATGTTTCGATCGCCAGGAGCTGTTCACCATGCAAGGTGGATGGCAAAAGCGATTTACTGTCTAAAAATATTTTTATTCCGTAACGAGTTCCAGCTTTCAGCAACTGAATTAAATGGGCTTCGTCAAATTTGTGTTTTTATTGCTGAAGTCTATGTCGAAGCGTGGTTTTCTGCTCCTTTGGCCATTAAAGCGCCATATCAAAATTTTTTATTTTTACAAAAACTTGAAAACTTCAAAAAAATTGATGCTGCTATATCTTATGTTGCTCTTAAAAAGTTCAGGAACCACTTGTGGTATTTAAGCCCTGAGGCGGTTGGTCTTGCATTTTTTGACAGCAACGTATCCCTTTTTTCAAAACAAAAAATGGTGGCAGCTTTGGAAAATGATTTTGAACAAGAGCAAAACACAAAGCGAGCTACAATAAATGATAGAGAAATCGTTGAAATATTCCATGACGGAATTGAACAGTTCGTTTCTGCCGAAACAAAAGCATTATTTGAAAGATTTCAAATAAATACTGATTTTTTTAAATTAAACCCAGACAAATGGGAGCAGGACCAATCTTATTGTAAAGCGGCTGAACTGATGAAAAAATTAAATGTTACAAATGACACTGCCGAAAGGGGGGTTAAATTGATGGAAGAGTATAATAAACTATTTACCAAACATGAACGCCAAAAACAATTTGTTTTAAAAATTGTTAGCGATTACCGCCATCGGTTTCCGGACTGTAATAAAAAGACATTGTCTCAAGTGCTTTAAACAATATTAATAAAAAGAGAAATCATATACATAAGTAGTTTTATTTAAGTATAATAAATCGACATTGAGGCGTACTTTTTCTCCTATATTTAAGTTTTTTTCATTAAATATTAACATTAGACAAAAATGTTATTGACAGATGTTATTGTAGACATATTAATGAACATCTTTCGCCAGTAATGTTTAAAAAAAAAAAAACACAGAGAAAGTTACAAGCAGTCAAAGTAAGAATTTGCGTGAAAAAACGTATTTTGTGTAACTTTGGGGGGCCGACGCGCCCCCTAATCCTCTTCCTACGACCTTGAAATTTTACTAGAATTTTTTTTAAATAAAACTACACACAAAAAAACACTGAGACCAAAACAATAAAGAAAAGAAAATACTCTATACATTTAATTGTCACCCTAATGTACATATGTACCTTTGGTGGTGTCTGGCTGCACAACGTTCGCCACATTCGCACAATTTTCGGAATGGCCCTGAATGCATGAGAATGATCGATGACTATAAATGAGCGAAGCGATGAGAAAAATTTTTACATCCCTTAAATTATAAGCAGAGAGTACTCATATTGGTCTCTTTTTTCTCTGTAAGTACACACATTTATGATCGCATGAGTGTATGAGTCGAATGAGCCCCGCATTCACATTCGCGTCATTCGACTAACAGAATAAATTAATGTGCGCATGCAGCCCTCTAGTACGTAAACAAACTTTAATTTTTCGCGCGGATGTTGAGAAATATTTTTCTTTCGCTTATTCTGGCTTTACTTCATTTGTGACGGTTATACGCTAAAGAGACAGGAGTTGTTGAGATTGAGTGCTTAAACAAAAGCTTGCTAATTAAACTGGGCGAATTTAAGCGGTGATTGATTTTTGTGCGTTACATCGGCGGTGAAACTGAGTGTTTCTTCACCTTTCTTTTGATTCAATAAATCCATGTGTCTACCTTAAATGTAAAGAGAGTTCGCTAATTATATATGTATGTATGTATAACTAACGCAAGCCATGAATTACAGCTAAAATTTTTTTCGTTTCAGGGCTCTTTACAGTATTTTTACTCCCAAGCCACGGAAAACCTTAAGATGGCGCTGATGTGGAAGCAATTGCATGTGCATACATACATACATATATCAAAGTAAGTACACCCAACTCTCTTTTTACACGGTAGATACGTTCCTCAGAAATACGTGTAAAAAGAAACCGTGTAAAAAAGAGGCGTTTGCTATAGTAAAATGGGGGATACGTTCCATGTGATTTGAAAACCGTGTAAGATGAAATAAAGAACTATATTTACTTCGAAAAACCGTGTAAAAAATGTTGAAAACTATAGAATTTCAGATATGCATACAAATTGTATGTTCATATGGCATTTTATTGAGCATTAAAACTTAAAATACATAATTCATACTGGTGAAAAATTGGTAGAGCAAGCAAAAAACAAAAGAAATCTGTTAATCCAGAATTAAGAACAGAAAAATTAGAATAGAAATAAAGAAAAAATATTTACATAGCTACATAATTATTCGTCGCTGCTATGTATGTTCATTTCAGCAATGGTGCCAAGTGTTGTAAAAACAAACATAATTACAAAACAGTGATTTTGAAACCGTACTAGATAAAACAATTTTTACAAAAAAAAATTTTTTCAACCGTGTAACTTCAAATCCGTGTAAAAAGAGAGTTCGGTGTATGTACATACATATATATGTACGTGGACATGCTTGTCAATATATGAAAATATGTACATATCCACATAGATACTCGTATGTATGTTGATGCGTAACGAGTATTTTTCACACCAACGTTGTCCCTTAGGAGTGAAAACGCAGTTGTTCACATGTGAGTACATTGGCAAAGCGAAATTGCCAAGCGTAGAATAGGGAATACGCACAGTGTACCGACCCCATATAAGTTGTGACCAAAAATAATAAGCGTGTATCCATTTCGTTGTAATTCGTTAGAGCTCTATCATTTATTGTAGAAAAAAGATATCTAAAATATGATGACAACTGTCATACATCCTTAGCTAGTTGCCGGGATGATTAAAACTGCTCCGATTTATCCTATATATGAAATATAAGTAAACAAAATGACATTGAAAAGGTGGTTGGAACTGGACTTCAGATACTAATTCCACATACAATTGTTTAAAATTGTTTTGTTAATGCACTAAAAAAAAATATCAAAGTCATTAGTGATTTTAGTCACTTGTAACTTGAGTTTATCGTATTGCATAATTAATAGAATTTACTAACAATAAGGTAAAGCGCTGAAGATATCGAGAATTAACACCAAGGATCTTTACATACATGTCCAACAAATTCATTAAAGCTGTATTCGCTAATTGTTAACTTTTGTAAGCGGGAATGCCACTTTGCTATCATTTCTCGTTAAAATTACAATCAAACTTGTAAATCAAAAGGTTTAATATTTACTCATTATTTCTAGATCTACTTGAAATTTAAAAAAGGGGTAATATTTACATATTTAAAATTGATATGATTTGCTAAATACTTTCGAAGATACAGAATTAGAAAAATCATTGTTAGATATTGAAATAATTTACATTCCATCACTGATTCATATTTTACAGTTTTTAGGTAAAAGTCTGCCAATTCATGAGTAAATTAGACCAAATTCAAATCGAACGATTTTTAGTACATTAAATACGGTCTGCCTGCCGGGTCAAGCGATTCACTTCTTTGCGGAGAGGTAAATTGTTATTATGAACTTTCTAAGTGCTAGACAAGTTGTTTCGACGTATCATATCTTGATATCATATTCACACCATCTTTTCTCTATATACGCATTCACCATATAAGGTGGGCAACTCCAAAAGATAAGTCTAATTTTATGACATCTGATTAGCGTCTATAGTAAAAAAAAATGTCAAGTCACAAAAGGCTTTTGAAAACAACTATAACAGAAAATAAAAAAAGAATGCAGAAGAACACTTTCCAGATGTAAATAGGATAGGTCTGCTATTTCGATAGCACAAAATAATAAACATTTCACATACTATAATAAACGCGTACATTCTCATTATGCCACTAGTTATAAATCAGCATGCTACCAGCTTTGCGTTTTAGCCAAATTAGTACAGGCTCCATACTTTATTCTATGTTAGCCACTGGTATTTCTAATATGACGGAGTTCTACAACTCACACTTCTCATATTTTGATAATAGATATAGAAAAAAGTTTTTTCAACTGCCGCACATGGAACTTGTGTCAAACACTATACTCGTGTGTCGTGATTTTTAATGAGGCAATTCGTTTTTCGGAGTTGGTCTTTTTTACTGCTGCTACTTGATTTATACTCAGATTGGTTTGCCATTTCATAACACAGTACAACACATGATTTGCCAACTCAATTCTGAGAACTGTATGTGAAATTAAACCCAAAAAGAATAATTTCTGCATCATTTGTTTTGTCTTCTTACCTGCCAAAATATTTTTAATTTCGATTTGAAGTTAGTATTATCGTATAGGGGAATTTATCACGTTTTAGGCCCTGTTGTTTGACATAGCTCGACAGCCACTAACCCGATTTAGTTGAAATAAATTTTAAAAAATTTAGAATTACAATTCCCTTAATCTGTTCATATATTGTTTTCCAAGTTAAAAATAAGCGCATGAAGAAAACATTTTTTTAAATTCATAAAAAATACAAAACGGAAATAAGTTTCAAGTCTAGTTACTTTTTCGCAAAGTCACATAACCTATGAGCAAAATGAGACAAAGATCATGAAAATCGATGCACGCGTTTTGCTTTTATTCGCAATTGAGTAAAGGTATGAATTTCAAAAATTTGCTATGTCAAACAACAGGGCCTAAAACGTGATAAATTCCCCTATACGATAGTACTAACTTCAAATCGATATTAAAAATATTTTGGCAGGTAAGAAGACAAAACGAATGATGCAGAAATTATTCTTTTTGGGTCTAATTTCACATACAGTTCTCAGAATTGAGTTGGCAATCAATGAACGGAAAAATGTTGTACTGTGTAATAAACAGACTTACTCCGGAACAACGTTTGCAAACAAATCAAATTTATTACCAAAATAATGGTTGGGTTCGTGCAACGCATCGCGCGCTGCGTCCAATTTTCGGTCGACATAATCGCTAAGCAGAGTCGGCATTCGAGCAACCATGGATCGGTTTCGCAAAACGCCTACTCTAGTGGATAATGCGCATCCTTGGAGATGCCGTACAGTGCGCACCGAAGACGCTATTGCTGCTGTGGAGTAGACTATCGAAGAAGACCCGAATGAGTCCATCCGCCATCGTGTGCAACAATTGGAGCTGTGCTCATCGTCTTCATTGAAGATTTTTCGGGAGGATCTTGGTTTGCGGGCTTACAAAATCCAACTCGTGCAAGAATTGTAACCAAACTACCATCAAGCGCGTCGCACATTCTATGAATGGGCCCAAAACGAGAAGGCCACCGATCCGTTACATCCTCAAAAAGCCTTTGTTTGGTGTGCTCTTTGGGCAAAGGGAATCATGGGTCATATTTCTTCAAAAATGAAGCCGGCCTGAACTGCAGGAAGTTTGATGTGAACGACCTTTGGTTCCAACAAAACGGCGCTACATGCCATACAGCCAACGAAACAAACAATTTATTGAGCGCATTATCTCGCGTCGTGGGCCTGTGGTGAGGCCTTCAAGATCGTGCGATTTAACATCGCTGGACTATGGTTTGTGGGGTTATGTGAAGTCGCTTGTCTACTTGAAATCATTTTTAAAATATAATGGAAAACCATAAAGCTAAATTCTTGGTCATAGCTTTAAATTATATGCGTTTTATTTCTTCTTGAAAACGACATGTCTAAAAAAACACCATTTACTTTACTTTTCTCTTCGGTGAATTAGTACAATCCACTTGTAGGACTTTTCTGTTAAATAACAGTTCATGAACTGGAGTTTCTCTCAACTAGTTTAGGTATCTGTAAGGAATTAAGTCCATGATGAGCTGGTATGAATTCTCGATGAAATACCAGTGCATGAATTTGAATATTTGCATACTAGTAAGCTTTTCACTGCAGGGAACGAACAAACAAACTTGCATTCCGGTAGAGTACTAATACATATGTACTTGCAAAAGCCGTGCTATTACAGTCAGTTGTATATATTTAATGTCTTGATCCACCAGCGGCCGTTACAGACGCTATTCTGCATGTTGCTGTTGAGCTCCATCTGATGCCACCCAAGTGCCATAATCCTGTCGCAGAGGAATATTTCCTTTGTAAGATACGATGGATGTAAGCTGTACCCAATCGTGTCGTAACGTACTCGTACATACATACATACATACATTAATATGAGCCAAGAAGGGCATAAACGAGTACAACACACACGCATTGGCACACTGGCTTTTGCTACACTAAGGCAATTAGTTGTCAACCAAACACAGACTAACTATTGATAAAAAAATATACAGCATATACATATTTACAGTTTTGGAAAAAATAATAGCAACGACTTAGTGACAAATATTAAATCAATAATAACAACTTAGGTTAGGTTTGAATACCAATGAACCTGGGACGCGTTACAACCAACCAGCGCAGTTGATGAACTTCAGAATGATGTTGAGACTCTGACTGCCAAAATCTTGCAGAGAGTTGTACTCAAACGCCCCCAGACTAGCCTTACGCTTTCTCATTAGAGCTTGACATCTGCACAGAAGGTGTTCAACTGTCTCTTGTTCATCTTCATCCCTGCAGCTCCTGTAGTAATTATAATGGGCAGTACCAAGTCCTCTATCGTGGACATATATCGGCCAGCGCCCTGTGATAACTGATACGAGTCTCGCAACGTTAGGCCTACCCTTCGTCAGAAGAGTGTATGTCCTCTTTAGGTCGTATTCGGGCCATGTCAATATTGCAATTTCACATCCGGCGCTATGCTCCCCCGTTGAGCGGATTGCTGAAGGTGGAGGAGGTACATTTTTTTGTTTAGCACTCCCAACGGGATTGGAATCGACACCTCATCCGAGGTGGCCACTGACCCCTGTCTGGCCAGCTGATCGGTTACTTCGTTTCCGGCTATGTTGCGGTGCCCAGGAACCCAAATTAAATCTACCGAGTGCTGGTGGCACAGTCCGTTCAATTACATTAGTTAAATATATTTCTTCGAATGGCGCACGCTGTACAAAAAGCGGTTAACCGTTATCCATTTGCAAAATATTTAATTCCGTAGGTTTGTCTCATTTTAAGTTTACGTGCAAAAGAGTGAAGAACTGAAAAGTTGTGCTTAAAAAAAATAATAGAAAAAAAATGTGTTTGTTGATATTGTTGCACTTTAAAAGGTAAATAATTTATTTTTGATGCTTCTAATTGCGTTTCTTAAGAATGTTAACTAAACTATAGTTGAACTCAGGGCCGGCCGCATGATTTCATTTTGGAGTGGGTTTTATGTAAAGTCATAGAATATCATTGTAAGAACCATGAACACATTGTTTAACTTAGAGTATTCAGTATATTGTATAAAATTAAAGACATAATTCGGCACATTTCAAAGAAAAGTCACATGATGTGTTATTTACTTAATTATTCTGCTTTCAATAATGCAATTCGCCAAGGTACAGAGTCAACATTAACATCCAGATTGGATGAAATATTGAGAGAAGCTAGCCCATTGTGACGATCTTCCTTAAGTTTTTAGACGGCGCAATTATTTTTAATTCGCGATAGTCGTTTCAGGAAAAACAGTTATAAGTCTAAGGGCCAGTTTTCAGTGCAAGTTCAATTCTGTTAGTCGTTTAAACTAAGTTTAAATTCAGGATGCAGTTTTTCAGTCAACTTTAAACTTGATCGGCTGCTTAAACTTAGCAGCCCTAAGTACTTGATGAATATTTGGAAAAGCATCGGTGTTGCAAATATCCAAAGCTTCAAATGAATTTTGAATATTTATACCAAAAATGCGTTTTTTACAAAATTCAACTTTCCTTGCCTATATTTCTCGCACAGAATCGTGTCAAATGAATTTATATTTCTCGAATAATTAACAACAAGGCAATTCCTTAAGATTCGACGGTTCGTTAGGAAAGCGGCAAGCAAGATTATACAAAATATCACGATGTTTTAGAAATCGATCTTGAAAATGCTTAATGAAAAAGTCTAGGTATGGTATCTAAACCGCGATAATACTTTTTAACGTTGTCAACTCTGACATTTCACAACAAATTGAATTCTAATTCTACTACTTATATAAAAACTTTCTAATAACCATTTTTAAACCGCTGCATTATAGCACTCCACAACAGTAATAGCGTAAAAAATCTTTTCCACAAACAATTTATCAAGAAGATATACACGTGTTATTTTAAATAGGGGTCGCTTTTATAAATAAATAAATATCCACAATACCTTTTACTACTTTTTACAGAGATCTTAAAATAAGTTTACCATTATTATCGTACTTCCCTATTATACCCCCAAACCCCCTGCCTCCACTCCCCCTGCAGAGGGCCCTGGTTGAACTAGAGGGAATTAAGCCATACAAAATAATGAAATGGGCCGAACTAAACACTGCACAAAAGAAGAGAAGAATTTAATAATAAGTTTAGGATAAAAAAAAGAAATTCGTTGAGTAAAATAGCAGAGATGACGAAAAATTGCTGCTTGAGATCAAAGGCGTTTAATTCGCCATGGCAAAGCCAACCCTTTTCTGTCCTTAAGAAAGATGCAAACAGAGTTGAATTAAGCAGAACCATTGGTAACAGATTGGCAATGGCCAAATTTCGGAACAAGTAAAGAATACGGCCCGTTGAGATATTTAAGAAAAAGTGGGCGTGGTCCGCCCCTTTTTATCGATTTTAATGGTATAATTTTTTTTTGTGCAAATTAATACGGTTGAAAGTTAGGGAGAGGTAAAGGAGAAATTTCAATATCTTAAGAAGCTGATATTTCACAAACTATTGATCCGATTTCGACAATATTGGTATTGTTAGAAAGGTAATTATTTGATATGCATATGTATTTGTATTTAATTATATGCATATTTTTTTGAGAAAAATAAAAAACTGAAATAATGGAAATTTTTTTAATAAAAACTACATGCAAAAATACTTTGGTCACAAAGCCCATAAAAATACCTTTCATTTGATATATAATTTTATAATTATATACAAATATGCATATCAATTAAAAAGGCCGGACCAATAGCTTGTGAAATATCAGCTTCAAAAAATATCGAAATTTCCCCCTTTACCCCTCCCTAACACGATCCCTACCTATTATTTTGCACCAAAAAAAATTACGCCATCAAAATCAGTGGAAGAATGCGGACCACGCCCAGTTTCCGCCAAAATTGGAAAAATTTACTTTGGTGATTAATATGTTTGGTTCAGATGGAAAATAAGTAAAGATGTCCCACGAACACACGAAAAGTGTCGGTATGGGGTTGCTTCTAGGAAGAAGGGTTTTGGCCCAATATTTTGGATAAAGAACAAAATGTGCGCAGTTGACTATGTAAACATAGGAGACGAAAATGCTATGCTAAAGAGGAAACGCCATTATGGTGGAAGTGCAAGTTATGGAGTGGCTGTCTCAATCGACAGACCTAAACCCCATTGGGCAGACTTAAAGAAGAGATTTGACATTGAAAAAATAATATATTTTTTAAGAACTTTTAAGTCAAAATATAACAATTTAAAAATTATACTTTGTTTCTCTTATTTCTTCCATGCCAAAATTAAAAAAAATTGTCTACAATTTAGTTGTGTCTTATTGCATTTGCAAGTGCAGAGGGTAGATTTTAATATACATAAAGAAAATATATGAAATCTTAATGTAATTTAAAATGGAATAGTTTGTTAAACAATAAAAATACATATATACAAATGCTGTTCGTTTTTCCAACACTGTTGGTATATACAAAAACTTACACTGTAAATTAGGGTGACGCACAAAAATACTTGATGCTTTTCCAAATGAATTATTTATTTTTTTTATATTTCTGCATTCTTTCAAAACAAATCTATCAAAAATAGAACATTACAATTTCAATGACATGCTGGAAACGAAACATTTTTAGGGAAATAACCCGAAAGAGTTAATTACATATACTAACTCTGCAATAAATGTTATTAGTCGAGGATGTGGCCGTAAATTGTCGTAGATAAACTAATACATCTTTATATCTTTTTATATGGAATAAACTGTTCCCGAAAGTTAGACTAGTTGTACACCTTTCTTCGCGAAGGGTTATAAAATAGTAGTCGCCTATCAAAATATGCTTTCGTTGAGATATTTGTATGTGCAAAAGTGTTCGATTATTCGACTTTTTTGAAACCCCGGTTTTCGAATTAATCGAAAAATGGCAATTTGAAAAAACCGGTTCCTAATTTTTGAATCATGAAAAAACCGGGTAAAGCGGTTCTTTTTCCAAGTAAGAAAAAACTACATCAATGTCCATACAAGTAACTAAATGAAATTTATTCTATGAAAGAAATCTTTTGAAAATATAATGTAGTTTAATGTCCAAATTCAGTAAGCAGTATCAGTCTCTAATAGACAAAAGAGCATATGGCATTTATTTGTCTCAAGTCCTCTACTCTCAAAACAAAGTCTCTCAATTGTGATCAGGTGATAAGCTCTCAGCAAATTTGACAGAATCAGCTGTGTATGCTACGTCACAAAACGCGGTTGGTTTTGTTTGTATGTATGTAAGCATACAATTGTTTGTGCTTAAATTCAATGCTTAAAGTGATTTTATTTAAAATAAAGTTATTAAACTTGAAGTGCGCAGTATTAAGTATTAAATCGCAAAGTCTATCAATGATACGGGGCTATAAAACTCGCTAAAAATGATGTGAAGGTGTAGCTGTTCGCACTTGGTAGCAAGTTAAGCTTCTTGTGTCTCCTAATGCTGCACTGCAGTTTTTTTCAAGGCATCCAATCAAACATAGAGCATAAATGAAGTTTTTTGAATATAAATATGTTGCATAAAGTGCCGAAATTGGTAAAAACTTTAAATTTACAAATCATAGGAGAACCTAACCTCACATTTTTCTTGGACTTTCTTCCGATCCTCAGTCAATTTATCATTTTTCGTCGGGAAGGCTCAATCTTGTATTCTATCGTTCTTGGGTGATAAGCAGGTCACAAAAACTAAGACAAACAAAAAATAAAAACGTAAAAGCGAGGAAAGGCAATAATCTTTAACTTTACATATTTTCAAATTTGAAAACATGAGATTATACTGAGGCGGTATACAAATTTTCAAAGTTATGACATTTGTCAAAATATATAAAATCTTCTAAAATACATTTGCTGCGCTTTTTCTGCAAATTATTTGGATTTCGAATATATATAATTAGTCGATGTGCTGCCTTATTTCTATTATTTATCAATGGCTTTAAATTTACAACTGGTAAAAATCCGGTTTTGAAAATTAAAAAAAAACCGATTTATTCGATATTCGAAAAATCAAGATTTCGAAAAAACCGTACAATAATTTATGAAAAAAACCAAAGAAAACCGGGTTAAAAAAACCGAGTCAATCACTCTAGTATGTACATTTCACGAAAGGTTTTAAGGAGAGATTACATTTAAAACGGTAAATATAAAACTATATACTCGTATATATTATTTTATCATGAATAAAAAACCTAATTGTCGCATTTTACCCAAAATTATTTTGAAAACCTGCCAAAATCGTTTGCTACCTACCAATAACATGCTAATAAAAAATTTTCACTGCAATTTATTGATTAACAATAAATCAATACAAATATTTCTTAACAAAAAAATACTCTTTTTAGATATAACACAGAGATCATTTTGAAAATCACGTGCAACGAGAAACTTTAAACCACTTTTCTTGAAACTATGCAGAACTAACTTTTTATGCCGAGACTTTAACAATCATTCCAGCACCTTTGATGTATCGGACTCACTTTTTATAATTAAAAGCACTGTTCTATCCTCTCTTAATAACAGCTAACGATCCAATTTTCTTACTTTGCGTTTCTCTAACTTTGTATTCGGCTGATGAATTCTTATTCTGTAGCTGAGCAGCTTTGGATCTCGACTCTTAACAAACCACCAACACCAACACCACTCTTAACACGGCACCAAAGATTTGTATATATGTATGTATAAAAACATCCGTAATCCTCTCAATAATTAATACATACATACATATACATATATTACTATTCGATCAGCTGATGAGCATTTGTTCTGTAGCTGAACAGTTTTAGATCTCGACACTTAACAAACCTCTGCCTTTCATGACTCGGCGCAATATATATGAAAAAACAAAATTTTTTTTTTATTATATATCCGTGCGTCATGCGGATGCGCCCCTCGCGTCGGTCGGGCGGGTATGGAGGGATACAACCGTTGGGATTATTATTATTATTATTATTATGCGGATTGAGCCCCTCGTGTCGGTTGGGCGGGAAAGTGGGGTTTCCGTTGGGTTATAATAATATAATAATAGTGAGCATTATTGCCTTTTCAATATTCATTGCACGGAATAATGATACATACATATTTAAATTACTAAGTTGTTTAAGTTAATAAGTTCATATGAACTACATATAAACGTATGTATGTAAGTACATGTAATACACTAAAAGTACTGGAAGGACAAAAATATGTATTTACGATTACGAGTTAAAGTCTTTGCGGGCTGACCACATAGTGCTGACTATTGTTATTTATAACCTCCTCGTATAGTATAAAGTTACTAATATTACTTGATATTTATTTTCTAATTTCCTCTTAATTAAAGAAAACGCCACAAATTTACGTACCGCAGCTGCAGAAGTACACCTTCGGCAACGCGTAATTTACCACTTGATTTTTTTCACGCTCAATAGAATTTAAGTCAGGGGAGTTTCCTCTCCAATGCATATGATGTAATCTTAAGTCTTCGAACAATTCTAACACCCAGGGACGGATACAGGGGAAAGGTCCTGGGTGTCTGGATCCCCCTCAAAATATCAGTGATTTCAGAAAATTTCAATTCACTCTAGACAAAATCATTAAAAATTATTACCCAGTAACTGGAATACAAATAGAATTGCCTTATTCAAATTGAATTTAATTGATTTAAATTTTGTTTATCAATTCTCAGTTTGAGACAATTAATTACAATATCCGTTTTTTTATTATATTTGATTAACTGTAATTGAGTGGTGCATATAAATGAATTAAATAAAATATAAATATCGCTATTCTAATGCTCTGGCGTCTATTATAGTCGTTACACAAAAAGTCGTCGATAAAATCCATGGAATGATATTCAATGACCGGAAATTGAAAGTGCGTGAAGTGGCTGAGGTTGTAGGCATCTCAACTGAGCAGCGACATCACATTTTACATGAATATTTGGATATGAAAAAGCTATCCGTGCGATGGGTGATTGCTCACACTCGATAAAAGCGCGGATGTACACGTGTGTTGTCACCATGGCGAAAATCTATGCGACTATTTCCTATTTCCAAACCTGAAGAAATGGCTGTGTGGTAACAGGCTTGGGTCAAAATAAAATAATTGGAAAAAATCTGGACTAAGTGTAAAGAGTTAAAAGGTGATTATGTTGAGAAAAAGAATGCTTTTTTGCCGAAAAAGTATATTTTATTCAAAAAGTTAATGACTTATCAAACCGCCTACGTAATATGCAATTTTACAAAACATTTACCGATTTTTTCAAATCAGTGCCACGTTGCCAGTCACGGTGGTTTTGAGTGAACGGTCCTTTTATAATTTACGGAGATTGAGGACGTATCTGCTCTGCCAAATATTCATCGAGATATTCAGGTTACTAGTGACCAAATACTAGATATTTTGGCAAAGAAAAAGAGGAGAACCGATGAATCACTTTAAATTACTGACGTTTTATGATTATACTGATTCAAATGATATAATCAAAGCCTATCGATGGTATATAAATTATATAAAGAATATATAGAAAATATATAATATAATATAATTTTGGCGCGTACACTATTAGCTCAGTATTTGGCCGAGCTTCTCCTACCATTTGTGGTGTGCGTCTTTATATTATACCACAAAATGGAGGGACCTACAGTTTTGTGCCGACTCCGAAGGGCAGATGTATTTAATGAGAAGCTTTTTCAAGGCAGAAATACCCTCGGAGGTTTGCCATTGCCTGCCTAGGGGTGACCGCTATTAGAAAAACCTTTTTCTATTATTAAGGTTTTGCTTGCTGAGATTCGAACCTCGAACTCACCGGCATATCAAGTTATAGCACGCACCGCTACCAACTCGACCACAGCGGCCATTGAAAATATACTTTATACATAAAAAAAAAATTCTGACGTGTACATGAAAATCGCCGATACACGTGTATTTTTATTTTTTCTTCCCTTTCCGAAAAAGTATGTATATTTGGTTCATAGGACAGAATGTGAGTAACGCTGTGTTTATAACGCAGTGTTATGAGCTTTCTATATTTTTCTGTGCCATTTTTTTGTCAGAAGGGACTTTTTTGCTAGCCTCCTACCACAAAGTCCGAACCCCGCAAGACGTCTCGCTATAAGATATATACTTATTTCCACAGCATATCTGAATCCCTCTTTAAGACTCATTCGATGTGTAACGCTGTCAGTTTGACTAGTTGTCTTCTTTTTTAAGACCTGTCCTATCCTTTACCTCCAACCGGTCATCCTGATCCTTTTCTTATAAATTGAGCACCGAGGGATGACTACAGCCTATTCTTTACTAATACCCCATACATATATGCGCATCATGACTAACGGCTGGATATCTAGCATCAATGAAGCCTATTCTCATTTTGAGGTTAAAAATCTAAATTCAAAAGAGTTGGTTTTGTCAAACCTAACTGAACAGTACTTCTTCGCTTTGTATTTCTTCGTCCGAGCTAAAATGTAGCTTTATGGAATCTATTTCACAGTATTTTCTAGCAGCTGACACAATCAGCGAAAGTGGTTTGCTACATCTATTAGTGGTTTTAGGGGTTAATCAAGCGGGAACCATAGCGTGGATAATTAGCACTGCGATATCCAATATTGTTGGAGAAATTAATTTATTAATTTTCTTGTATGGAGAAATGTGGTGGAAATTTGGTTGGCGTTGCCTAGGTTAGGGACATCCTAGGACCCAATTAGCCTCGAAGCGTCATTTTTCTACGTTGTTTTAATGATTTGGTTTGATTATGCAGTTTATTTTACATCTAGAAATCTACTTTAGGTCTTTTAGTAGAAAACCTAATATTTCCTATCTAATACATGCCAGATACTCACAGAGATGCTGAAGAATTGTTTCTTTACGGTCCTCCTATTTGCAACTCCTACAGAGATTATTATAAGGGAGATCCGTCTTGGCTGCATTACCACAATGCGACCAGTGCGCTGTAATTGTGGTTGTTACCCTGTGTGTTGGTCCTAGTGTCTTTATAATTTATGGAACTCCTCTTCATTATTAAGGCAGAGAGGATTCTGCCGTTCAATAGGCAGCCGTTAGGTTGCCGAAATGATTTGAGAAATAAAATGCCAGTTTTTAGCTGTCAAAATAATTCTGATTTTATTTGGTAAAACTTAAGTCTATTTATACTAAAAATGTAACTGAAAATCATTTCCATAACTCCACCTCTTTTTCCAATGGTTTTAGCGTAACCAATTAAAAGAGTGCATGCAGTTAGCTATGCATTATGTGTCACTGAAATATTCTGCTGTCGCATCGATATTCTGCTGTCGCAGCGATAGCGTTGCGCCAGTGCAGCGGTCAATGCGTTAAGCTATGTATTTGTTTACATTGCTGTATTGCACAGTCAGCGATTTAATGTGGGTCACTACACCCTTACCCTTCAGAGGAAAAAATTTATTTCGTTCGCATAATGAAATAAAATTTTTTTTTGTGTGGAGATATGCAAGTGTTTTACATGTGTATGGATATGATAATATTTTGCTTATTGCTATGATTTTGTTATATATTTAAACTATAATTTATGCTTATTATTTAATTTTGTGTTCTTAATGTAGTTCTTTGTATTTTTTTAATATGTTGTTATGTAGTTCCTTGTGTTTGCCATTAATATCTAATGTGGAGTTTACTCCTCTTTTATTTACAATTTTATATGGGCCATGGTATGGGCTTTGATTTTTCTTTCTATTTTCTACTTTTACATAAACTAAGTCTCCTATTTCAAGATTACTTATATTTACATTATTGTCATATTTTGTTTTTCTTTTACTTTTAACAATATTTATTATATTTCTGGCATTTTTTATTGAGGTTTGGAGTCTCATTTTCAATTCATTGGCATAATTATCAATGTCGTAAATTTTGTTTTGTTTATTTATGTTGTCACTTGGTAGAGTTGGTAGTTTACCAAAAACTAATTCATACGGTGAATACAATGTGTCTGTCACTACAAGTGGTTCTTTTGTATGTCTAACTACTTTGTTTTGTGTGCATTTTTTGCAGTTGTTTATAAATTCTTTTACCATCTGTCTCATATTTTTCCAAATATATCTTTGTTTGAGTTTTAAAATAGTTTTTCGGATTCCTAAGTGACCTGCAATGTTTGAGCAGTGAAATTCATCTATCAATTTATATTTAAGTATCATACTTTCTACTTCTCTTGGAGCTCTATATATTAGTATTTTTATTGGCGCGCGTTTATTCATTTCTAATTCATTGTATTTCTTCTTGAATGCATTCATATCAATGTTTTTAAATATAAAATCTTTGTCACAAAGGGCTATCTCCTTTATACGTGAACTTCTTAGTGAACCATGTAGTTTCTCCAACAATGAATCTAGATTCAAAGGGTCATCGCTACAGGTTACGTGCACTTCATTATCAATTATTTCAATTGTAGTACTACTTTCTTTTTCAATATAAAATTTCAATTTCTTCATTTTCTTTACGTCATTAAAAGATGTACATTCCCAAATATGAAGTTGATCAGGCTTCTTGAGAGCTGTATTTTCTTTGATAATGCGTGTACCGGTATTTATATTCTTTTGCGCTAATTCTTCTTCTTCAATATTCTTTAATTTTGCGGCCTTGCTCCTTGTTATAACGTTAATGCTTTTATTATCTTCTTTTTCATTTTTACTTGTTGGAATCATTGCTTTAAGTATGTCACTGTCTATCTTGATGCGTGATAATGCATCTGCATTAGTGTTTATCTTGCCTTGCTTGTATATAATTTCAAAGTCATATTCAGATAAATCTATTCTAATTCTTGTCATTTTTGATGATGGGTTTCTGTGCGAAAATAGTGATACTAGTGGTCTGTGGTCAGTTTTGATTCCTTTGTCTGTTATTGTTGTTTCTATTATTGTCTCTGATGAACATAACATTTCTACTATTGTGTTGATTTCCTTGTTCTATTTCTAGAGCAAGTTCAACAGCAGTGTCAAAAGATTTAGGTAGTGCAGCAAATACTGTTTGTTTAATATGGTCATTTAGTCCGTTTTTAAATATTGTCAGACTGTATTGTTCATTGAGTTGAGTGATCAATGATTTTTGTTCAGTTGTTGAATTTGTTCCTAGCTGTCCTATTTGCAATACATTTAGTTCTGATATCAACTGTAATATTTTATTTTTGAAATTTGCTATGCTTAGATTTCTTTGGGTGAGATTGGCGAGTTGGTTTTGTATGTGGGGTATAGTTGTTGTGCATTTGTATTTATTTGTCAGTGAATTTTTTAGTTGCTCTAATGTTTGTGGTATTTGTATTGCAGTTACGTTTGTCTTCACCGTTTGACTCAGTTTTACGTAAACCACAAAATCTATAGGTGCTGTTTTGCCTGTTTCGGTTAGGCTGTTATAGATTATTTCAATAATTTTTAGAAATGATTCCAAATCTTTGTGATTTCCGGAAAAGCTCGGAATAGCTTTCATAGCTGTTTGTAAACTAAACTCAGACATTGTAATTATTTGTTGGCCGGACTCAATGTTAAAATTTTCAGTTGGGATTATTATTTGTGTATTGATTGTATGTGATATGTTTATATCTAAATTGTAATTTGCTAATATTTTAAGTAATTTGTCCCTATGTGACCAAAATACTCCTAGTCCAATTTCTTTATGTTCTTTGGTTAACCTAGTTATGTGAACATTTAGTATACTTCTAATGGTCTCTAGTGATGTAATTAATGTTCTTAAATGCTTATTTAGTGTTTCTTCTTTGACCTTTATTGTTTTATTTAAACATTTATATGATTTATTAAAATTTTCTTTTTCTACCTCTATCTTTTCGACAATTTTTAACCAATGTTCCATAATATTTTTTTTTAAATTTGGTCTTGTTTGATATTGTAGGTTATATTCTTTTTTAGCTTATTTCTATATATTGAGTGTAGTTTAATGACAAAATCTGCAACTAATATTGTTGTTATTATAAGTAATAGCAATTCTATCATTGTTTGTTTATGATCGTCTTCAACTGTTACCTCATTTATTACATTTGCTTTTGGATCGCTTATTTTAGATTCTTGGCCGCCCATTTTGCTGACAATCTTATTTAGTAAAATTTAAATTTATTTTACTTTTTTTTTTTTTATATAATTATATGATATTTAGTGTAAAAATTTTTTTTTTTTTTTTTTTTTTTTTTATTTGTTGCAAAGCGTTATCGTCAACTGATTGCGTCGACTCGAGTTCGAACAGCGACAACTAATCGGTGGGCTTCAAACTACTCGACACCTTATTGTCCTTGTTCTTGCCATGTCTGGGCGATGCGCTGGCGACGGCCACAGGTAAAGCCACGAAATAGAAAATCTTCAGCGGATTCATGTTGATCGCGTTTGTAAATCAGTATGCCATGAATACAATTTTATAAATTTTTGTGATTGGCAGTAAATGGTCTTGTGGTTTGGCAGGATCGCCATGTGTTGGTCCTAGTGTCTTTATAATTTATGGAACTCCTCTTCATTATTAAGGCAGAGAGGATTCTGCCGTTCAATAGGCAGCCGTTAGGTTGCCGAAATGATTTGAGAAATAAAATGCCAGTTTTTAGCTGTCAAAATAATTCTGATTTTATTTGGTAAAACTTAAGTCTATTTATACTAAAAATGTAACTGAAAATCATTTCCATAACTCCACCTCTTTTTCCAATGGTTTTAGCGTAACCAATTAAAAGAGTGCATGCAGTTAGCTATGCATTATGTGTCACTGAAATATTCTGCTGTCGCATCGATATTCTGCTGTCGCAGCGATAGCGTTGCGCCAGTGCAGCGGTCAATGCGTTAAGCTATGTATTTGTTTACATTGCTGTATTGCACAGTCAGCGATTTAATGTGGGTCACTACACCTGAATATTTCTTTTATTGGCCTGTTAAGAAAGTCTAACGTTCTCCATGCAGTATAGGTGAGCCAGATTCCTTTCGCGACCTACTCCATCTTGTTTCCGCCATTCTTACAAACTCTAAATGTAGTTCTGTTTTGATGACTTCTCTCGTTATCGCATATGTTCCTATGGCTGGAAACCTAAACGAGAGAGGTGTCTTTTGACTCAGCCTCTAAGCTTAACACCTACTTACAATCATGAACTATCCGGGGGTTTGTCTTTAGTTATACTATCTTGGCTGCCTGACGATCTGAAAGAAAATCATGCTTTTTGTACCCCTTCGGTGCTATCCTTCTACACCCTACAATCCTTCTCAATTCTCAGCACCTCGCGTGGAAGAAGCTAGCAAAGTTAGGCAGTCGGGCATCTAGCTCCCCTGATAATACCCCGGTGTGGATAGAGATTGTGTTCTCATCCGCCAACCACATATCCAAATCCGTCTAGAAAGAAACTTCACCTGAAAGTTTTTCCTGAAGCTCAGCAAAGGAGGTATATAGTCTGATTATCCCTCTGTTCCTAAAAAATTGTCGAGATTTCCACTATGTCTGAACTGATTCGAAGTACAGATGATGAGAGATCACATTAAGTGCATCCTTAGGACATGACCTAATGGCACCTGCTTCACCCGCACAAGCTGCGCGTTTTATGCTGCTTAGCTTTCTCACATATATATACCAAAATTATGATATGAATTTTTTGAAATTTTTCTATTATAATAAAATAAAGGAGTTCAGTGTATGCATTGTTTATGGTTAAGGTAAGGATAGTTTCAAAAATCGTGGAGAACCTCGAGTGTTACTGCGAAGAACTATACTTAGGCACATAACACGAACTTGCTCCATTAAATGTTAAATATCTTCCAAACCATTTCTAAAGAAAATGTATTATAATAGACTTTAATTTCAACAAAATTACCTTTCATTTGATAATAAATTTATTGTAATAGGTGGAATCAGTCATAAGTTAAAGTCGAAAAATAACGCTTTTTCGCGAAAATTGGCAATTTTATCAAACTTCAAGGCTTTTTCGGCACGGGAAGGCAAAATCCGATTGAGCTGAAACTGTCACAATTGTATTTTTACACTAAATGGCACATTTCTAGAAGTGAGCACTTCCAAAAATTGAAAATTTATTTTGAAAAACCACCCTATTCTGATATATTTCGCACAACTTTGCAGCATTATTTCTAATTATGTCTTCATTTATATTTTTTAAATTAACCAGGAACCCAAATGTTGAATAAATGTTAACATATGCGCCCTTTCTCTTTTGTACTTCGTTTAGAATTTTATCAATAATAACATAATAAGTGTTTATGCGGAATTCGTCATTTGCATCAAGTTGCACGTCTTCCGACGTATTTTCGTCGAACTGTCTTTTTCTTTTCGGTATCCGTTTGTATTCATCACAGCCAGATAATTTTATACCTTCTGATTTGTAAAGATTAAACGAATCTATATTTCGTTTCGATTGTACAAATTTTTCTAAAGAAGCATATAATGAAACAATGCATTCAATTGTAATATCAACTTGTTGAAGCGATATATTAGTTTTATCGATGGTTTATAGTATTTCACTCCAAAATGCTATCATAATAGCAGTTTCCAATGAGTTGAACTCATTTAACAACCCCTGGGCTTCAACTTTTGTTGCAGGCTTTTAAAAATTATCTTCGTAAAGTTTAGTTAAAGCATTTTTAAAATTTTCATAGCTCGAAACCACTGCTTTCACTGAATCAGCTCTTGCTGACCAACGAGTGTCGCTTAATTTTTTGGGAACTTTGTTTTTTGCTGTTAGCGTATTTTTTAAAATTTCCCATCTTGATGTTGATGCGGCAAAAAATTATATAAGTTTTGTAGAAACAAAAACAATTTAGTTGCTTGTATGCAGCATTCAGCGGCCGATTGTCCAATTAAATTTAAAGAATGTGCCGCACAGGGCACGTAAATGGCAAGATTATTTCTGGATTTAATGCGTGCTTGGAGGCCGTTATATATACCCGACATATTAGAGGCATTATCATAAGATTGTCCTCTACAATCTTCCAAACTAATATCTAAATCAGATAATAGCTTTAAAATACAGTCTTGCATTTCTGAGCTCTTATGGCCAGTATTCTCCAAAAATTTTAAAAACCTTTCAACGGGTGTTCCATTTTTATTGACATATCTTACGACAATGGTTAATTGATCAGTATGGAAAATATCGGGCGTTGAATCTACTATAATAGAGTAATATTTTGCCTCTTTTAGTTCCGTGATAATAAAACATCTAATATTTCTGCCCAATAGTTTTAGAAACTCATCACAAATTTTTGCAGATAAATAAGAAATATTCCCAGTACCTTTATTTGCAAAATTTAATATATGTTGTTGCAAAATGGGGTCAAATTTTGCTAAAAGTTCTAAGCACCCTAAATAATTCCCATTATGTTTATCACCAATAGTTTGATTTTCTCCCCTAAAAGCCAAACCCCTTGAACTTAAAAATTGTATGACTTCGACGATACGTTCTAAAATATTTTTCCAGTAATTCGTATTTTTTTCCATTGATATAATAGTATAATTTTTGAAATATTCCCATTTTTCTGTAGATCTGTTCACAGTTATACGGGTGTTTTCTTTATGAAGGGCTGAATTTTCATGGTCCGAAATTTTTTCACTGTGTTTCCAATCGTTAAAACCTGCACTAAATGGATTATTGGCACTACCAAACAGTTTGCAAGCGATGCAATATACTTTTCCTGAAGTATTTGAGTATAAAAGCCAGTTTCTTTTTTGTTGTTTTCCGTTTTTTAAACGTCTATAAAATATCATTTTTGTAGCATACCTGCTCCGTGATTTGTAGACCACTTTAGATGCAGAAAAGTCTAGTTCTTGAATATCTACCTCTACGTTAGATATGTTCTTCATTATATCTATAATTTTATCTTCGCTTAATCTTCCCCATAATGCTGGATCAGTATAATTAACACTCAACATATTACCAAGTTCATCTTCATCTAAAAATTCTCTTTCTTGATCTTCTGGCCATGCCTGTTCCATGTTTTGTTGCGCCTGGTCATCTTGTTTTTGCTCGTGGTACTCTTGTTGTTGGTTCTGGTCCTCTTCTTTTTCTTTCACATTTGATTGCTGAGCATTATTGTCATACTGTTGTTGATTTTTTTCTTTTCCTTCTTTGTGTTGCTCATCCTGTGTAATATCCATAGAAAGTGTTTCGCCTTTTTTAAAGAAATTTGTTAATGTAGGCATTTTTTCCAAGGCCTCTTTCTCTTCTTTTAATTTACGGTTGGCGGAACCAGATAACTTTTTTCGTTTATGTTCCATGGTTAGTGTTTCTACATAATGGGATACAAAATTGTTATAATATATAATATATATCATTATTAATTAATTTTTAGCTCACATACATATATGTAAAAGGAAAAGCACTTACCTTAGGAATAATATAATTTAATAATTTCCACTTAATTTCCAACTTTTAATTCACCTTATTCAGCTGACAAATACTAAAATATATCAATAACCACACGCACTTCTCAAATTTCAAAATTAAACTAATTACTTGTATGTAAGAACTACTAACATTGTAAATGCTTCTGGCTCATCGTATGCAAACAAGGGAAATCCCCGTTTTCATTTTTATTGCATGCTTAATACATTTACAAAAATATGTATGCATGTGTGTTTGTCACCATGCGGTCACCTGTATTATTGCGTCATGCATGCTTTATATTAGCTTCACTTGTATGTTTGTATGTTTGGTTGTTTGTAACTCTTTTTTGAGTTGATAGCGCCATCTGTGTTTCTATAGCGTTAATGGGTTGATGGTTGATTGAGCGCCATGCACGGATAATAGAGGTCATCACGGTAATTGAAGCAAACAATTTGAAAACACTGCAAACAAAAAACAATAGACTGATCTTTTGCCGTCACGGTTAAACGGGGTTAAACGGGGTTACCGAAAAATAAATTTTTACTATTGCGCAAATAAAAAATTGCCGCCCCAAAAAGCTTGCGCCCTGGGGCTATAGCCCATTTAGCCCTGTGGTTAGGACGGCCTTGCCGGCGGTCGGCAAGGCCTACTCAATTGAGTAGTGCGCTTGTCACTCCTAACATCCTAACCTAATATAAACGCACTCCGCCAATTTTCTGTCAAAAGTTTCTCATGCTCATTAGAGGGCTGCATGAGCACATTCATTTCTTCTGTTAGCCGGATTACACGAATGTGAATGCGATACTCATTCAACTCAGGCACTCATGCGATCATAAATACGTGTACTTACAGAGAAAAAAGAGACCAATATGGGTACTCTCTGCTTATGATTTAAGGGATGTACAAATTTTTCTCTTCGCTACGCTCATTTATAGTCATCGATCATTCATGCATTCACGGCCTGTCCGGATTTCGCACGAATGTGACGAATGTGCGGACGTTGCGCAGGGAGACGCCACCAAAGGCACATACATACATACATATGCAAGACGCAGCTAGCGATGGCTGTTATTATGTGTGTACGTAACAACGCTTAGCATATGCGTTGTTTTCGCTTATGCTTACTACTTTTTTATTAAAGCGGATTAGAAAATTCTTTTAACTCATGTTATTTATACAATACTATTATTATTTAAGACTTAAATAATATTGATGTGAATAAAATATTAGTGGAAATTTGAATTCATTAAATTATCCAAATAATCCTCAAAGATAATTTGAATATTTAAATATTTTCTGAGTTGTTTTTTTGATATTATTACTTTTCCACAATTCAATGTACATATGTATGTAGGTATTAATTAATTATAATGGTTTTTTTGGAATAAATTCGAAATGTCTTAAGTATGAATATGTTTTATAATACCATTGAAATTATAGTGCACTTCCATTTTCAAAAATCAGAACCAGAAACTTAATAATTTTTTTTTCCAAAGGTATACAGAATATGATATACGATCACACACAGGAAGGGAATATATGTATGCATGTATGTAGATACATACATACATACATATGTGTTCACAATACCCATGTATGTACATATGTATATATGTATATATGTATGTACATACATAAATACAAAAGGGATAATCACCAAGTTGAGCAAATGGCCTGGCGCTCAGTAAGTAGGCTGCATATACATACATGCACATAAATGCATATTTACGGATGTGAAGAAGCTAGCGAATATTTATAAAAGGGTTTTACTACCATACATTATACCCACACATACATAAATAGACATACATATGTACGTATATAAATACGTATATATGTATATATGTATGCACCTCAGCGTCAAAAGCAGATTACAGTTTTATGCAATACTTACAATGTTTTTTAACACATATCCTTTCCGTTAATTCTTTATTAAATAATATCGTATTCTTTAACTAGAACCATATCAATTAAAGTTTCAAAACTTGTACAGAGTGCAAAAATTTTCCAAATATCAAAGTTTCCCATCCAAAATTTCTAATGTTTTAATGAGAAATTGAAAATTTCTAACATTTTAATGAGAGTCTTAAGAAATTCTGTATATAAAAACATTGTGAAAATTTTTTCTAAATATGTTTTCTTTCCATTTACATTTGCGCCTACATATGAACATATTTTCATACAAATGTGCATTGACTTTATTATAAGTGTATGCATTTATTTAATAGTTACTTATTAATTTCAGTAAAATTCAATGTAGATTATGCATGTATGTATGTACGTAAATATGAAGAGACATGCAATTATTGAATTTTTTCTATTTAATTGCTTATATAATGTAGCCGCTATCATTTGCAAAAATTGGCGCCGTCATAAAATCTTTCAGTCGAATGTGGTCTCATACACCCGGATGAGGTCTCATACGTCCGAATGCGCATGACTAGTTGTACAACATATTTGCCACTCTTTGTACAACGAATGCCTCTCTTTCTGAATGCGACTGAGCGCAGTATTCTCAGCTATATGCACACTCATTCAGTCATCTCGCTTGCTGTGAGCAGAATGCGTAGAATGTTGCGCTTACGTGTGAATGTGTTAAAACGGCCAATGAGTACATTCATGCAGACGTCTAATGCTCATACAACTGGTATGCGAGCAACCAAAATAGAACGGTCTGTGGCAAAAGCTAACGCAACTTCCAATTTACATTTTACGTGACATTTTGATATGATGTTTATCCAACCATTGAGGGTGATGCGAATTGCTCCAATATAACGAATCCTTTTTTTTTTTTGTTTGGATTAGCAAAAAAACTATCAAAAAGCTTTGAATGAAAACTTTTTGTAAATTTGTAAATTGCTTGAAACTTAGGATTATGATTATTATTGCTTCTATAACATAAAATAGGAAACAAATCAATTGCCAAACTTGTTAATAAGTTCCAGTGTTGAAGATTATATTTAATGTTTAAATAAAACCTCATATGTAACATAAGGTAAAGTAAATCATTAAACCAACGCTGAAAACTTCCACCTTGTATTGTTTTCAAACGAATTTGACATACATGCAACTCTGTAAAGTAAACGCACGTAAATCAATTTCGGGTTGACGTTGTTAAAAAACTTGCGTGCTTGCGTTTTTGGAATTTTAGGTTAGCCTGTAAGACTGCATTACGGAGCGGAAATATTTGTTGCCGCAACACGGAGTTTGTGCGAAAGAAAGGCAATGGGTTACAAAAATGCTTTCTCAAAAAAATAAAAAAATTTCTGAAACAAATTTGGAATTATCTGTATTTTAATTGAAAAATAAAAAAATAAATATATATTTTCCAAATTATGTCTATAGATATGTGGGTAGGCTAAAGTTTTGCCGTGGGCTGTTTGTTTACATTTATTCAATTTTTAATTAGACGTTTTTTCTCATTTGACAATTAATGCTGCTTTCAAAATTTCAAGGCAATTCAAATGCATGTTGCTGGCGAAATTTCACAGCTGTGAACTTGGCACTATGCTTTAGTCTTGTATTTTTATATTTTTATACAGTAAAACATTTTCATCAAAAGGTTTTAAAATAATGTATACAAAAAAATAAGTATATTAACATAATTGGAGTATGAAAAGTTTTTCAAATATTACAGAAGTAAAAAGGAGAAAATGGATATTAGTTTAATAAATTTACAACATTTTTGGCACAGCGCTGATTTTTTTAAATTGCAGCACATCTTCTGGGCATGGAGTCGATGTCATCCTGACAACGTTCCAAAGGGCATTATTGCCATGATTCTTGGATAAGGTAAATCCATCGCATTTGATGGCCTTTGTTCCAAAACACCTTTCTTGACGACTGTCAACAGATTTTCTATGGGGTTGACGTCGGGCGACTGAGCTGGCCAGGCTATGACCTCAACTTCGTTTACCTGTTTCGAGTTATAACCTTGCTGGAAGACCCAGTTCAGAGGCATATTCCACTCGTCATACGGCAAAATTTCTTTGCCATATATGTCCACAGACACCCATTGATGCATCAATTCTGTAATATGGTGGATTGGGCCAACTCCATTATAAGAAAAACTGTCTCATACCAAAACCATAATGCCAACATGTTTTATAGTTTTAATTGTATATTTGTTATTATATTTGTAAATGTCTACGAACTGTTATTTTACTAACAGAAAGTTTCAGCTTTTTTTATGTGTCGAACTGAAGCAAAGGATCAACTTTGCTATACCCTGTTTTACGCCTATTATATACATATACGCTTATGACTTCTACTTTCGGACGATTTTTTGTACGGAAAAGCGTTAGCGATCATTTGGTTAGAGCATTCTCAAGTTTCTTTAATAATCTTATAAGTTTTTCTTTGCTTCCGCATATTTTAAATGACTTTGCGTCCCTCGGAGGTGCAATACGACTATCAACCATGAAAAAATTATAGATATGCATAATCTAAAAAATTTGAACAATAATTTAATAAAATTATCTATCTAATTCTATCTAGTTATCTTAAAATTTACCAATGCAAGAAGTGGTAATGAAACGTTTCTCTTGCATGTTGTATTATGATCAGTTATCTGATACATAATTTAACGCAAAATATAATTTCACACTCTCTTACATTCTCCGTTTATATTTATATTATCATATTCATATTATTGACAATTAATGCTGCTTTCAAAATTTCAAGGCAATTCAAATGCATGTTGCTGGCGAAATTTCACAGCTGTGAACTTGGCACTATGCTTTAGTCTTGTATTTTTATATTTTTATACAGTAAAACATTTTCATCAAAAGGTTTTAAAATAATGTATACAAAAAAATAAGTATATTAACATAATTGGAGTATGAAAAGTTTTTCAAATATTACAGAAGTAAAAAGGAGAAAATGGATATTAGTTTAATAAATTTACAACATTTTTGGCACAGCGCTGATTTTTTTAAATTGCAGCACATCTTCTGGGCATGGAGTCGATGTCATCCTGACAACGTTCCAAAGGGCATTATTGCCATGATTCTTGGATAAGGTAAATCCATCGCATTTGATGGCCTTTGTTCCAAAACACCTTTCTTGACGACTGTCAACAGATTTTCTATGGGGTTGACGTCGGGCGACTGAGCTGGCCAGGCTATGACCTCAACTTCGTTTACCTGTTTCGAGTTATAACCTTGCTGGAAGACCCAGTTCAGAGGCATATTCCACTCGTCATACGGCAAAATTTCTTTGCCATATATGTCCACAGACACCCATTGATGCATCAATTCTGTAATATGGTGGATTGGGCCAACTCCATTATAAGAAAAACTGTCTCATACCAAAACCATAATGCCAACATGTTTTATAGTTTTAATTGTATATTTGTTATTATATTTGTAAATGTCTACGAACTGTTATTTTACTAACAGAAAGTTTCAGCTTTTTTTATGTGTCGAACTGAAGCAAAGGATCAACTTTGCTATACCCTGTTTTACGCCTATTATATACATATACGCTTATGACTTCTACTTTCGGACGATTTTTTGTACGGAAAAGCGTTAGCGATCATTTGGTTAGAGCATTCTCAAGTTTCTTTAATAATCTTATAAGTTTTTCTTTGCTTCCGCATATTTTAAATGACTTTGCGTCCCTCGGAGGTGCAATACGACTATCAACCATGAAAATATTATAGATATGCATAATCTAAAAAATTTGAACAATAATTTAATAAAATTATCTATCTAATTCTATCTAGTTATCTTAAAATTTACCAATGCAAGAAGTGGTAATGAAACGTTTCTCTTGCATGTTGTATTATGATCAGTTATCTGATACATAATTTAACGCAAAATATAATTTCACACTCTCTTACATTCTCCGTTTATATTCATATTATCATATCCCTCTCCATGGCAACCTTTCAAGGGATTATACCAATAGCTTTGCTGGTTTTTTCGTGGTGTGCCTTATTCGAAATTTGCACTACTACATGGCTAGAATCATAGTTTGCCGATATAAGGGATATAAGTCGGCAAACGAAGTTACGGTTACGGTGATTTAGGAAGCACAGTGCTGAAATTTCAATCTGTACAATCTGTACAAAACTTTTCAATTCCCAATTCAGTACGATAATGTCCTTATTTTTTAGAAATTCGTACTGATTTGTAATAACTTTTCAATCTCAACACTTTTAAGCGCAAAAATAATGAAGTTATTTCCCATATTTAAAAAAATTTGTTAAGTTTTACGATTTTTTGTTTTTCAAATGTTCTATTCTAGTTGGTTCAAATACGAGATAAAATTGCGTGGAATTTCTTGAATTTTTAAAATGTAATGACGGCCAACAATTAGTAAAATTTTAAAAATTTTGAGTATTTCGTTTATTTGATGAATATATAGCATTAAAAAATGTTTTTACAAACGAAAATAACAGTGCAAGTTTTGAAAATGAGTAAAATTTTTGAAAACTGGCTCTTTTCCCCAGTTTGAAAAAAGTATTAACGTTATTTTCTTAATACCACATTTCAACACAGCCGTTGAGAGAATTTTTAATTTAATGTTTGCAGCGTGGCACAAAGAGATAAATCGCCTTTAGTTAAATCATTTGAAAGTGGATTCCAAATAAACGTCAATTTTAATAAGAATAAGAATTTCCAACAAATATTAGTAAAAATGTATATGTATACTAGCTGACCCGGCAAACGTTGCTTTGCCTTCAAATTTTATTTTTATTGGAAAGGTTTCATGCCAATCGGTCTTTATAATAAGAACGGCCTTCAGTGCCATTCTTGAAAAGGGGTGTGGCATTGTCTACTTCCACCAAAGATGTATAGTATCCAGCTGACACGGCAGACTTTGTCCTGCATAATATTTCAAGCGATTAGGATATTAACCAAAGTATGAAATGAAAGACAAATAATAAAATAATTTCATTTTCTTTATTTTGAAATAACATTAATTTTTCTAATTTTATCATAATGCGATTTTATGAACAATATTTGTAGTTAACTCCTGCGGAGTATAAATGAATAAACTTGATGGTTTTCCCACGCGAGAACACGCCACATATAATTGTCTAAGTGAAAAGGCCGGATTTTCTAGATCTAACCCACAAATCGACATAGTTTGTCCTTGTGACTTATTAAGAGTCAAGGCAAATGCCAAGCGAATGGGAAATTGCAGACGTCTGAATGGAATGGGTGAGTCTGAAGGGATCATTGGTATTCGTGGCAGAAGAACAACTTCACCTTCAAATTTGCCGTTTAAAATTGTAGCTTCAAGTACATTGCCCATTATTTTTTTTAGTCACTAATCTTGTACCGTTGCACAACATATGTGCATTTAAATTCCGAAGCAAAATGATGGGCGCGCCAATTTTTAATCGCAAGTTATGCGGTGGCATTCCTGGTAAATCCAGCGAATTCAAAAATTCAACAGGATAGTTGACTGCTTCATCAGGATCGGCAACAGTGTCGATCAATTTGAACAACATCTCATTGCCGGGGAATGATTGTTGTATTTTAAAGTTAATAGCGTCAACATCGATATTTTTTGGAGCTAAAATAGCTCGTTCACGAAGCCAGGCATGATTAATGTAATTAGCTTGCAAATCTGGAAATATGCTTTCAATCAAAGCATCTTTCGTATTTACCATGTTGCAGAAATTTTCTGGCAATTTGATACATTGTGTGTCTCCATGCAATGGTATTGTTCCATTTCCACTGTTGAGCAATTGTTCGGATCTTTCATCATTCTATCTAGAGTTTCAAGTGAATGCTTGTGGGCCATAGTGCATTCATCCCAGATAATAATTTTGCATATTTGCAAAACTTTAGCCATACCTGAATTCTTTTTTATATTGCACACTGCAACTTGAGTGCTGAATGTGCAGTCCGTCCGCCATCAAGCAAAGTGGCTGCAATACCTGATGAAGCAATTGCTAACGCAATATGATTTTGTGATCGAATGCCCGCAAGTATTAGTTTGATGAGAAACGTTTTTCCAGTGCCACCTGGTGCGTCCAAAAAGAAAAATCCACCTTGTTCTGCTGCAATTGACAAATTAATTCGATCGTATACACTCTTCTGTTCATCAGTAAGTAGTTGTTTATTATTTTCAACGAAAGTAGTTAAAGAGACCGGATCGAACTGTTGTTCGCGCTGAATCTCGCTGTTAATGATGTCTGTTGCTGGGCGGTTAGGTGAGGGCATAGCAGAATGAATGAGTGGCATATTCGAAATCTGAATGCAAATATCTTCAATCTTTGTTAGCACCTGGTTATATATTTCCGGTGAAAAATCGATATTGGGATATATATGAGCGATCCGAATGCGATGTAGAATGTCGTCGCTCATGGCATCTTTATACTTATCCGAGAGGAAAGAAGCTTGAGATGGAAAACATGTCGTCAATAATATGGCGAATAAATGGCGAATTTGATGAGGAGAGGAACTTAATGCCGCATCTGCAAGTGTAATATCCCAATGGTTGTCATCTTCCAGCAAATGTAATTCGCGACACGCATCATGATATGTGTCGTACGAAATCCCATTGACTGTTCGCAAGTGTTGGAAGGACTTCGGTCCAGGAACATTAACCAACAATAAACGCAAGAAGAAACATTTGCGTTGCTTTTTATGGACTGTGTACCGGAACACCTCGCTGTCGTGGTTCCCGCTTTTTTACCTGTTTGTTCCATGTGAAAAAGCGTGGCACACCAGTATAATGTCTTTGCGAATTGACCGGGGATACCTGGACGGTTGCATAGTTCGAAAAACTCAGTTAATGTGGTTTTTGGGGCAATTGATGCACGTTGTAATGTCTTTGCGAATTGACCGGGAATACCTGGACGGTTGCATAGTTCGAAAAACTCAGTTAATGTGGTTTTTGGGGCAATTGATGCACGTTGTACAGCAGTCTCTGCCGTGAAATAAACACGCTGTCCATTTTCAAGGTGCACGGCCAAATGTATAACAGCAGGGTCTCTTGCGTGTATCGGAAAACTCAAAATACGCCAAACTGCTTCATTGCTGCTGATGTACCGGCCCATTTGATACCGTGTTATTTCATCGTTTTCGTTAACATTTTGAACAGCAAATACAGCCATATCACTGCCCTTATGGACATATTTGCATATATATTTTATGGACTTCACGAAACTGGAGATCTCAATGTTGATGTGTGCTTTGTAGGTTTTACATAGCAGTGGTGAATACGGAACCACCCACTGATTGTCAATGTCAACTGTTGTACCGTTTAACGTGCGTAATTGATGGGATTGACCACCATGGTCAGTGTGTTTACGACGATACACCTCCAGCCAATAGTGCTTTCAATGGTTCTGGCGGCGAATTCAATGGTGGCAATACAACTTTTCCATACGCGCATCAGAAACCGGCCTATTCACCTTTGTATTTGAGTGCATGACAGTGTTGGCATTCTTTGCTCATAGCACCGATTAGAATTTGTAAATGTGACGAATAGTCGATGTCCGACTCATATTCAAACGCAAGGCGAAGAAGTGATGCACGTGTCAATGTGCGATACACTTGCAAACGCTGTTGTTCGCGTGTCGGTGACTCGTTCACGGGCCAGTCTTTGTCTCAATGCATTAGCACGAAGGCGTTCATTGCCGTGCTCTTGACTTTCATTAACACGTGTGATTACAGTCGGGTTTATTACATTTCCATTGTCCGTCAATTGATCTTGTGCCGATGTATTTAACCGATGCTTGTGCTGTAATTGTGAATGGATAGTCCGTCGACCAATATTTCCTCCTCGTCCAAGGAGACGTGGCATTGGTTTAGATACGTAACTTATATGTGAATGAAATACACTTAATATCCACTGAAAATGCGACACCAAACATATCCAAAGACACGGTACAAAAAAATGTAAATGTGAAAAAAACAAAACGCACTTAATGTAATACACTCAAATTAGAATACCTACGTGTGGCCGTAGTTGTGGCTTGATTCAAGTTTGTGTTGTTTTCAATGACACCGCACTCGTTGTCTTGCAATTCGAAATAAAACAAACTACTTTTGCTTAACTTAAACTTTACTTTTGTTTCATAAAATGACACGCGACTCAACGAATTAAAAAAGAAAAGCAGATTGAGAACGAATTTGTGAGATGTCAAAAAATAAAGCAAACAAATAAACTCGATGACCAAAAACAATGTATTAAGTTACATATACACATACAGTAGAATTATACACATAAAGAAGATTTGTATGGGAGGTACCACGCGTCTTTATCAAATCCCGCCTATATTTGCAGCAGAACTTAAAATATGTTCACTCAACCGAAATACCAAATTCTGTTTAAATACCGTTAGCAGGAGAAGCAATATTGGATTCTTAATTTGTGGTTTTAATGGAGGTACCAAGCCCCTTTGTACAATCCCGCCCATATTTACAGCAGCACTTAAAATATGTACACCAAACCGACGTACCAAATTTTGTTAAAATACCGTTATCAGGAGCAGAAATAATAGATTTTTAATTTGTGGTTTGTATGGGAGGTCCCACGCCCCATTGTCCAATTGGATCGAATTGTAAATCTAAACCACCCGGGCGCCACCCAAACGCACACAAAAAAATTTATGAAAATCGGTCCAGCCGTTTAGGAGGAGTTCAGTCACAACACACGTACAATAGAATTATATACATATGTATATAAAGATAAATATGTTTAAAATTATTTGATTTTTATTATATATGTACGTAATTATGTTGTAAATGTTATATCGTTCGATCAAGTGAGTAGTAGCGAGTTAACAGCAGAGAGAAACGGTTACTCTAGTGGGGAAGCAGCGAAATTTCAATCAATAAATATTCAAGAATTATACGAAACCGTTCTTTTATCGATCAGAAGGGTGAAGTGTGAGGGTAGGCTTGGTGTCTGTCAAATGAAAAATAATAAAAAAAAATTATAAGATAATTCTGAATTCGCCAATTATTGATAAATGTAAGTGTGTGGTGTTGTTTGCATGATTGTGTTTGTTCGGTGCACAGGCATATATGTATGTATGTAAGCAATACTTATACATATATTGGCAGTACCAACAAGTGCAGTCAGCAAAGATTACAGTACATATATATCAAATTAGAAAAGGAAAACCGAGTAAACGTAAGTCAAAAACAAGTAAAGAAGTGGCTAAGTTCGATCGAACTTTATATACCTGGCGCACGCTTTCAGCTAAATTTTTAAATTAATAAAGCAGAGAAAAGTTCGGGCTAAAGCGAACTTGATGTAATCCTCTTTTTTCAAAATATTCATAGAATCGGATTTCCTGATTTAATACAAAACCACATACCAAATTTGAGCAAAATATCTTCACTAGTTACAGAAGTATCAGATTTTTACAGGTTTCAAAAACTTACTGGGTCTGGTCCAATTTTAGCGATTTCAAAAATACTGCTTATTTAGACATAATAAAATATCTGTACTAAATTTGGGCGAAATCGATAAAGGATTTCCAGAGATATACTTATGTACATATGAACTCTAAAGTGGGCGGTGCCATGTACCTTTTCCAAAATGTTCATTTAAATGGATTTGTTGACTTAATTCCAATAGTTACTGAAGTACCAAATTTTCATAGTTTTGGAAAATTACCGTTATATGGGAGACGGGCGAAATTTTCGTCCGAGTTCAACAATTTTCATAATCTCACCTAACTAGGTACAATCTAACATGTGTGCCAAGTTTAGACGAAATCGATAAAGTAGTTCCAGACATATACATATGATCCCAAAAGTGGGCGGTGCCACGCCCCTTTTCCAAAATTTTCATATAGTCGGATTTCTGGTTGCAATACAACACCGCATACGAAACTCAAGATATTTCCCTTCAACATTTATTGAAATGTCCTAGTTTTAGTGTTTTCGAAAATTACGGTTATATGGCAGGTGGGCGTGGTTATGGTCAGATTTCATTATTTTCCAAATATCGCTTAAATAGGCATAGTGTAATCCGTATACCAAATTTAAACAAAATCGGTGGGCTGGTCCCAGAGATATACATATAAACTCATAAGAGGCGGTGCCACGCCCCCTGTACACAATTTTTATACAGCCGGATTTTCTGCTGGAATACAACACTGCATACCAAATTTGAGCAAATTAGCTTCCATAGCTACTGAAATATAGCAATTTTTGCATTTTCGACAATTGCCGTTATATTGTAGGTGGGCGCGGTTATTGTCCGATTTTGCCCATTTTCAACACCAACCTGCTCTGGGTGAAGGACCATCTACCTACCAAGTTTCATTGAGATATCTCACGGATGGATGGACGGACATACAGACATCGCTAAATCGACTCTTTTTTTCATCCTGAGCATTTTGGTATACATATGTATATGTATGTGGTGGCACCCACATTTACATTTCTGCCAATATGAATTTATCTTATTTTATATAAATTGCATTTAAAGGTTAATATTTAGTTCGTTAATATTAGTTTAACTAAGGGTTAAGTTATCACACATTTTACTTTACATTATTATTCTTACTAGTACATTAATGCTATCTCTCCTACCAATTAAGCTATTGCTGTAATACATTTAATTGGTGAAGAATATCTCCTGATCGTGTTCGCTTAAAACTAAAATACGGACATAATTTGGAAATGTAAAAGACAGTTGGATTTTGGTTACCACGTCTTACAGACGCGTTATAATAAAGAACCGACATCCCCACATTGCTGAACCCCGACGAAGGACAAACAACGCAAGGACTTTAGCGGCCACTTTGTCGCAACCTTCAACTTAAACAATGGAATAAATCCAGTTACCTACCAGTGGTCACACGACTGAAGCTGACACCAATAAAAACAAAACCGTCACACCACGCAAATGGCCGTGTACAAAGGCAATACATGGGAAACATAACCTTGTACTACCACTTCGTACAACAGCAGCCAAACACAATTTGTGCAAACCATCATTGGCATTTTTAATTTTGCAAAATATTTTTATTTAATATTGCAAAAAGCCAATCGAAATACCAGCGGACGACGACACATCGCGGCTTCCAAAACCAACAATGTTCTTGAGTAACAACGTTAATTCTGCGGCAAATCCGTGTTCCAAGCTTTAATCAGGACAGGCCGAGGCTCTTGTATTGCGCAATTAGAATCCCAGGTCCGTAACCATAATGTCTCAAACGAATTGGACAAATTCCATCATACGATTCCGCTCATAGACACACGCATATCCGCCGACGCCGAAGACATTATTTTGAATCCACCGCCGGACAAGCCTTATAACAAATTGAAGACTGCGCTTATAACATGCTACTCAAAGTCTAGAGAAGCTAAACTCGTTCAGCTACTGGACGGCGAGAGTCCCGGTGATAAAACGCCTTTGCAACATCTTCGATATCAACGTAGTTGAGTCCCAGACATCAACGAGGAGGTGTTAAGAGCAAGGTGGCTCTCACACCTTCCCAACCAAATGCGCGCATGTTTAGTATCGCAACGCACTGCCGACCTACAAGAATTATCCGAAGCTGCAGACCGTTTGCATGATGTACTCAAACCGTCTTCTGGAAGTCACGTAGCTGCAACATTCTTCGAAAATGCTCAAAGTGCTGCACATTCAGACGTGGAGCAGCAATTAGCACACATTACAAAATGTCTGCAGAAGCTTTTAATAGCCGATCAACGACTACGCGAAACCGTTTTCGTGCACAAAATACCAACAGGAGTAGGTCTCTTTCTGCAGTAAGCTCGGCCGGCAACATCTGCTGGTGTCACCGAAAGTTTGGCAACCTCGCTCAAAAATGCGTACATCGTTGCAAACTAGCGGGAAAGTATTTAGAGAGACGTTAGTGGCGGAAAGCGCTTCTCATCCGCCATCGTACCGCCTCTTAATTTTTTTAGTGGACACAGTTGTTGTTTACAATTTCCGTTATGAATTTATGTGTGTTGTGCTGTTAACTTGCACGTAATAAATAGTAGGTATGTTACAAAATAATGGAGCCCAACGTGGGGCCCGAAACAATTTTAGTAATGTTTTGAGCTTCTAAAACCTTAGTTTTTTTAAATGCTGAATGGCTAAGTGATGGAATAAGTTTGGATGCGCTTGGTCCTCCATCTTACCAACTGACACTAGTCATGCGTTCTATCTTTTATAAATTTTGTCCTGTTATAACATACTTAGGCATAGAGTTGTGGATTTTTTTCTATACTTTACCAGATGTTTACTTGATGGATTTATAGAAAGTGTGTTTACCCTTTTCACGATCTTGAATGCGTTTTTTTTTAATGCTCTCACATGAAATAGTAGATACTTATGACTTTTTTTGCGCCAGGTAACTAAAATTTCATTCCTATGCGAAGACAATTTCAGGATAAGATACCTTGATTTTCCCACCGATTTACGTTGGCTCACAAGACTTAAATATATTTATGTATAAACACTTATTTTAAATTTTGCTGAAAGGTATTTGCCAGACTTTTTTGTAAACTTGGAGCTATTCGGAAATGTCCGTGCAACATAGCAACGGACATTTGGCCACAAATTATGAACAATAATACCAATCTTATTCAACCTAATACATATGGTCAACTTTTCAGTAATGTAACCGCACGTAATTTATCACCAGAGGCAATTTCCAAGATAATTATTAACTGCAAGTTAACCTTCGAAGGAGAATTGGAAAGCGCATCTGTAGATGGACTTATATATCGAATAAATGCCTTATCTGTGTCCTCCGTGCGAGGCAATTTTGATGCGCTTTGTCAGAATGCTCATGTTCTTTTCGAGGGCAAAGCAAAGAACTGGTACTGGTGGTATCATCATTCAGTGCGATCGCTTGATTGGTTTGACTTTAAGGATCATCGGACTGACTATGATATTAAAGAAAGAATACGCAACAGAAAGCAAAAGCCAGGAGAGACTTTTAAAATGTTTTTCGAAGCGGTTATGTCATTGAATGATAGCTGAAAGGTGCATTTGTCTGAACAGGAGTTAGTTAAGACTCTTATTCGTAACATAGTCCCAGAAGTTCGACTAGACTTTCTCCATTTAGAGATATCACCCATTTATGCTTTAAGGCGCGCATGTAGATGAGGTGAAAATTTTTTCGATACAGTCAAAAACAATTTGCTTAGACCTCATTTTGCCCAAAAGCGTCAATTAGCTGAAGTAGCCCTAGTTGACCACAACGATAGCTCTGAATTTTCAATGACGGAAACTCGAGAGTATGTAAATGCCATTGAAAAGAAATGTTGGAACTGTGATGTATCTGGTCATAGCTATAAACAATGCCTCAAACCGCGTCGAGTATCCTGTTATGGGTGCGGCTTACTTGCGTATTTTTTACCGAACTGTCCGAATTGTAACAAGCAGGAAAACAAGCAGAGGGGTGTCTACAAAACTACTGTTGCCGTCAAAACCAGCCCTTAGCTTCAAGCATTCATGCGACCCTGCGTTTGTTCTCGAGTTTGACATTGCCCGACTTCAGGTCATTCGTCTAGAAGAGGAAGAGCGGAAAACGACGAAATTTTTTTAAAGCGATACGCTAATATAACATATAATTCTTTGTAATTAATAACTTGAATAAATTGTATATTTAGCTGCAATTAAAAGTATATTGCCGCCTTTTCCTCGCTGTAACAAATCTTTAAAAAATATCTGGCGAAATCTTGGATTAATACTTGGAATCACCTTGACTGTTCTGCACGTGCACGTGCCAAAGTATTTGCAAAAAGGGCGACAGTGGAGAAGGCGTTCGCAGGGATATATCCAGAGGTGTAAGCAACATCCGCGCCGAAGGAGGGGACCGTACACAAGTTTTTAAGTCTCACACCCCGCATCTGCAAGACACATGTGCATTTGTCAGATCTGTGGAAAGAAGGCAGATAAATCTGTCGAGGAAAACTGGGTGCAGTGTGACGATTGCGAACTTTGGTTTCACTTCGCATGCGCCGGCGTAGATGAAAACGTGCAGTATCGCGATTGGAGTTGCACTTCCTGTGGTAAAAACAGTAACAAAGCAGGACCAGGGCATACAAGCCCGATGCAGCGAATACACACATCGGCTGATTCATCATCAGAAACAATAAAATCTGAGACAGTAGCGTAGCAATGTGCGCAATTAACTAGCATAGTTCTTCAAGGCAACGCGCAAATGGTGGACGAGTGCCCCCCGCAGAGCAGCCAACCCAGCGAAGTTAATCGTCAGCGTCAACTTATGATAGCGATGCTTGAGAAGAAAAGAGCGGCGGAGGAACGTTTCATGAGAGAAAATACGAGCTCCTTGCTCAAATGAACGCAGATGGCTCATACGCGCCCATTACGCAAGACATAACCACTACCGCTCCCTGCCCTTCGCAAATAGCAGCCAGGCAAGCCATACCGAAAGAATTGGCAATCTTCAGTGGCGACCCGAAGGAGTGGCCGATGTTCATCAGTACCTTGAACACAGTACATCCGTGGCAGGATTTTCGAATGTAGAAAAGATTTTGCGCTTACAACGGTGTCTCAAAGGCAAAGCACGCGAGTTGGTCAAAGCCAAGTTACTCCTTCCAACGATGGTTCCTGATGTTGTCAACACGCTGAAGATGTTCTTTGGTAGGCCCGAGCAAATTCTAGAAAAATTGATTGCAAAGGCAAGAAAGCTAGCTCCTCCAAGGGACATACTCAAATCGCTCATAGAATTTGCACTCGCTGTTCGTAATATATGCGCGACGATGCAAACTTCTAAGCTCGAACAACACCTGAATAACCCAATGCTAGTGAAAGAGCTGGTGGATAAGCTACCTAATCAACACAAACTCGCTTGGGCTATGCATCCAGGTGATAGTTCACCACCTATTCAGCAGCATCAACCGTAGTATCACCTGTAGTTCTCTACAAAACAAGTTCCGCAAACATTCACAGCAGCGGCGATACTGTAATAGTAAGGAGTGCTCACCATCATCGCCAGGACTTCTCGTATCCAGAAAACCATACCCAGTTTAAGTCAAAGCAGTATACCATGAAATGCATCGCGTGCGGTAGGATTGACCACTACGCCGCACTTTGTCAAGCCTTTCGAGACTTGTTGGAAAGCGAGAGGTGGCAGTTGATAAAAGGGGAGAAAGGTTGTTATCGTTGTCTGAAAACTCAGCGGAAGGGCTGTTTCTCGAAGAAAAATTGCGGCTGTTCGCAAAAGCACCATCCGATGCTGCATACTGCAGACAACGTATGCGTGAAGACAGAAAACGATCAAGCCCTGGTAAGCGCACATCGCGCTGACAATACCAGCAGTCAATACTTTCGCATAATTCCAGTGCAGCTTCATGCGTCTGGTAAAACAATTGACATCTTTGCATTCTTAGACGAAGGGTCGTCCGTGACACTCATTGATGAGTCGACATTTAAAAAACTCGGTATCAACGGAGTACCAACTCCAATATGTCTACAATGGATAAGCAAAACCACTCGCAACGAGAGCACATCGGTGCGAGCGTCAATTCAAATATCCGCACCACACAACCGGAATACTTTTTGGCTGAACAACGTGCATACGATACAAAATCTGGCACTACCAAAACAATCAATGAATGCGAGCGAGTTACGTAACAGCTACTCTTATCTAAGGGATATACCTTTGCCTTCGTATGATGACATTCAACCTACGTTGCTGATAGGAGCAGACAATTGGAAGGTTGCTGTTCCCAGGCAAATACGCGAGGGTAAACGACATGAGCCCATCGCTTTCAAGTGCTTATTGTGATGGAGTGTACAAGGTACATCGACGGCCGCAACTTATGTAGCGATGTATCATTGTGAATGTAAGTGGTAAGAGCTGCATGACATCGTTAAAGAAAGCTTCAGCTTAGAGCCAGTTAAACCTCGAGACTAACAATCTAACGATAATAAGCGAGCTATTGAAATTCTCGATAGAACCTGCGTTGAAGTAGACGGGCGTTTCGAAGCCGGCATATGCAACGCTTCTTATGGTATGACCGAATCAGTGGTGAAACGAAGGCGTATGTTATGCGTGCCATGACCTTTTGGATAAATTGTGGCCCATATATTGCGCAATACGTTCGAAACAAAAATGCTAAACAGAACAGTCAGCAGTATCCCCGCGCATACGAGGCTATTCAGAATGCGCATTATGTGGATGATTACATCTACAGTGCCGAGAGTAAAGAAGTAGCTTTCGCAGTAGCAGACGAAGTTCGCAGTGTTCTTCGATTAGGAGGATTTGAGATACGAAACTGGGCATACAATTCTCGTAGCTCTCAGACGTCAACTCGGCAGTGCAAGCTCCAGTCCAGTTTGGAGATACTGCAAGGTTCTTGGGATGTATTAGAAGCCGTATAAAGACAATTTTAAATACATTCTCAGATTCGCTCGACTACGACGAGACGTCTTAACAGAGGCCGTCATCCCAACAAAGCGAGAAGTGCTACAGGTTCCCATGTCGATTTTCGACCCATTGGGCGTGATTGTTTGTTATACTATTGGATTAAAAATCCTTTTGCAACGCGTGTGGCTAGTAAATATTGGCTGGGACGAAGTGCTGTCAGAGGAACTCGTCGACGGTTGGCGACAGTGGAAGCGTACGTTGCCGCTAGTTAAAGCGGTCGAAATTCCGAGATGCTGCTCTAAACATTTAAATTCTGCTACGCAAGTAGAGTTGCATACGTTTGTTGACGCAAGCGAACACGCTTACGCTGCAGCCTGTTACCTGAGAGTAATTCAGAGAGACGATGTCGACGTATCGTTAGTGGCAGCGAAGAGCAAAGTCGCTCCACTTAAGCCGGTATCCATTCCGCGAATGGAATTGCAAGCTGCTATGATGGGATTGCGTTTAGCTCAGCGGGTGGTTAGTGTTCGCAGGCTCATTATCGAAAGCGTCACGTATTGGACTGATTCGAAAACCGTTCTGCAGTGGGTGAAGATGGACCCACGCAACTTTCAGCAATTCGTCATGCATCGTGTTGGAGAGATCCTCGAGAATTCGGACAATAAACAGTGGCGATAGGTCCCAACGAAACTAAATGTTGCAGATGTAGCAACCAAGGTCAACAGTTCTGTCGTAATCACTCAGTGGCTGCGCGGTCCTGCGTTCATTGGTATCAAAGGCTGTAAGTGGCCAGAAATCGATTGCAAGTATGGTGAAGTGGATACGACAGAACTGCGTCAACATGTACACTTTATTAAGAGGCTTCAAACTAGCAACCTCAATGTGCTATACTTTTCCGATTGGCGTCGCCTGTATAGAGCTGTATCGACATTTGTTTTATATGTAGCTAAGCTAAGAGCCAGAACACACAGCTATAGCCAGCCAAACAGGATCACACCTGAAATGATCCGCACTGCGGAGAATGTTCTCATACAACATGCGCAGTTTGAAAATTTTTCGACCGAGGTGGCTACGTTACGCGCAGGGAAACGAAGCAAGTTTTCTGGGATTAATACTTACCAAGATGATCATGGAATCTTGCGCATAAAAGGAAGATCTAGTTCTATCGACTGCCACTTGGACGCCATCGTAATGCCGCGAGAGAGCCATTCGACGTTTCTCATCGTAAAGGCCTATCACGAAAGATATCACCATATGGCTCACGAAACCATTATCAACAATGTGAAAAGTGGTTACTACATACCGCGTTTGCGAATATTGTACAAGGCGGTGCGAAAGTCCTGCCAGAGGTGCAAGCTTGACAAAGCACAACCAGTGCCTCCCCAGATGGCACCGATACCTCCAGCGAGGCTAGCCAGCTTTGCAAGGCCTTTCACCTATACCGGAGTGGACCGATCCAAGTGAATGTGGGCAGACACAAAGATAAAAGTTGGCTGGTCCTTCTCACATGCTTGACCCTCCGGGCAATACATTTCGAGATAGCTTACAGCATAGACACTAGCTCTTGCATCATGTGCCTTCGAAATTTCATGGCAAGATGAGGTACCCCGGTAAAAATCTACTCCGACAATAGCACAAATTTTAAAGCCACAGAAAAGCTTGTTCGTGAGAAACTCGTCGAAATTGACTTTGACAAAATCACGGTTAAGTATGACCGCATCAAATGGCACTTTAACCCACCGAGCGCCCCGCACATAGGTGGAGCCTGGGAGCGCCTCGTCCGCTCTGCCAAAAATACTTTACGAAGCATCTGTCCCGCGTATTCATTTAATGATGAAAGTCTACGTGGCACATTGATGGAAGCTGAATTTATCATAAATGCTCGTCCACTCACCTTTGTGAGCCTCGAAGCGTACAGGTACAACTTTTCGGTGATCGAGTTTGGCAGCTTTGGGTGAAAGAGTATACACCCGTGCTCACCAGACGAGTTAAATGGTTCCAAAAATGCACTCCTCTGGCAGTTGACGATATTGTTATCGTAGTACACGACAACTTGCCACGGAATATGTGGCCTAAAGGTAGAATAATTAGCACATGGCTAAGGATGGCCAAGTGAGGAGAGTGACCCTAAAGACGAATATAGGGGTAATGCAGAGGCCAGCGACGAAGGTGACTAAAATGGATGTCGACCCAAAGTATGGTAAATAATCAGTAGGTCATTTACGAAAGGGGGGGGGGGGGGTAAGTTGCCGTCAAAACCAGCCCTTAGCCCTCAAGCATTCATGCGACCCTGCGTTTGTTCTCGAGTTTGACATTGCCCGACTTTAGCTCATTCGACTAGAAGAGGAAGAGCGGAAAACGACGAAATTTTTTAAAGCGATACGCTAATATAACATATAATTCTTTGTAATGAATAACTTGAATAAATTGTATATTTAATTGCTATTAAAAGTAAATTGCCACCTTTTCCTCGCTGTAACAACTTCCAATAGACACTCAAGCCCAACATCGGAGTTGAATCCGAATTAAATATTATTAAAAATACGAGCAGGGAAAATGTACCAGACTTACGTGTACACCCAATTAGACCATTAAATCTAGGTTTGCAAGAATATGAAGCTAAACGTGAGCAAATCTTCTCCTCCGTACAATCGGCTTGTAGAGCACAAACATATTGGAAAAACTTAAAGACACATCAAAAATTAGTATCGGCAACCTCAATATTTATGCCAGGTGACATTCGGCCATATGCTCCGGTAGAAATTTTAGGAGAGAACGTTTTAGGGTTACTAGACTCAGGAGCTTCAATAAGCTGTTTGGGAGCGAAATGGGCGTGGGAGGAAAATATTCACCCGCTATCCATCAGTCAGAAACAAAAAGTAGTCACCGAAATCCGATGTTTTCCTTAATTTGAAGAGAAAGGACTCGGGCAGACAAGGGTTGTAGAACATGTTATTGATGTTGGCGGTGAAAGCCCCATCAAGCAGCGTCAATATCCAATATCGACTGCAATAGAAAAACTAATGGGTCAAGAAATTGACCCCATGATTGCACAAGGGGTGATTGAGGAGTGGAATAGCGCCTGGTCTTCTCCAGCTGTTTTAGTAAGGAAGCCTGGTAAATTGCGTCTTTGCTTAGATAGTCATAAAGTAAACACGTTGACGGTAAAAGATGATTATCCGTTACCTCACATTGAGGGAATATTAAGCAGGTTGCCTCGTGCAGAGTTCATTTCCAGTCTGGATTTGAAAGACGCTTTCTGGCAAATCCCACTAGAAAGGGCCTCACGCGAGAAAACAGCCTTCACCGTACCAAATAGGCCACTGTACTAGTTTAAAATAACGCCGTACGGTTTATGCAATGCGCCGCCGACAATGTGCCGGCTGATGGATAATGTCATCCCATACTATCTCAAAGAACGCGTATTAGTTTATCTTGATGATCTCCTTTTGATATCGGAAAGCTTTGACTCCCACGTGTCACTATTGCATGAAGTAGCTCTGCATATCCAAAAAGCGGGGCTAACAATCAACATTGCGAAGAGCAAGTTTTGTCTGAAACAAGTTCGATACCTAGGATAAAGTATCGGCAATTAGTGAATACCCACCACCAAAGTCAGTGAGACAGCTGCGGCGCTTTTTGGGAATGGCTGGATGGTATCGGCGGTTTATTGCGAACTTCGCCATCACTCATTCCTTAACATAATTGCTTAAGAAAGCCCGAGAATTTGAATGGAACAAGGATGCGTAGGAAGCATTTGGGCTACTAAAGCATCATTTACCATCTGCTCCCGTTTTGATAATCCCAGATTTTACTAAGCCTTTTATAATTCAATGTGATGCGAGCCAGAGTGGCATTGGGGCAGTACTCGCACAACAGAACGAAAACGGTGAGGAAATTTCTGTGGAGTTTATGAGCCAGAAACTTAATAAAGTACAGCGGAATTACTCCGTTACAGAGCTAGAATGACTTGCTGCAATTGTAGCTGTTAAAAAATTCCGACCCTATATCGAAGGGCAAACATTTCGAATTATAACAGATCATGCCAGCCTCCGAAGGTAGATTAAACAAACAGACCTCAGCGGGCGCGCGCTGGGTAATCAAGCTACAAGCATTTGATTTTACGATCGAACATCGCAAAGGATCTGCAAATGTAATGCCAGATGCGCTGTCGCGTGTAAACACAGACAATCTTGATTCATTAATTCTACCATGTGAAAACGTTTTCGACATAGATCTACAGTCCAAAGAGTTCGATAGCGCTGAAAATACGAAGTTAAGGGAAAGGATAAAATGCGATGAAAATCAATTACCTGACTTTAAGGTTGTAGAAAAGTACATTTACCCCCGGATTGAGTTTCATAGCGGAGAAGAAGAACAACAAGAAAATGCATGGAAGCTTACCATTCCAGAAGCATTGCGCCACCAAGTTTTGTTTAATGCTCATAACGTTGCAACAGTAGCCCATGGAGGAGTCGCTAAAACAGTGGAGAAAATACTGCAATTTTTCTATTGGTCCGGTTTTTATCGTTCAGTCCGAGAATATGTATCAGGGTGTGAAATATGCAAAACAACAAAACATCCAACCAAAGTACTAAGGACTCCAATGGGGAATTTCACGCCAACAGAACGCATTTTCCAAAGGCTTTATATCGACCTAATTGGTCCGTTTCCAAGATCGCAAAATGGTCACATTGGCATTTTAATAGTGCTCGACCATATGTCTAAATATACATTTTTGTGCCCATTAAAGAAATAACTAACTTCTTAAAACAACATTTGGTGTGCCCAAAGAAATTGTTAAATTTCAGTTAGATTGCGCATGTTGGACATTGCCATCTGTGGTTTGGAACTTGAATGGATTTGGACATGATGCATTCTTTGTTTCCATTCAACAAATATTTTCACTGCACTTTACTAGCTCTTAAAAGTAATTCACTCTACTTAGTTTTTCCAATGGTGCCCCTGCAGCCATCTTCTCCGGAGAATTTGCTGCCGGCTTGGGTGTGCAATACCTGCAAGTTTGAATAAAATTAGTTAAAATATGTGTACGTGTCGTACAAAATATCAATATTATAATTAAGAAAACTGAAAATAAAGGCAACTTACCGCAAATCCAACGATGTTTCACAACAAAGTAATCGAATTTTACGATTCTTAAACATGGCGGAGCAGCGTAGTCTATTTCTAGCACACGTAATTTCTGGGCTCTAACGTTTCTTCTAACATTAGGAAAGCAGCGAAATATCAAAATGCGAATGTGTTGGTAACAACTGAAAAAGTTGTGTTGGTATTGGTGAATTTCATTGGCCTTGGTTACCTGCGTCTTGTAGAGGCTGCGTAAGAATTTTTTGTCGGAAAGTAAAGTAGCAGAATATGGTAATTTGATTGCGTTTGAAAAAGAAACAATCCTTGTGAGAAATATATGTAGAACAACAATTAGTGCTGCAAGCAAAACGAGTTAATAACTTATATTTGTACAACTATAAAAATTTGGTTGGTGTTGTTTATATGTTCAATGATAACTCACAGGCAATGGTGTGTCACAATAGGTATGGCCACTTGAATTTTAAGAATTTGGAAGAACTTAATGAGAAAGAAATGGTTTGTGGTATGAACTTAAAGACAGTGCCAAAATAATTAAATTGTGATACCTTCTATAAAGCGAAAATTTGTGGGATAAAATTTCCACAAAAAACTGAACGTTCAACAAGGAAAGTGCTTGAACTTGTGCATACAAAAGTGTGTGAGCCTATGAATGTAAAATCGTTGGGTGAAAGTCGTTAGTTTGTCACTGTCATAGACGATTTTTCTCGAAAAAGCTTTGTATAATTTAGGAAGGCCAAGAGTGAAGTTTTTGAAAAATTTAAGCAATTCAAAAGCTAAGTAAAATCAACATGGACTGTAAGGTGAAGGCATTACGAAGTGGCAATAAAACAGAATACGTTAATGGTGAGTGTGATTTATTTAAAAAAAGGTGTGATATTAGGAGTGGTTGACTGTCTTGAAACAGTGTAAGCCGCCAGTGAAGCATCTACGTATTTTTGGGTCACGAGTATTTGCCCTAATAAGGCAAATAAAGGCAAGTTTCAAGAAAAAGGTATCCAGTATATATTCGTTGGTGACTCCAATACGGCAAAGACGTATCGTTTATACGACCGACAGATGCGCGCAATAACAGAAAGGTGCGATGTTTAATTCGTAGAAGGTGTATTTGATGCGAACATTACCTAAGAATGTAGTTCATCAGAAATAAATAACGATTTCGCAACAAATATCATTCACTTTAAGTCTCCTGAAGTTTCTGAAAACGAGCAGTCAGCAGATAGATGGCGAAAGTCTATGCAAGCGGAAAACGACGTGCTTATCGCAAATGAAATATGGTCATTGGTTGATTTACGAAAGGGGCATCAAGTTAACATATTAAAAACGTACTTAGACAGCAAGCTTCATGAGGATGTATTCACGAAGCAACCGGATCATTTTGTCAGCAAGCAGAGCCCTGCTAAAATTTTGAAGGTGCAGAAGGCGATTTACGGGTTGAAGCAATCCGGCCGTGTTTAGAATAGCACATTAAACGCAGTTAGGGATGGGCAAATGCAAAAAAAAATATCGATATATATCGTATCGATATTTTTAAACAATATCGAATAATATTGATATATGCATTTTCGATATATCGATTTTTTTACCTCAAGGCCTCAAAGTATTGTCAAAATATTCGATAGTGAAACAAAATTATACCTCTTTGGCATTCTTATTAGTTTCATTTATTATTAAAATACATATTTAAGTAACTATAGGGGAGTAAAGCTAGGTTAAATTATTATAAGAGTCAAAATGTTTCTTACAATGGTTTCATTTTAAAATGTTCATCAAACCAGTATTCGTCGCAAACGTATGTATGTATATAAACATCAGAAGTACACTTTCTTTGATGTGTTTCCCTGTTAACCTGCTTTTATAATCCGGCACAGCCAAATTAACAGTAGAAGGACGTCTTTCAGACGATACTGAGGAGGCTTGAATATTTTAATTAATTTTAGTTAAATATTTTAATTGTTTATTTATTTTTCTGTTGTCCTAGTAAATGTTAATTTTACAATTTTCTATTGAGCTCAAGGCCAGTTTATAAAAAAATTTTGTGAAAAAACAACAACAGTTTTTTAATGGTAGAAATTATAGTACTATTTCGGAAATCACCACATTTCCTCATCAGACTTTTTTTATTAAATTAATACAATTTATTTTTCATAACCACTTCTCCCAGGTTTTGAACCCGGGAGCTCCTAGTTGCAGAGCCAATACGCTACATATTGTGCTACGCTAGCCGAGTTGGCTGTTGTGTTTATTTCAGGGCTGTTCAACAAACGAAACGATACCATTTTGTTCTGTTAACGAGCAAAATTAACTTAACGAAATGAGTTTGCTGCGTTTCGGCGCCATGTTATCAAAACGAAATCAAATCGTTAATGTTGCAACGTTATAAAATTTCCGTTTTCGTTAATTTTAATGTGCCTAAAAGTATGCAGGTCTTTTTCATAACGTTTTTCTTAACGTTTTAACGTTAACGCCAGCATTTCGTTTCGGTTAAAAACGTAATGAAATTTATTATGATACTTGCTATATTGATAATATTTTGAAATGTTTCAACCGAAACAAGAGAAAACATTTCGGAACGGTTAAATTTAACGTTAAAATGCATCCTTGGTTTATTTCACCTTCCTTAAACAAACCAACTACAAAAAAGAGCAACTGAAGCTATTTAACTTGTTTGTGTGATTGTTGTTTTGTGTTTTGTTTGCAAATTCTGTATTAAAGTTATTTACTTTATATTACAATGCATTTAAGGCGTGCTCATCCTTGCATTTAAATGTTTGTATATTTTTTTGTTGGCCTAGTAAATGTTAATTTTACAATTTTTTATTGAGCTCAAGGCCAGTTTATGGAAGATTTTTGTGAAAGAACAACAACAGTTTTTTAATGAAGACGAAATAAAGGAAGGAAGATGAAATAAACACAACAGCCAACTCGGCTAGCGTAGCACAATATGTAGCGTATTGGCTCTGCACCTCCGAGCTCCCGGGTTCAAAGCCTGGGAGAAGTGGTTATGAAAAATACATTTTATTAATTTAATAAAAAGAAGTCTGATGAGGAAATGTGGTGATTTCCGAAATAGTACTATAATTTCTACCATTAAAAACTGTTGTTGTTTTTCACAAAAATCTTCCATAAACTGGCCTTGAGCTCAATAAAAAATTGTAAAATAAATAGTTTAAAGAATTTTCAGAGAGCACCGGTGTGATGTGACGAAAATTCACAATACAAATTCGATATCCAGAAATAAATATCGTATGACGATGCATCGAGATTAAAAATATCGACGTAAATATTCCTAGACGCAGTTGTGACTGGCCTTGGCTTTAAAAAGTATAAATATGAGCCATGCTTGTACGTTATGCAAGGCACGACGCAGTTTAGTTACATCGCCGTCTACGTTAATAATTTGATCATCATGTGCCCCAGCGGAAACAAAATAAAAGCACCTTGACCTGGTTTTAAAGTTGGATGCAAAGACGAGAAATGCGCAAGGTAAATGCTACTAATTACCAATCGTTATTTGGTTAGCTTATGTATTTAACGGTATTGAGTCGCCCAGATATTTTGCACGTAGTAAGCAAACATTCTAGGCGTAATACACTTTGAGCATAATTACATTAATTTGGAATATAATTAGAATGTTGGAGATATCTTGACAAAATGTTTAGGTAAACAAAAGCATTGTAATTTTGTAAATTTGCTTGGATTACAGTACAGTTTGTTTTTAAGTTCAATAATAAGATTAAGAAGAAGTGGGAATCTAATCTTAATATTTGTATTAACGTCTGTAGTCTGGCAACAATGCGTACGAAATGTCACACGTTCTTTTAATCTTTTACATTCGCAGTTGTAAGTTTCAGCAAAGAACATAAATGTATAAGAATGGACAACACGTTACTTTAAGCAACGAGTGAATCTCCAGGGGCATGCTTTCTCTTTTGCTCAAATGAATTTTTTGATTGGCTAGAGTAAGAAAGCATGCCCCTGGAGATTCACTCGTTGCTTAAAGTAACGTGTTGTCCATTCTTATACATTTATGTTCTTTGGTTTCAGTCTCTACTTTGAACATTGAAGTTCGTTAGCGTTGAATTGTAACTGCATTCAAATAGTCAGAGATTTATAAAAAAAATTGTTTAAGTAAACTTTTTTATGACTTTTTTAATAAAAAAAATCAATTTGCTGAAAATCATGTTTGCAAAATTTTTTTAATATATACATATGTATGTTGTGATAAAACGTATTTCAAAGAAATAACTGACCAATTTTTGAAGAGTGTTACCTTATAGGGCCTGATATATAAATTTTTCCGTGAAGCTGAGCGCATGCAAGTATTAAGCAAGATTCCTCGTTGATTGTTACAATTTATGATACAGCGCCTAATCCCAATCATATAAGTTCTTAATGTGGTGCCCAATAGCCATGGTGACAATAAACATTAATCGAAAGTGCAGGACAATTTTTCAGTTGATATACATATGTATGTATGCACATATTTATATTTACGCATAAAAAAAATGTAAAAACGTACTTATATATATTTCTCCATAGCATTTTAAACTTAAAACATAAATGCCATTTTACGCATTTTTATTAATATTTTTTCAAATAAATATATAAAACTTCATTATAAAATATAAAGTGCTTTCCAAAATAATGGCACATAAACATGTTGACCAGCACCCGGATTCCAAAATTCGCTATCGCTAAAATTCTATCGCCAAGAAATGTACTGTTAAAAATGGTGAAGGATAGAAAAGAGAGTGGATGAATATGAGGTAAAAAATTTTTAAAATCTACAAAGCATTATGATTGCTAATATTGTTTCCAAATAATGTTAGCAGCAAGGCCAAACAAAAATCGGTTAAAAATGCAATGGAGCAAAGCGGTGTCAATTCTTTAATTAGCGATCAACATTTGAACAGCCTAGATGAGCGTTGTTGGCAGTTGTCGGTCAAATGGAAATTAGCGAGCCACTGGTGAGTTGAGCATTTATAAAATGCTATATTGTTATCTATAATTCCGCACGAACATATGTACATATTATATGTATCTTAAAATGTCCAATAATTTATAATTACAGAGAAGTAAATTATTAAATTTATTTATTATAAAATTAGATGAAAATTATGAAAATATGAATATATTATGGAATAAAATGCGCAAAACTATTTGCAAACATAGTAACAATAAATCAATGGAAATTTTTATGAAAAACATTTTTTTATTGAAAAACAGCAATAGACCATAAAAATAAATTATTAAAAATCAATTTCAGTTTTTAGATGTTTCAACGTGCTGAAATATCTTAGGCTACATAACTACATATATATTCCATCATTTTCTTAAATTTTTGAATAAAATTTTATTTTGATTATATTATTTTTGTTGTAACTGAATGTGTTTAAAAAAAAGTAAGAAAAACAATTTAATAACTCACAAATTTCAGTAATTAAAATGGGTACTTACAACTTGTTGTCTATCAGCAATGCCATGACGAGTACTAGTTATTTCACAAACGGAATTAATATTCTCGTCAAAATTTAAGCTATAAGTATCCTCAATTCCATTCCTTATATTATTCAATATTACCACATTGTGCAAAATTATAAACGAATTTTTAATTTTTCCGGCTAAAACTGGATCATACATAAGAACTCTATCTTTTGAAAGGCATCGAAATCTAGACTTCAAATAATATACGCATACATATATGTGCGTGTTTTTATATATTTGTATGTTATACGTATACATGTTAATTAATATAACATACCGCTTGTATGTATGTTTATTCAGTGTCCTCCTTTTCGGTACATACATACATACATATATACCATACATGTTCAGTGTCTTTGGATGTAGTCTTAATTTTTATGTGCGATCCGTCAATGGCTTTTATGACCCCTGGAAATGTGAACTTTTGATAAAATCTGAGAGAATGAAGAATTATTAAATTATCTTAAGATATATTACTCTTTAATTTACTTTTCTTTTACTGCTTGTTTTTCTTCAAATGTTGATGGGAACTTTATGTATCTAGTTAATAACTACGAGTATTTGTCTATGAAATTGGCATTTCCCTAATGCACCTGCTAGTGCTGCTTTGGAATAATAATAAATTGGCGCTTACACTACATACATAGCTCAGTGTTTGGCGGAGCTTCTCCTACCATTTGTAGTGTGCGTCTTTATCTTGGGCGACGAATTCCATTAAAACCATTTCTGCATATTTCTTTTGGAACGCGAAATATTTCAGTAAACCGTTCCTCTGATATACAAAAGGGATCCGTGGACTCTTGCAATAATTTTATTTTACTTCGCAATCGATTCCTTAAAACTCGCTGAGAGTTCAATGAAATAATATACAAATATCTTTTTGTTTGCAAAATAGAGCGAGATTGCGGCACTATAGACCTGCTCATTGTATATCGCAAGACTGGTGAAGATGTCAAGGAATTCGCCGACACAGATTGGGCGAATGATCCATCCGACAGAAAGTCGTACACAGGGTTCGCATTTGTAATAGGAGGCAGCTCTTTTTCGTGGGCTTCTACGAAGCAAAGCATAACAGCGTTTAGTAGCCTTAGCGACGGCTGCGAAAGAGTTAGTATACCTCAGTAAGATATTGACCGAGTTAGGGTGGTCAAATTCAACACCGATGACGTTATATGGTGACAACATCAGTGCGCAGCATATTGCACGCATCCCAGTACATCATAAGCGTACTAAGCACATATAAATTAAGTATCATTTTGTTTGTGAAAAAGTTGAAAATAATTAAATTAATTTGGAATATAATTAGAATGTTTGGAGATATCTTGACAAAATGTTTAGGTAAACAAAAGCATTGTAATTTTTTAAATTTGCTTGGATTACAGTACAGTTTGTTTTTAAGTTCAATAATAAGATTAAGAAGAAGTGAAAATCTAATCTTAATATTTGTATTAACGTCTTTAGTGTGGCAACAATGCGTACGAAATGTCACACGTTCTTTTAATCTTTTACATTCGCAGTTGTAAGTTTCAGTCTCTACTTTGAACATTGAAGTTCGTTAGCGTTGAATTAACACTGCATTCCACTTGTGTATAGATATTATATACATTGTTGAAGACATGGACTTAATCCAGCTTTCGGATTAACAGCTGGCCCATTTTCGCCGCAAGTCATCATCATGATATAGTGGCAGCGTCAAGCAGAGGGTGACTGGCACCTTCCTGCGCTTCAACGTTATATACATTTTTACTGACTATTACTTTCCCGTTTGAACAACGAACCAAATCGCATCGCTCCTCGCTCTGCCGGTCAACACTTAATTTAATCATCATTTTTATTATTACAATTTTTTCCTCTACTGACAATTTGCCATCCGCGGCTTTCAGTAATCGCATTATTTTCCAATGTATTGAAATTTATACGGAATAAACTGAGTGTAAACTTTCAAATTGAAAGGCATCAATTTTTTCTCTCATTGCGTGTACCCTGTATTGCATATTCAGCTAACTCCCCAGCTGAACATGGTCCTATCGTCGCCGTTGTAATAAAACTCCAAAAAATACGAACAAAGCTACGGCGGCCATCTCAAAAGTTCAAAAAAGTTATAAAAACGACCGAGCGAGCGTGAGCAATTTTCTCTTTAAGCGGTGCGAAAATTATAAATTTACAAAAAACCATACAAAGTTAACCTTTTTAATAAAATTTAATTGCGAAAAAGCATTTTAAAAGTGTAAAAAGCTAAAAATCTTTAAATTTATGAAAAGAAAAGTGCTTTAAAAGACGTGAAATAAACGCGAAGAATTTAAGTGGGTGTACAGAAAAGTGCAGTTTCTGTACAGTGCGTTTACAAAATTGTGTGCATTTTGCATTGATTTTAAAATAAAAAACTAAATATAAGCTTGAAAATAGAAGTGTAAAACTAAAGCGAAATAAAGCAAAGTGTAGCTGAAAATACAGTGAAAAAAAAGCGTGTGGAAATACATATGTAAGTATCTATTCATACAATAAAATAAATAACGTATAAAAACTAAATATAAGCGTGAACATAGTCGTGTAAAACTACAACGTAATAAAGCAAAAGTGCAACTGCAAGTACAGTGGAAAAAAAGCGCACAAAGAAGAGATTTGGAAAAAATTGTGCATAAAAATTAAATATAAATTAAAATTTCTGGGAAAACAGCGTGTGGAAATAAGTTTTCATAAAATAAAAGTTTAAGTACAAAACTAAAAGAATTCAACTAAAAGTGCGAAAAACAACAAAAAAATATACATGAAAAATTACTGAAAAAAAAGGCGTTCAATATACATACATATGTATGTACATAAGTATTCATAAAAATTAAATTCTGAGTACAAAATTAAAAGAAATTCAACTAAAAGTGCAAAAACAACAAAAAAAAAATATAAATGAAAAATTCTGAAAAAAAGCGTTTAAAGCAAATGATATTAATAAAATAAAATTTTGAAAATTAAATTTCGCGTCACGTTACGTGCGCTTAGAAAAACAAAACTTTTAAACGTTAATTATTAAAAATTACAAAATAAAAACCAAAAAACAAAATCATCGACAATTCAACCAACCAGGCATCTTCGCAGCCACCAGGAGCAGCGGAACTCCGAAGTACTGAAAAATCACGCCACTGGTTCTCACCCATAATTTGCGTCATCACTCCACCGTCAAAAGTACCGCAACATCAAATCACGCCACCGCACATTTGGCGCCATCATCTACATACATACATACATACGAAGTGGAAAAGTACCGCAAATATAAGGGCTAAGTACATTCCCCTATGGCTGAGTAAGTTGGCAATATTCTTACACACATATATATGTACATACATAACCACATACTCTAACCCACGTACATACATGTATACAGGTGTACATACATTTGTGCATATCTCTCAATAAATGTATGCACATTTGTACACTCAATAGTGAGTAACATTAAAAGATTAGCGTTTCGATAAAACCTTTGCGGTCTCCTGTACCAATAAATTGTACAGAGAATTAACGCTAATCTTCTAATATACTCTTACTCAGGCCATCTCAAAAATCCTCCCCCTAATTGCGACCGAAACGGCTGTTTTTGTATGTACATACGTACGCATATACACACATCCCTACATACGTACATATTGAGCAGAGTGCAGAACAGTGTTGCCAGGTGATGAAGAAAAACGAGGCTAGATTGGCAAAAAAAAAAGTTAGAAAAGGCTGAAACTAAAAAAAAAGAAGCTAAAAAAAAGTCATCATTTTTTGATGTGTAAACATCTATAGCCGCGGTAGGGCAAATCTCTTACGCCAATACTACCATAAAAACTCCATATAAAAAAGAGTAAGACGTTTTTGATTGGTCAAGAACGACTCTGTGTGAAAATGCGTGTGCCGTCTGACGTATGTGTTAGTATTATATTGACCCAGAAAGCAAAATCAATTAACTTTGTGTTGCATGCAATTAGGCGCATAATTTTTATAAACTATGCGGCTTAAAGCATAGGGTGTTCTCTAAATTTAGATTGGCACAGTTTAATCGGTTTGCTGGTGCACGGGAATTAGGAAACAATTTTCAGTGGCATTCACTTATCTTGGGTGGAAATTTTAATTTTAATTTCGCGGAAACAGAAGCGGTACCACTCAATAAATTTTTGTTTGATGCATTCTTTCTATTATTCATAGTTTTATACTTAAGCACCAAAAAAATTCATTTCTCCTTGAAAAATTGCAAATTGCTCATTATTCTCTTCCCACTATTCTCCCCCTATTCTTTGTTTATTATTACTCAAGATATTTCATCCGCAACGGGATTGCGCAATCTTGTATTCTATCATTCTTGGTTTGATGGAACAAAAAACCTGTTTGATTTGTCCGAACATACACCTGTCCACTTGACAGCTTTGCCAGATAGAAATGCAGTGAAGAGAATAATGCACGAGTTAATGCCAATAAAGGCTGTTAATGCAGATAAGCTCCCATGTCTGTCTTGGGTATTATCTACGTTCTTTGGTATTGACACAAAAAGCAAAATTAATTATATTTAATCGGGAGCACCCTGTACCTTTGAGTTGCATGCAATTAGGCGCAAATTTTTACAAACTGTGTGCAAAGAACGTACATTATCTACGTTCTTTGCTGAGTGAATTAGAGCACAGCGTGTTCTCTAAATTTTGATTGAAATTCCCTTATTCGCTTTGCGTTGGTACTACTTTTGAACAGCTGATCGCTTTGTGTTTCTACAACTCAGCTGATTGGTGTTCTTTAAAACAATAAATTAAACGTTTAAACTGGAGGTATATAACCGAAATGCAGGTAATATTCATGTTTCTAAATAAATTACAGGTCAAATACTAATATTAATTATTATTGTAGAGAACATCGCAATCATTAAGAAGATCCAGAAACGCTGGATATCAACGTGCCTACCGAGAACGTCAACGCCAAAAAGAAATTAATAGGCTACGTGGACATTTACAGCAGCAACAACAACAGCAACAACAACATTTACAACAGCAACAACAACCAAATTACCAAAACATTGAATTGCAATATGAGCATTATCTTAACCATGTTAATGCCCATAAACAATTTAAATTAAAAATGATCGACAACGACTTTGGATACGCATGCGCTGTGTGTGATAGATTGTGGTTTAAAAACGACCTTAAAGCTATGCCTGCTGGCCGTTTTTTCCAGACTACTTACCAGTATTGAATCAAAGGTGTACGTTTCTTATTTTAGCTATCATAAGCCTATTTTAACTATTGCAACATAAATAATAAAATAAATTAAATTTTAAAAATTAAACAAGATAAATATGTATAATTGACTTAACCCTTGAATGCCCATGATACCTTTAAAGATACAACCATTATTAACGAGATTGTAAAGAATTATATAGGGGTTAATATTTCTAAATACTGCAAATTTAACAGTTTACACATCTACCTTGAGTTCAAACACTCACATCTTGTTTTTTTAAGAAATTCATTTAAATTTTTTTTATAAAATTTTTTTTTATTTGCATATAAAAACTATAAACATTACTTAAAGGAACTATTCATGTATGAACACATATCAGGTACATTTTCTTGACTAGTACATGACTTTGTTTTTTAAATAAATACTTATACATAGAACAAAAAATCACTCCAAACTAATTAATGAAATAATATCATCTTCGTCTGATGAACCAGAAGAGCTTGAGGTTTCGTATAAATTTCGCCCATTTACCATAGAGATGAGATCATCAGAAATTTCAAAATCATCACAGCATTTGGATACGCGTTTTAATGAACATCTAATATTAAGCAGCGAATGAAGCATTTTGGTTTTTAATCTGTTCCTTAGCTTAGTTTTTAAAATGTTCATGGCACTAAAAATTCGTCCAACCTCTGCATTTCTGAGTGGTAATACCAAAAAACTAAATACAAATTCGACAAGTTCCAAAAAAGGGGTTTCGTTTAATGCGTTTTTATATTCGCGGACTTCCGCCCAAAATTCAATGGAAGAGACACTTGTCCACTGTACGGTTATTAGCTTTCGCCACTATAGCTCTATTAATGCTATTTGACTTGAAGTATAACGAGACTTCTCTTCTTCTAAATGAGCAAATATATCTCGCTTTGTTACTTTCAAAGAATTTCAACAGAGAAAAAATTTATCTTCTCTAAAGAGTTCATATTATCAGGTAGGCGTTGTCGTAGCTGGTTTACCAACTCAATTATAAATAGCTGACAGTTTTTACGAATAATTTTTTGCATCTCGTCATTAATACTACCTTCATTTAACTTTAATTTTATATATTCTTCGAAGTCGTATGAAAAATATGGTGTTGGAATCAGAAAAGGGGTAAGGGGTGACAACAAAGGGTCAAATTCCTCAGAATATAGCACAACTTGACTACAATAAGTATAGAGCAATGTTTTAGGTCAGAAAATAACTTTGTAGGGTCAGCCGTATTACTTTCAAATGATTTATTTAATTTTTGGACCTCATGTAGGACTGGCTTTAAAAATATAAGATATGCCATGTTTGCATCCGTATATAAATTGTATAAAATCTTAGCTTTGTGGCACTTCTCTTTTCGTGAAGTAATACCAAAATGTGTTTTCAATTCAATCCACTGATCGGCTATACGTTTGACTGCGGTTTCAATCGACAACCAGCGCGTATCGCAAGCTCTAACTAACTTGTACGGCTCAATGCCATCGTTAATCGACGAAAAAATTTGCTTATAACTATTTTGCCTGGACGCAGATTTTGCAAACCAGTTATAAGTCTCAGAAAATGCAATCTCATGAGAGATGTACTCGGAAGCCCTGGATACGGCTAGTTGAATCGAGTGACAAACACATGGTATTAAAATTATGTCACTATTCAGTTTTTTTAGAAGCGCAATAACACCTTTGTTTCTTCCAACCATTGTGCTGGCATTGTCTGTCCCTAGCCCTTTCAATTTGCTTATATTTAATTTATATTCCTGAAGCGTTTTCAATACAGCATCTACTATACCCTCTGCAGTGGAGTGTGACAATTCTACTAATTTAAGAAATGTGTTGATAAAACGCCTCCCACTTGCAGTGTAGTACCGTATAACTATACCTAGCTGCTTTTTGGTGGCAATATCAGTGGACTCATCTATAATTAAGCTAAAATAATTACTGCCAATATCTTCTAGCAATTTTTTTGTAAAGTAGGGAGACAAGACATTTTTTATCAACGCACCACACTTTGTTCTTCCTAGTTGCAAGTCTCGCACAATAGCGCTATCCAAAAACGTATTTTTCTGCATCTTGCTTAAATGATCGACCGTACGAATAGATGAGTGTATTGTAATGTGGACTGCGTTTCGTAAAGCGGCTCGTTTTGAATTGACGCTTACACCCTTCGGTATAAATGAGACTGCTGGTTGCCCCCCAGTCTTAAATGGGGCTAATGCATCAATATGCTTTTTCCTGTTTGCATGTGCAATAAGGCCAGAAAGTTTTGGTTGTAATTTGCATGAACAATATTTGCAACTTAAGCAGTCATCTCTTAATATTAGCCACTTGTTGAACCTTTTGTCACTTAGCAAGCTCTGTCGAATTTTTTGTTTATATACCCTGAAATTATATTATATATTTATTATATTTATATTCGAAACAATGACAATAGGCAGTGAATCGCTTTACATACATTTTCTTTTTTTTGTTTCGAGGTTCTTCATCCTCAGATATTGAGCTTTCGCTGTCATTTGATGTCGATCCACTGTCAGAACACATTCATGGCGTCGCATACGTACAACGTCGTTCACATGAATTACTGCAAGTTCTTGTTATACAAATTAGTACAAATAACATTTTGAGTAAAAAAAGGCTAGAAAAAAGCCACGAAGCTAAACCGAAAATTATGAGGCTAAAGGACAAAAAAAAAATCTAAATCTAGCCTCGAAAAGGCTAACCTGGCAACACTGGTGCAGAACACAAAACCTCATCTCTGTCACCCATTCTCTCTCATCAACACGTAGTGAAGAATCACGCAACAGACACACACACATACTTACATTGCACTCAGACGCGCTGAGGCAAAACAAAAAGAAAAAAGGGGCGGCGCTTAGAAGTACAGTGGGCCGCCACCGTCCAAAAAAGGCACATAAATACAGTGACCAAAAAATTAATAATTATTTTGCACAGTGGGCATCAGTGCACCTATTAAATCGTGTTATATTTATTATAATAAATATATTTATATTTAATTTGTTTCTCTAACGATTTTATTATTAAATTCTTGACCCATCTCTTACTCAAAAAAAAAAAAAAAAAAATTTTTTTTTTTCTCTCTTTCTGTTCTCTCGTTTTTCGTATCTCAAATCGACAAGGGCTATAAACCTCAAAAGTCACTTAAAATTATTTTATAAATTTTGTTTAACACCTCATCCCAGTGATACATACATTACAATTAAAAATGCCAAAGAAATCAGAAAGCTCGCCCGTTGAACTTGATAGCGACTTGGCGCTTCAAGATTTTATTTTCGAGAGCAATAGAGTAGAATCCTTCTACTCAAAGTGGTCCACCACTCTCCTCAGTGACCACTCCATATCTCTTTTGAACGTTAAGCTTGAGCAACTTGAAAAATTATGGGATTCCTTAGTGAGCTCATACAAATCGGCTTCTCGCTCTGTTCACTTTTCAGAATCTAGCGGTTCAATAGAATAAAAATATGACAAATGCTCTGAAAGCTATGAGAATTGCAAGTATTAGATTTTAGATGCGCTGCAAATTCTCGGGGACAACTCTCAGTCCCCAACAAATACCTCACCTGCCTCAAATATCACTCCTGCTTCTTACACTCAAGAAGCATACATCAAAGTACCACCATGTGACACCGAAGTCTTCCATGGTGGATACGAAGACTGGCCTGGATTCCGAGATATGTTCACGACAGTCTATAAAAATCACCCTAAACTCACTCCTGCGCAAAAACTTTACCATCTCAGGTTAAAGACAAAAGGCCAAGCAGGACTCATTGTAAAGCAATATCCTTTAAGCAATGAGAATTTCGAAATATCTTTGGAAGCTCTTAAAGCTAGATATGAAAAGCGCAGAATATTGGTTGGCAATCAACTCAAGGCACTATTTAATATTCAGCCAGTTTACTCAGAAAGCGGTGAACAAATACAGAGGATTCAGAACACGATAAATAATTGTATCTCTACTCTCACAGCCCAAGGAATTCCCACAAGTGACTGGGACCCCATTCTATCTACCTCTGTTCTTCAAAACTGCGTTTCGTAAAGCGGCTCGTTTTGAATTGACGCTTACACCCTTCGGTATAAATGAGACTGCTGGTTGCCCCCCAGTCTTAAATGGGGCTAATGCATCAATATGCTTTTTCCTGTTTGCATGTGCAATAAGGCCAGAAAGTTTTGGTTGTAATTTGCATGAACAATATTTGCAACTTAAGCAGTCATCTCTTAATATTAGCCACTTGTTGAACCTTTTGTCACTTAGCAAGCTCTGTCGAATTTTTTGTTTATATACCCTGAAATTATATTATATATTTATTATATTTATATTCGAAACAATGACAATAGGCAGTGAATCGCTTTACATACATTTTCTTTTTTTTTGTTTCGAGGTTCTTCATCCTCAGATATTGAGCTTTCGCTGTCATTTGATGTCGATCCACTGTCAGAACACATTCATGGCGTCGCATACGTACAACGTCGTTCACATGAATTACTGCAAGTTCTTGTTATACAAATTAGTACAAATAACATTTTGAGTAAAAAAGGCTAGAAAAAAGCCACGAAGCTAAACCGAAAATTATGAGGCTAAAGGACAAAAAAAAAATCTAAATCTAGCCTCGAAAAGGCTAACCTGGCAACACTGGTGCAGAACACAAAACCTCATCTCTGTCACCCATTCTCTCTCATCAACACGTAGTGAAGAATCACGCAACAGACACACACACATACTTACATTGCACTCAGACGCGCTGAGGCAAAACAAAAAGAAAAAAGGGGCGGCGCTTAGAAGTACAGTGGGCCGCCACCGTCCAAAAAAGGCACATAAATACAGTGACCAAAAAATTAATAATTATTTTGCACAGTGGGCATCAGTGCACCTATTAAATCGTGTTATATTTATTATAATAATTATATTTATATTTAATTTGTTTCTCTAACGATTTTATTATTAAATTCTTGACCCATCTCTTACTCAAAAAAAAAAAAAAAAAAAAAAATTATTTTTTTTTCTCTCTTTCTGTTCTCTCGTTTTTCGTATCTCAAATCGACAAGGGCTATAAACCTCAAAAGTCACTTAAAATTATTTTATAAATTTTGTTCAACACCTCATCCCAGTGATACATACATTACAATTAAAAATGCCAAAGAAATCAGAAAGCTCGCCCGTTGAACTTGATAGCGACTTGGCGCTTCAAGATTTTATTTTCGAGAGCAATAGAGTAGAATCCTTCTACTCAAAGTGGTCCACCACTCTCCTCAGTGACCACTCCATATCTCTTTTGAACGTTAAGCTTGAGCAACTTGAAAAATTATGGGATTCCTTAGTGAGCTCATACAAATCGGCTTCTCGCTCTGTTCACTTTTCAGAATCTAGCGGTTCAATAGAATAAAAATATGACAAATGCTCTGAAAGCTATGAGAATTGCAAGTATCAGATTTTAGATGCGCTGCAAATTCTCGGGGACAACTCTCAGTCCCCAACAAATACCTCACCTGCCTCAAATATCACTCCTGCTTCTTACACTCAAGAAGCATACATCAAAGTACCACCATGTGACACCGAAGTCTTCCATGGTGGATACGAAGACTGGCCTGGATTCCGAGATATGTTCACGACAGTCTATAAAAATCACCCTAAACTCACTCCTGCGCAAAAACTTTACCATCTCAGGTTAAAGACAAAAGGCCAAGCAGGACTCATTGTAAAGCAATATCCTTTAAGCAATGAGAATTTCGAAATATCTTTGGAAGCTCTTAAAGCTAGATATGAAAAGCGCAGAATATTGGTTGGCAATCAACTCAAGGCACTATTTAATATTCAGCCAGTTTACTCAGAAAGCGGTGAACAAATACAGAGGATTCAGAACACGATAAATAATTGTATCTCTACTCTCACAGCCCAAGGAATTCCCACAAGTGACTGGGACCCCATTCTATCTACCTCTGTTCTTCAAAACTGCGTTTCGTAAAGCGGCTCGTTTTGAATTGACGCTTACACCCTTCGGTATAAATGAGACTGCTGGTTGCCCCCCAGTCTTAAATGGGGCTAATGCATCAATATGCTTTTTCCTGTTTGCATGTGCAATAAGGCCAGAAAGTTTTGGTTGTAATTTGCATGAACAATATTTGCAACTTAAGCAGTCATCTCTTAATATTAGCCACTTGTTGAACCTTTTGTCACTTAGCAAGCTCTGTCGAATTTTTTGTTTATATACCCTGAAATTATATTATATATTTATTATATTTATATTCGAAACAATGACAATAGGCAGTGAATCGCTTTACATACATTTTCTTTTTTTTGTTTCGAGGTTCTTCATCCTCAGATATTGAGCTTTCGCTGTCATTTGATGTCGATCCACTGTCAGAACACATTCATGGCGTCGCATACGTACAACGTCGTTCACATGAATTACTGCAAGTTCTTGTTATACAAATTAGTACAAATAACATTTTGAGTAAAAAAGGCTAGAAAAAAGCCACGAAGCTAAACCGAAAATTATGAGGCTAAAGGACAAAAAAAAATCTAAATCTAGCCTCGAAAAGGCTAACCTGGCAACACTGGTGCAGAACACAAAACCTCATCTCTGTCACCCATTCTCTCTCATCAACACGTAGTGAAGAATCACGCAACAGACACACACACATACTTACATTGCACTCAGACGCGCTGAGGCAAAACAAAAAGAAAAAAGGGGCGGCGCTTAGAAGTACAGTGGGCCGCCACCGTCCAAAAAAGGCACATAAATACAGTGACCAAAAAATTAATAATTATTTTGCACAGTGGGCATCAGTGCACCTATTAAATCGTGTTATATTTATTATAATAATTATATTTATATTTAATTTGTTTCTCTAACGATTTTATTATTAAATTCTTGACCCATCTCTTACTCAAAAAAAAAAAAAAAAAAATTTATTTTTTTTTCTCTCTTTCTGTTCTCTCGTTTTTCGTATCTCAAATCGACAAGGGCTATAAACCTCAAAAGTCACTTAAAATTATTTTATAAATTTTGTTTAACACCTCATCCCAGTGATACATACATTACAATTAAAAATGCCAAAGAAATCAGAAAGCTCGCCCGTTGAACTTGATAGCGACTTGGCGCTTCAAGATTTTATTTTCGAGAGCAATAGAGTAGAATCCTTCTACTCAAAGTGGTCCACCACTCTTCTCAGTGACCACTCCATATCTCTTTTGAACGTTAAGCTTGAGCAACTTGAAAAATTATGGGATTCCTTAGTGAGCTCATACAAATCGGCTTCTCGCTCTGTTCACTTTTCAGAATCTAGCGGTTCAATAGAATAAAAATATGACAAATGCTCTGAAAGCTATGAGAATTGCAAGTATCAGATTTTAGATGCGCTGCAAATTCTCGGGGACAACTCTCAGTCCCCAACAAATACCTCACCTGCCTCAAATATCACTCCTGCTTCTTACACGCAAGAAGCATACATCAAAGTACCACCATGTGACACCGAAGTCTTCCATGGTGGATACGAAGACTGGCCTGGATTCCGAGATATGTTCACGACAGTCTATAAAAATCACCCAAAACTCACTCCTGCGCAAAAACTTTACCATCTCAGGTTAAAGACAAAAGGCCAAGCAGGACTCATTGTAAAGCAATATCCTTTAAGCAATGAGAATTTCGAAATATCTTTGGAAGCTCTTAAAGCTAGATATGAAAAGCGCAGAATATTGGTTGGCAATCAACTCAAGGCACTATTTAATATTCAGCCAGTTTACTCAGAAAGCGGTGAACAAATACAGAGGATTCAGAACACGATAAATAATTGTATCTCTACTCTCACAGCCCAAGGAATTCCCACAAGTGACTGGGACCCCATTCTATCTACCTCTGTTCTTCAAAACTGCCGAACGAAACACTCTCCCTATGGGAACAATCTCTAAGTTCTCGAAAAGATTTGCCTAAGTGGTTCGAAATGAATAAATTTCTCACAAGCCGATATGAAGTGGTAGAAAGACTCGATACCTATCGGCCAACAAAGGCAAAACCCAATTTTAGCCACTTTACCCCAAAGATGCCTAATCAAAATTCCATATTTGCAAGCGAAAATCAAACTCAAACATTTGTTTCTGAGTTAACAAAGCCTTTCGCTTGCAAATTATGTAGATCCAATCATGCAATTAAATCGTGCATAAAGTTCAAGGACCTCTCAATACCTGAACGCCTCAAATTTGTCTCGTATTCCCATCTAAAAAGTGAATGTCAAAGCAAATTCCTTTGTGTATATTGCCAAAAACGACATCAATCCCTACTCCATTTTCAACCCCGAACTCTAAACACTCAAACAAAATTTAAATCTCAAAGAACTACAGCTCACGTAGTGACGCCAGTGAGAATAGCCGATGACATACCGTCTACCTCGAACGGTATTTCACATTCTCAACCCACTGAAAACACATCTCAACAAAAAGTAATGAAGGTATCTACTCACTTCTCCAGCAGTAACGGAACAACCCTACTCCCCACAGCAATAGTTCCTGTATACTGTACTGGTGAAATTTATAAGATCTGAGCCCTCATTGACCAAGGCTCGCAAAAAACATTAATTGCGTCAAGAACCCAAAAACTCCTTGGTTTACCTACCAAAGACTCCCACTACGAAATCTCCGGAATGGGAGGACTGGTGGTTCAAAATTCCAAAAAATTTGTGAGTTAACTCTTTGTTCACCAGACTTGAAAGAAAAAATTAATACTCAAGCGATAATATTACCCCAACTTACCCACTTTCTCCCCACTACAAGAGTGTCAAACCCAAACATTGCGGAGTTTTCTAAATTATCACTAGCCGACGCCAAATGCTTCACCCCTTCCCGAATTTATTTGGTAATCGGCAGCGACCTCATATTCCAGATTCTCCTGCAGGGTTTGCAGCACATAGCAAACGGCACTCTTATAGCCCAAAACACAATCTTCGGTTGGGTGATTAGCCAGTCAAGGAATCGGTATCAGCATTCACCACCCAAGTAAGTGAAACTGAAGACGAGTCGCTGAATAATTTATTGAAAAGGTTCTGGGAACAGGAGGAAGTCATCCCTACTCAAACTCGAACGGAATCCGATGTATTTTGCGAGGATCACTTCCGGACAACCACAACCCGCCAAGACGACGGAAGATACGTAGTTAAGTTACCCTTTAAATCGGATTTTCCTGAAGTATTAGCCCTCGGTCACTTCCGACCAGCCGCACAACAGCAATACCTCAGCATAGAAGGATCACTGGAGCGGAAACCGGAACTGCGTGATAAATACAATGAAGTCCTAGGAGAATATTTAGCTATGGACCACATGTCAGCGGTTTCACCCCGAGAAATGGTAAAAAATGGGAAATACCACTCGTTCTACTTGCCGCATCACGCTGTCATCAAACCCGACAGCAAAACCACAAAGGTGCGAGTCGTATTCAACGCGTCAAAAATGTCCCACTCAGGGAATTCGTTGAACGACGTGTTACATACAAGACCCATACTTCAGAACGATCTCATGTTAGTCATTCTCAAATGGAGAATGCACAAATATGTTGTTAATGGTGACATTGAAAAAATTCACAAAGAAGACTAAGACTTTCAGCGAATCCTCTTTCGCCCCTCTTCTCACTTGCCGATGCAGGATTTTAAGTTGAAAACCGTAACAGTTGGTGTTAATTGCGCCCCCTACTTGGGAATCCGAACTCTCCACCAACTAGCAGAGGATTGCAAGTCTCAACAGCCCCTCGCCAGTAGTATCATACTGCAACAAACTTACGTAGATGACATACTTTCTGGCGGTAATGAAATACAGTCCACTATTAAAGCGCTGTCTCAGGTTATCGAAGAGCTGAAGACAGCAGGTTTTCCCCTCAGGAAAATAACAGCAAATCACCCGAAAATTCTAGAAATTGTACCCCCCTCCGATCTCTTAGATGCTGATTTTCTGAAGTTCCACGACGCAAGCTCAACAAAAACCTTAGGGATACAATGCAATGCGTTGACAGATAGCTTCTCATATTCTTACGACCCAAACCCCACCACAAACTGTAGAACCAAACGCCAAATCCTATCCGCTGTAGCTAAACTTTTTGACCCGGCAGGATGGCTAACGCCAATTATGATATTAGCCAAAATACTCCTTCAACAACTCTGGATGAAAGGGACTGACTGGGACGAAAATGTGAAACGCGCTACTTTTCAAAAATGGACTTGCTTTCAAGAAAATCTTCCTGCCATAAAAGATATAAAAGTACCCCGCTGGGTACAGTTCTCCCCCGAAAAGCACATCCAACTGCATGGATTCTCAGATGCCTCCGAAAAGGCTTTCTGCGCCTGTATTTACCTACGAGTACAGCATAGCGAAACCCTTTTCACATCTCATTTACTTGCCGCAAAGAGCAAAGTGGCCCCCCTCCAAACCGTAAGTCTCCCACGACTGGAACTCAGCGGAGCAGTTATACTCTCCAAATTGGTAAAACAGATTCAAGCTGAACTCAATTTGCCATCTCACGAGTTATTTCTGTGGACAGATTCATCGATCGTCTTAGCCTGGCTGGAAAAGCCCCCTCACAATTGGAAGACCTATGTGGCGAACAGGATATCTCAAATCCTGCAGAATGTTAACAACGCCACCTGGCGTCACGTTTGCAGCAGCGACAACCCAGCCGACTTAGGCACGCGAGGATGTCGACCTCAGGATCTCACCGAAAATTCTCTTTGGTAGAAAGGCCCGGCGTGGCTCTCGAAACCGGCCAACCTCTGGCCTACCTCACGACTTCACCATTCATCTCCCCGGGAACAGAAGCACATATGTAGAAGTATTCCACACTGTGGAATCCTCAACCCTCCTCGAAAGATTTTCGTCACTGCCACGTGCACTTAGAGTACTCGCATATATGTATCGCTTCATCCGGAGATCCCGAAAACTACTAATTTCTCATACATTGCCTGTAACTCAAGAAGAAGTAAATGAAGCCAAACTGCAACTCATATTACAAACCCAAAGATCTTATTATGGTGAAACGATTGCACAGCTCGAAGCTTCAAACCTCATTAGCAAGAAAGACACTTTGCTTACTCTTAACCCATTTCTTCATAACAAAGGTATAATGCGCGTAAATGGGAGACTCAAATATGCCAGTCTCAGCTACAATGAGCGGCACCCTATAATCATCCCACCATTTTTTGTGTGTTCTTTTTAGAATTTCTCCACTCCACAATGTTGCATGCCGGAAACCTACTAATGGTGCGAATGGTGCAACAAGAATATTATATCCCGCGCCTTAAACCCACAATTAAAAAGTGCATTTTTCACTGTAAGACTTGTACGATATACAAGCAAAATATGAGGTCCCAAATTATGGCCGCTCTCCCCCCCGAGCGAGCTTCCTTTCCACACCACAGGAATCGATTTCGCTTCATATTTAAAGGCGTATGTCTGCGTCTTCATCTGCTTCTCCACTAAAGCGATCCATCTAGAAGTTTGCTCAAATTTGACCTCGGAAGCATTTCGAGCAGCGTTTGCTAGATTCGTTGGACGTCGCGGGCTCCCACACAAAATCATGTCAGACAATGGAAAAAATTTTGTCGGCGCTCAACGCGTGCTACAAAAGGAATTCTCCGCCTTCCTCAAGGAATCCTCAGCCGACATCGCCAGCAAATACTCAGCCCATGGATTTGAATGGCAATTCATTCCACCATATGCCCCTCATATGGGAGGCCTGTGGGAAGCAGCTGTCAAAAGTTTCAAATTCCCTTTTTTTAAAGTAGCTGGTAATCACAAATACAGCTTTGAAGAGCTCACCACTTTACTTGTCCGAATAGAGGCGGTCCTCAACTCCAGACCACTCTCACCGATGTCCCAAGATCCAAATGACCTGCTGCCGCTAACTCCTGGTCACTTTTTACGTGGGTCACTTCTAATGTCTCCACCGGAACCAAACGCTGAAAATCTCTCCCTAATAAATAAATGGCAGAAACTTAAAGTCCTCCATCATCAGTTCAGCACTCGATGGAAAAATAAGTACCTGAAGGAGTTACACAAGAGGTATAAATGGAAGTACCCCAAACAAACAAATTGTGTGTGCTACCCCCTGCGTGATTCACAGTTCCCCATTTGTATTTGTTCAATCTCTTCCGCTCTCAATTACTTATATCTCATTGAACATACTCATATACTATAAAGACGTTATTATATCACCTCTTGACTACTTTTTACTAAAGTCTCTTTGTATTATACTCACCTACAGGTCACGGAACAGCCTGGTATCGCACAAGTGCCGAATGTGCGGATGACTTCATGCTCTGTGCCACTGCAAAGCATTTCTTGCGATGTCACCGGAGGGCCGATACGAGTGCGCTCGAAGGCATAAACATTGCATCAATTGCCTCGCAACATCACATACCATGGGTGCATGTAATTCGCGAGCTAGTTGCCACCGCTGCACGCTAGGACATCACACCTTGCTGCATCGCACCAAGGCGAGCACGTCTAGAAGCCCAAATCCCTCGAGAAAACGAGTGGAGGCATTGCGGAGTCGCTCAGCCCAACTACGGAGACGTCAACTGAAGCAGCTAGTTGGCGCGGCAAGAAAAGCGATCGACACCTTGGAAAAGGGGGACTGGCACCTTCCTGCGCTTCAACGTTATATACATTTTTACTGATTATTACTTTCCCGTTTGAACAACGAACCAAATCGCATCGCTCCTCGCTCTGCCGGTCAACACTTAATTTAATCATCATTTTTATTATTACAATTTTTTCCTCTACTGACAATTTGCTATCCACGGCTTTCAGTAATCGCATTATTTTCCAATGTATTGAAATTTATACGGAATAAACTGAATGTACACTTTCAAATTGAAAGGCATCAATTTTTTCTCTCATTGAGTGCACCCTGCATTGCATATTGAGCAAACTCCCCAGCTGAACATACATACAATGTACTTACCAATGGTCATCTGCAACACAATCGTTTAATACCTCCACAAATATATTTAAAAAGGCTATGATTGCGCTGCCGTTCAAATTATCGCTTCGTTAATAGGCATTTTTTTTTTTTTTTTTTTCAAAAGTTATGGAACTTTAAAACGTAAGGAGTCTCGGCGTAATTCTTTGTTCATCACTTCATAACTCGCAAAATATTATGTTTATCAAACAAATTTCTAAATATTATAAAATAAGTCCTTTTTTTATAGACAAAGAGTCAGAGATTCATAAAAAAATTGTTTATGTAAACCTTTTTATGACTTTTTTAATAAAAAAAATCAATTTGCTGAAAATCATGTTTGCACAATTTTAAATTTTTTTAAATATATACATATGTTGTGATAAAACGCATATCAAAGAAATAACTGACCAATTTTTGAAGAGTGTTACCTTATAGGGCCTGATATATACATTTTTCCGTGAAGCTGAGAGCATGCAAGTATTAAGCAAGCTTCCTCGTTGCTTGTTACAATTTATGGCACAGCGCTTAATCCCAATTATGTAAGTTCTAAATGTGGTGCCCAATAGCCATTGTGACAATAAACATGAATCAAAAGTGCAGGACAATTTTTCAAATGATATACATATGTATGTATGCACATATTTATATTTACGCAAAAAAAAATGTAAAAACGTACTTATATATATTTCTCCATAGCATTTTAAACTTAAAAAATAAATGCCATTTTACGCATTTTTATTAAAAATGGTGATTTCCGAAATAGTACTATAACTTCAAAAATTAAAAACTGTTGTTGTTTTTTCACAAACAAATCTTCCATAAACTGGCCTTGAGCTCAATAAAATTATAAAATATTAACATTTACTAGGCCAACAGAAAAATGAACAAACATTTGTAGACAAGGATGAGCACGCCTTAAAAATGCATATAATGTAAAATAAAAACAGAATTTGCAAAATAAAAACACAAACAACAACCACACAAACAAGTTAAATAGCGGCAGATCAGTTGCTCTTGTTTGTAGTTGGTTTGTTTAAGGAAGATGAAATAAACACAACAGCCAACTCGGCTAGCGTAGCACAATAGGTAGCGTATTGGCTCTGCAACTCCAAGCTCCCGGGTTCAAAGCCTGAGAGAAGTGGTTATGAAAATTAAATTAAAAATAATTTAATTTAATAATCAAAAAGAAGTCTGATGAGGAAATGTGGTGATTTCCGAAATAGTACTATAACTTCAACCATTAAAAACTGTTGTTGTTTTTTCACAAACAAATCTTCCATAAACTGGCCTTGAGCTCAATAAAATTATAAAATATTAACATTTACTAGGCCAACAGAAAAATGAACAAACATTTGTAGACAAGGATGAGCACGCCTTAAAAATGCATATAATGTAAAATAAAAACAGAATTTGCAAAATAAAAACACAAACAACAACCACACAAACAAGTTAAATAGCGGCAGATCAGTTGCTCTTGTTTGTAGTTGGTTTGTTTAAGGAAGATGAAATAAACACAACAGCCAACTCGGCTAGCGTAGCACAAAAGGTAGCGTATTGGCTCTGCAACTCCGAGCTCCCGGGTTCAAAGCCTGAGAGAAGTGGTTTTGAAAATTAAATTAAAAATAATTTAATTTAATAATCAAAAAGAAGTCTGATGAGGAAATGTGGTGATTTCCGAAATAATACTATAACTTCAACCATTAAAAACTGTTGTTGTTTTTTCACAAACAAATCTTCCATAAACTGGCCTTGAGCTCAATAAAATTATAAAATATTAACATTTACTAGGCCAACTGAAAAATGAACAAACATTTGTAGACAAGGATGAGCACGCCTTAAAAAAATGCATATAATGTGAAGTATAACAAAATTTGCAAAATAAAAACACAAACAACAACCACACAAACAAGTTAAATAGCGGCAGATCAGTTGCTCTTGTTTGTAGTTGGTTTGTTTAAGGAAGATGAAATAAACACAACATCCAACTCGGCTAGCGTAGCACAATAGGTAGCGTATTGGCTCTGCAACTCCGAGCTCCCGGGTTGAAAGCCTGAGAGAAGTGGTTATGAAAATTAAATTAAAAATTATTTAATTTAATAATCAAAAAGAAGTCTGATGAGGAAATGTGGTGATATCCGAAATAGTACTATAACTTCAACCATTAAACACTGTTGTTGTTTTTTCACAAACAAATCTTCCATAAACTGGCCTTGAGCTGAATAAAATTATAAAATTTTAACATTTTTATTAATATTTTTTCAAATAAATATATAAAACGTCATTATAAAATATAAAGTGCTTGCCAAAATAATGGCACATAAACATGTTGACCAGCACCCGGATTATAAAATTCGCTATCGCTAAAACTCTATCGCCAAGAAATGTACTGTTAAAAATGGTGAAGGATAGAAAAGAGCGTGGATGAACATGAGGTAAAAAATTTTAAAAATCTACAAAGCATTATGATTCCTAATATTGTTTCCAAATAATGTTAGCAGCAAGGTCAAACAAAAATCGTTTAAGAAATACAATGGAGCAAAGCGGTGACAATTCTTTAATTAGCGATAAACATTTGAACAGCCTAGATGAGCGTTGTTGGCAGTTGTCGGTCAAATGGAAGTTAGCGAGCCACTGGTGAGTTGAGAGCATTTATAAAATGCTATATTGTTATCTATAATTCCGCACGAACATACATATGTACATATTATATGTATCTTAAAATGTCCAATAATTTATAATTACAGAGAAGTAAACTATTAAATTTATTTATTATAAAATTAGATGAAAATTATGAAAATATGAATATTTTATGGAATAAAATGCGCAAAACTAACAATAATAATGGAAATTTGTATGAAAAACATTTTTTTTATTGAAAAACAGCAATAGACCATTAAAAAAAAATTATTAAAAATCAATATAAATTTTTAGATGCTTCAACTTGCTAAAATATCTTTGGCTACATAACTACATATTCCATCATTTTCTTAAATTTTTTAATAAAATTTTATTTTGATTATATTATTTTTGTCGTAACTGAATGTATTTAAAAAAAAGTAAGAAAAAAAATTTAATAACTCACAAATTTCAGTAATTAAAATGGGTATTTACAACTTGTTGTCTATCAGCAATGCCATGACGAGTACTAGTTATTTCACAAACGGAATTAAAATTCTCGTCAAAATTTAAGCTATCAGTATCCTCAATTCCATTCCTTATATTATTCAATATTACCACATTGTGCAAAATTATAAACGAATTTTTAATTTTTCCGGCTAAAACTGGATCATACACAAGAACTCTATCTTTTGAAAGGCATCGAAATCTAGACTTCAAATAATATACGCATACATATACATATGTGCGTGTTTTTATAAATTTGTATGTTATACGTATACATGTTAATTAATATAACATACCGCTTGTATGTATGTTTATTCAGTGTCCTCCTTTTCGGTACATACATACATACATATATACCATACATGTTCAGTGTCTTTGGATGTAGTCTTAATTTTTATGTGCGATCCGTCAATGGCTTTTATGACCCCTGGAAATGTGAACTTTTGATAAAATCTGAGAGAATGAAGAATTATTAAATTATCTTAAGATATATTACTCTTCAATTTACTTTTCTTTTACTGCTTGTTGTTTCCAAATGTTGATGGGAACTTTATGTATCTAGTTAATAACTACGAGTATTTGTCTATGAAATTGGCATTTCCCTAATGCACCTGCTAGTGCTGCTTTGGAATAATAATAAATTGGCGCTTACACTACATACATAGCTCAGTGTTTGGCGGAGCTTCTCCTACCATTTGTAGTGTGCGTCTTTATCTTGGGCGACGAATTCCATTAAAACCATTTCTGCATATTTCTTTTGGAACGCGAAATATTTCAGTAAACCGTTCCTCTGATATACAAAAGGGATCCGTGGACTCTTGCAATAATTTTATTTTACTTCGCAATCGATTCCTTAAAACTCGCTGAGAGTTCAATGAAATAATATACAAATATCTTTTTGTTTGCAAAATAGAGCGAGATTGCGGCACTATAGACCTGCTCATTGTATATCGCAAGACTGGTGAAGATGTCAAGGAATTCGCCGACACAGATTGGGCGAATGATCCATCCGACAGAAAGTCGTACACAGGGTTCGCATTTGTAATAGGAGGCAGCTCTTTTTCGTGGGCTTCTACGAAGCAAAGCATAACAGCGTTTAGTAGCCTTAGCGACGGCTGCGAAAGAGTTAGTATACCTCAGTAAGATATTGACCGAGTTAGGGTGGTCAAATTCAACACCGATGACGTTATATGGTGACAACATCAGTGCGCAGCATATTGCACGCATCCCAGTACATCATAAGCGTACTAAGCACATATAAATTAAGTATCATTTTGTTTGTGAAAAAGTTGAAAATAATTAAATTAATTTGGAATATAATTAGAATGTTTGGAGATATCTTGACAAAATGTTTAGGTAAACAAAAGCATTGTAATTTTTTAAATTTGCTTGGATTACAGTACAGTTTGTTTTTAAGTTCAATAATAAGATTAAGAAGAAGTGAAAATCTAATCTTAATATTTGTATTAACGTCTTTAGTGTGGCAACAATGCGTACGAAATGTCACACGTTCTTTTAATCTTTTACATTCGCAGTTGTAAGTTTCAGTCTCTACTTTGAACATTGAAGTTCGTTAGCGTTGAATTAACACTGCATTCCACTTGTGTATAGATATTATATACATTGTTGAAGACATGGACTTAATCCAGCTTTCGGATTAACAGCTGGCCCATTTTCGCCGCAAGTCATCATCATGATATAGTGGCAGCGTCAAGCAGAGGGTGACTGGCACCTTCCTGCGCTTCAACGTTATATACATTTTTACTGACTATTACTTTCCCGTTTGAACAACGAACCAAATCGCATCGCTCCTCGCTCTGCCGGTCAACACTTAATTTAATCATCATTTTTATTATTACAATTTTTTCCTCTACTGACAATTTGCCATCCGCGGCTTTCAGTAATCGCATTATTTTCCAATGTATTGAAATTTATACGGAATAAACTGAGTGTAAACTTTCAAATTGAAAGGCATCAATTTTTTCTCTCATTGCGTGTACCCTGTATTGCATATTCAGCTAACTCCCCAGCTGAACATGGTCCTATCGACGCCGTTGTAATAAAACTCCAAAAAATACGAACAAAGCTACGGCGGCCATCTCAAAAGTTCAAAAAAGTTATAAAAACGACCGAGCGAGCGTGAGCAATTTTCTCTTTAAGCGGTGCGAAAATTATAAATTTACAAAAAACCATACAAAGTTAACCTTTTTAATAAAATTTAATTGCGAAAAAGCATTTTAAAAGTGTAAAAAGCTAAAAATCTTTAAATTTATGAAAAGAAAAGTGCTTTAAAAGACGTGAAATAAACGCGAAGAATTTAAGTGGGTGTACAGAAAAGTGCAGTTTCTGTACAGTGCGTTTACAAAATTGTGTGCATTTTGCATTGATTTTAAAATAAAAAACTAAATATAAGCTTGAAAATAGAAGTGTAAAACTAAAGCGAAATAAAGCAAAGTGTAGCTGAAAATACAGTGAAAAAAAAGCGTGTGGAAATACATATGTAAGTATCTATTCATACAATAAAATAAATAACGTATAAAAACTAAATATAAGCGTGAACATAGTCGTGTAAAACTACAACGTAATAAAGCAAAAGTGCAACTGCAAGTACAGTGGAAAAAAAGCGCACAAAGAAGAGATTTGGAAAAAATTGTGCATAAAAATTAAATATAAATTAAAATTTCTGGGAAAACAGCGTGTGGAAATAAGTTTTCATAAAATAAAAGTTTAAGTACAAAACTAAAAGAATTCAACTAAAAGTGCGAAAAACAACAAAAAAATATACATGAAAAATTACTGAAAAAAAAAGGCGTTCAATATACATACATACATATGTATGTACATAAGTATTCATAAAAATTAAATTCTGAGTACAAAATTAAAAGAAATTCAACTAAAAGTGCAAAAACAACAAAAAAAAAATATAAATGAAAAATTCTGAAAAAAAGCGTTTAAAGCAAATGATATTAATAAAATAAAATTTTGAAAATTAAATTTCGCGTCACGTTACGTGCGCTTAGAAAAACAAAACTTTTAAACGTTAATTATTAAAAATTACAAAATAAAAACCAAAAAACAAAATCATCGACAATTCAACCAACCAGGCATCTTCGCAGCCACCAGGAGCAGCGGAACTCCGAAGTACTGAAAAATCACGCCACTGGTTCTCACCCATAATTTGCGTCATCACTCCACCGTCAAAAGTACCGCAACATCAAATCACGCCACCGCACATTTGGCGCCATCATCTACATACATACATACATACGAAGTGGAAAAGTACCGCAAATATAAGGGCTAAGTACATTCCCCTATGGCTGAGTAAGTTGGCAATATTCTTACACACATATGTATATATGTACATACATAACCACATACTCTAACCCACGTACATACATGTATACAGGTGTACATACATTTGTGCATATCTCTCAATAAATGTATGCACATTTGTACACTCAATAGTGAGTAACATTAAAAGATTAGCGTTTCGATAAAACCTTTGCGGTCTCCTGTACCAATAAATTGTACAGAGAATTAACGCTAATCTTCTAATATACTCTTACTCAGGCCATCTCAAAAATCCTCCCCCTAATTGCGACCGAAACGGCTGTTTTTGTATGTACATACGTACGCATATACACACATCCCTACATACGTACATATTGAGCAGAGTGCAGAACAGTGTTGCCAGGTGATGAAGAAAAACGAGGCTAGATTGGCAAAAAAAAAAGTTAGAAAAGGCTGAAACTAAAAAAAAAGAAGCTAAAAAAAGTCATCATTTTTTGATGTGTAAACATCTATAGCCGCGGTAGGGCAAATCTCTTACGCCAATACTACCATAAAAACTCCATATAAAAAAGAGTAAGACGTTTTTGATTGGTCAAGAACGACTCTGTGTGAAAATGCGTGTGCCGTCTGACGTATGTGTTAGTATTATATTGACCCAGAAAGCAAAATCAATTAACTTTGTGTTGCATGCAATTAGGCGCATAATTTTTATAAACTATGCGGCTTAAAGCATAGGGTGTTCTCTAAATTTAGATTGGCACAGTTTAATCGGTTTGCTGGTGCACGGGAATTAGGAAACAATTTTCAGTGGCATTCACTTATCTTGGGTGGAGATTTTAATTTTAATTTCGCGGAAACAGAAGCGGTACCACTCAATAAATTTTTGTTTGATGCATTCTTTCTATTATTCATAGTTTTATACTTAAGCACCAAAAAAATTCATTTCTCCTTGAAAAATTGCAAATTGCTCATTATTCTCTTCCCACTATTCTCCCCCTATTCTTTGTTTATTATTACTCAAGATATTTCATCCGCAACGGGATTGCGCAATCTTGTATTCTATCATTCTTGGTTTGATGGAACAAAAAACCTGTTTGATTTGTCCGAACATACACCTGTCCACTTGACAGCTTTGCCAGATAGAAATGCAGTGAAGAGGATAATGCACGAGTTAATGCCAATAAAGGCTGTTAATGCAGATAAGCTCCCATGTCTGTCTTGGGTATTATCTACGTTCTTTGGTATTGACACAAAAAGCAAAATTAATTATATTTAATCGGGAGCACCCTGTACCTTTGAGTTGCATGCAATTAGGCGCAAATTTTTACAAACTGTGTGCAAAGAACGTACATTATCTACGTTCTTTGCTGAGTGAATTAGAGCACAGCGTGTTCTCTAAATTTTGATTGAAATTCCCTTATTCGCTTTGCGTTGGTACTACTTTTGAACAGCTGATCGCTTTGTGTTTCTACAACTCAGCTGATTGGTGTTCTTTAAAACAATAAATTAAACGTTTAAACTGGAGGTATATAACCGAAATGCAGGTAATATTCATGTTTCTAAATAAATTACAGGTCAAATACTAATATTAATTATTATTGTAGAGAACATCGCAATCATTAAGAAGATCCAGAAACGCTGGATATCAACGTGCCTACCGAGAACGTCAACGCCAAAAAGAAATTAATAGGCTACGTGGACATTTACAGCAGCAACAACAACAGCAACAACAACATTTACAACAGCAACAACAACCAAATTACCAAAACATTGAATTGCAATATGAGCATTATCTTAACCATGTTAATGCCCATAAACAATTTAAATTAAAAATGATCGACAACGACTTTGGATACGCATGCGCTGTGTGTGATAGATTGTGGTTTAAAAACGACCTTAAAGCTATGCCTGCTGGCCGTTTTTTCCAGACTACTTACCAGTATTGAATCAAAGGTGTACGTTTCTTATTTTAGCTATCATAAGCCTATTTTAACTATTGCAACATAAATAATAAAATAAATTAAATTTTAAAAATTAAACAAGATAAATATGTATAATTGACTTAACCCTTGAATGCCCATGATACCTTTAAAGATACAACCATTATTAACGAGATTGTAAAGAATTATATAGGGGTTAATATTTCTAAATACTGCAAATTTAACAGTTTACACATCTACCTTGAGTTCAAACACTCACATCTTGTTTTTTTAAGAAATTCATTTAAATTTTTTTTATAAAATTTTTTTTTATTTGCATATAAAAACTATAAACATTACTTAAAGGAACTATTCATGTATGAACACATATCAGGTACATTTTCTTGACTAGTACATGACTTTGTTTTTTAAATAAATACTTATACATAGAACAAAAAATCACTCCAAACTAATTAATGAAATAATATCATCTTCGTCTGATGAACCAGAAGAGCTTGAGGTTTCGTATAAATTTCGCCCATTTACCATAGAGATGAGATCATCAGAAATTTCAAAATCATCACAGCATTTGGATACGCGTTTTAATGAACATCTAATATTAAGCAGCGAATGAAGCATTTTGGTTTTTAATCTGTTCCTTAGCTTAGTTTTTAAAATGTTCATGGCACTAAAAATTCGTCCAACCTCTGCATTTCTGAGTGGTAATACCAAAAAACTAAATACAAATTCGACAAGTTCCAAAAAAGGGGTTTCGTTTAATGCGTTTTTATATTCGCGGACTTCCGCCCAAAATTCAATGGAAGAGACACTTGTCCACTGTACGGTTATTAGCTTTCGCCACTATAGCTCTATTAATGCTATTTGACTTGAAGTATAACGAGACTTCTCTTCTTCTAAATGAGCAAATATATCTCGCTTTGTTACTTTCAAAGAATTTCAACAGAGAAAAAATTTATCTTCTCTAAAGAGTTCATATTATCAGGTAGGCGTTGTCGTAGCTGGTTTACCAACTCAATTACAAATAGCTGACAGTTTTTACGAATAATTTTTTGCATCTCGTCATTAATACTACCTTCATTTAACTTTAATTTTATATATTCTTCGAAGTCGTATGAAAAATATGGTGTTGGAATCAGAAAAGGGGTAAGGGGTGACAACAAAGGGTCAAATTCCTCAGAATATAGCACAACTTGACTACAATAAGTATAGAGCAATGTTTTAGGTCAGAAAATAACTTTGTAGGGTCAGCCGTATTACTTTCAAATGATTTATTTAATTTTTGGACCTCATGTAGGACTGGCTTTAAAAATATAAGATATGCCATGTTTGCATCCGTATATAAATTGTATAAAATCTTAGCTTTGTGGCACTTCTCTTTTCGTGAAGTAATACCAAAATGTGTTTTCAATTCAATCCACTGATCGGCTATACGTTTGACTGCGGTTTCAATCGACAACCAGCGCGTATCGCAAGCTCTAACTAACTTGTACGGCTCAATGCCATCGTTAATCGACGAAAAAATTTGCTTATAACTATTTTGCCTGGACGCAGATTTTGCAAACCAGTTATAAGTCTCAGAAAATGCAATCTCATGAGAGATGTACTCGGAAGCCCTGGATACGGCTAGTTGAATCGAGTGACAAACACATGGTATTAAAATTATGTCACTATTCAGTTTTTTTAGAAGCGCAATAACACCTTTGTTTCTTCCAACCATTGTGCTGGCATTGTCTGTCCCTAGCCCTTTCAATTTGCTTATATTTAATTTATATTCCTGAAGCGTTTTCAATACAGCTTCTACTATACCCTCTGCAGTGGAGTGTGACAATTCTACTAATTTAAGAAATGTGTTGATAAAACGCCTCCCACTTGCAGTGTAGTACCGTATAACTATACCTAGCTGCTTTTTGGTGGCAATATCAGTGGACTCATCTATAATTAAGCTAAAATAATTACTGCCAATATCTTCTAGCAATTTTTTTGTAAAGTAGGGAGACAAGACATTTTTTATCAACGCACCACACTTTGTTCTTCCTAGTTGCAAGTCTCGCACAATAGCGCTATCCAAAAACGTATTTTTCTGCATCTTGCTTAAATGATCGACCGTACGAATAGATGAGTGTATTGTAATGTGGACTGCGTTTCGTAAAGCGGCTCGTTTTGAATTGACGCTTACACCCTTCGGTATAAATGAGACTGCTGGTTGCCCCCCAGTCTTAAATGGGGCTAATGCATCAATATGCTTTTTCCTGTTTGCATGTGCAATAAGGCCAGAAAGTTTTGGTTGTAATTTGCATGAACAATATTTGCAACTTAAGCAGTCATCTCTTAATATTAGCCACTTGTTGAACCTTTTGTCACTTAGCAAGCTCTGTCGAATTTTTTGTTTATATACCCTGAAATTATATTATATATTTATTATATTTATATTCGAAACAATGACAATAGGCAGTGAATCGCTTTACATACATTTTCTTTTTTTTGTTTCGAGGTTCTTCATCCTCAGATATTGAGCTTTTGCTGTCATTTGATGTCGATCCACTGTCAGAACACATTCATGGCGTCGCATACGTACAACGTCGTTCACATGAATTACTGCAAGTTCTTGTTATACAAATTAGTACAAATAACATTTTGAGTAAAAAAGGCTAGAAAAAAGCCACGAAGCTAAACCGAAAATTATGAGGCTAAAGGACAAAAAAAAAATCTAAATCTAGCCTCGAAAAGGCTAACCTGGCAACACTGGTGCAGAACACAAAACCTCATCTCTGTCACCCATTCTCTCTCATCAACACGTAGTGAAGAATCACGCAACAGACACACACACATACTTACATTGCACTCAGACGCGCTGAGGCAAAACAAAAAGAAAAAAGGGGCGGCGCTTAGAAGTACAGTGGGCCGCCACCGTCCAAAAAAGGCACATAAATACAGTGACCAAAAAATTAATAATTATTTTGCACAGTGGGCAACAGTGCACCTATTAAATCGTGTTATATTTATTATAATAATTATATTTATATTTAATTTGTTTCTCTAACGATTTTATTATTAAATTCTTGACCCATCTCTTACTCAAAAAAAAAAAAAAAAAAAAATTTATTTTTTTTTCTCTCTTTCTGTTCTCTCGTTTTTCGTATCTCAAATCGACAAGGGCTATAAACCTCAAAAGTCACTTAAAATTATTTTATAAATTTTGTTTAACACCTCATCCCAGTGATACATACATTACAATTAAAAATGCCAAAGAAATCAGAAAGCTCGCCCGTTGAACTTGATAGCGACTTGGCGCTTCAAGATTTTATTTTCGAGAGCAATAGAGTAGAATCCTTCTACTCAAAGTGGTCCACCACTCTCCTCAGTGACCACTCCATATCTCTTTTGAACGTTAAGCTTGAGCAACTTGAAAAATTATGGGATTCCTTAGTGAGCTCATACAAATCGGCTTCTCGCTCTGTTCACTTTTCAGAATCTAGCGGTTCAATAAAATAAAAATATGACAAATGCTCTGAAAGCTATGAGAATTGCAAGTATCAGATTTTAGATGCGCTGCAAATTCTCGGGGACAACTCTCAGTCCCCAACAAATACCTCACCTGCCTCAAATATCACTCCTGCTTCTTACACTCAAGAAGCATACATCAAAGTACCACCATGTGACACCGAAGTCTTCCATGGTGGCTACGAAGACTGGCCTGGATTCCGAGATATGTTCACGACAGTCTATAAAAATCACCCTAAACTCACTCCTGCGCAAAAACTTTACCATCTCAGGTTAAAGACAAAAGGCCAAGCAGGACTCATTGTAAAGCAATATCCTTTAAGCAATGAGAATTTCGAAATATCTTTGGAAGCTCTTAAAGCTAGATATGAAAAGCGCAGAATATTGGTTGGCAATCAACTCAAGGCACTATTTAATATTCAGCCAGTTTACTCAGAAAGCGGTGAACAAATACAGAGGATTCAGAACACGATAAATAATTGTATCTCTACTCTCACAGCCCAAGGAATTCCCACAAGTGACTGGGACCCCATTCTATCTACCTCTGTTCTTCAAAACTGCGTTTCGTAAAGCGGCTCGTTTTGAATTGACGCTTACACCCTTCGGTATAAATGAGACTGCTGGTTGCCCCCCAGTCTTAAATGGGGCTAATGCATCAATATGCTTTTTCCTGTTTGCATGTGCAATAAGGCCAGAAAGTTTTGGTTGTAATTTGCATGAACAATATTTGCAACTTAAGCAGTCATCTCTTAATATTAGCCACTTGTTGAACCTTTTGTCACTTAGCAAGCTCTGTCGAATTTTTTGTTTATATACCCTGAAATTATATTATATATTTATTATATTTATATTCGAAACAATGACAATAGGCAGTGAATCGCTTTACATACATTTTCTTTTTTTTGTTTCGAGGTTCTTCATCCTCAGATATTGAGCTTTCGCTGTCATTTGATGTCGATCCACTGTCAGAACACATTCATGGCGTCGCATACGTACAACGTCGTTCACATGAATTACTGCAAGTTCTTGTTATACAAATTAGTACAAATAACATTTTGAGTAAAAAAGGCTAGAAAAAAGCCACGAAGCTAAACCGAAAATTATGAGGCTAAAGGACAAAAAAAAAATCTAAATCTAGCCTCGAAAAGGCTAACCTGGCAACACTGGTGCAGAACACAAAACCTCATCTCTGTCACCCATTCTCTCTCATCAACACGTAGTGAAGAATCACGCAACAGACACACACACATACTTACATTGCACTCAGACGCGCTGAGGCAAAACAAAAAGAAAAAAGGGGCGGCGCTTAGAAGTACAGTGGGCCGCCACCGTCCAAAAAAGGCACATAAATACAGTGACCAAAAAATTAATAATTATTTTGCACAGTGGGCATCAGTGCACCTATTAAATCGTGTTATATTTATTATAATAAATATATTTATATTTAATTTGTTTCTCTAACGATTTTATTATTAAATTCTTGACCCATCTCTTACTCAAAAAAAAAAAAAAAAAAATTTATTTTTTTTTCTCTCTTTCTGTTCTCTCGTTTTTCGTATCTCAAATCGACAAGGGCTATAAACCTCAAAAGTCACTTAAAATTGTTTTATAAATTTTGTTTAACACCTCATCCCAGTGATACATACATTGCAATTAAAAATGCCAAAGAAATCAGAAAGCTCGCCCGTTGAACTTGATAGCGACTTGGCGCTTCAAGATTTTATTTTCGAGAGCAATAGAGTAGAATCCTTCTACTCAAAGTGGTCCACCACTCTTCTCAGTGACCACTCCATATCTCTTTTGAACGTTAAGCTTGAGCAACTTGAAAAATTATGGGATTCCTTAGTGAGCTCATACAAATCGGCTTCTCGCTCTGTTCACTTTTCAGAATCTAGCGGTTCAATAGAATAAAAATATGACAAATGCTCTGAAAGCTATGAGAATTGCAAGTATCAGATTTTAGATGCGCTGCAAATTCTCGGGGACAACTCTCAGTCCCCAACAAATACCTCACCTGCCTCAAATATCACTCCTGCTTCTTACACTCAAGAAGCATACATCAAAGTACCACCATGTGACACCGAAGTCTTCCATGGTGGATACGAAGACTGGCCTGGATTCCGAGATATGTTCACGACAGTCTATAAAAATCACCCTAAACTCACTCCTGCGCAAAAACTTTACCATCTCAGGTTAAAGACAAAAGGCCAAGCAGGACTCATTGTAAAGCAATATCCTTTAAGCTATGAGAATTTCGAAATATCTTTGGAAGCTCTTAAAGCTAGATATGAAAAGCGCAGAATATTGGTTGGCAATCAACTCAAGGCACTATTTAATATTCAGCCAGTTTACTCAGAAAGCGGTGAACAAATACAGAGGATTCAGAACACGATAAATAATTGTATCTCTACTCTCACAGCCCAAGGAATTCCCACAAGTGACTGGGACCCCATTCTATCTACCTCTGTTCTTCAAAACTGCCGAACGAAACACTCTCCCTATGGGAACAATCTCTAAGTTCTCGAAAAGATTTGCCTAAGTGGTTCGAAATGAATAAATTTCTCACAAGCCGATATGAAGTGGTAGAAAGACTCGATACCTATCGGCCAACAAAGGCAAAACCCAATTTTAGCCACTTTACCCCAAAGATGCCTAATCAAAATTCCATATTTGCAAGCGAAAATCAAACTCAAACATTTGTTTCTGAGTTAACAAAGCCTTTCGCTTGCAAATTATGTAGATCCAATCATGCAATTAAATCGTGCATAAAGTTCAAGGACCTCTCAATACCTGAACGCCTCAAATTTGTCTCGTATTCCCATCTAAAAAGTGAATGTCAAAGTAAATTCCTTTGTGTATATTGCCAAAAACGACATCAATCCCTACTCCATTTTCAACCCCGAACTCTAAACACTCAAACAAAATTTAAATCTCAAAGAACTACAGCTCACGTAGTGACGCCAGTGAGAATAGCCGATGACATACCGTCTACCTCGAACGGTATTTCACATTCTCAACCCACTGAAAACACATCTCAACAAAAAGTAATGAAGGTATCTACTCACTTCTCCAGCAGTAACGGAACAACCCTACTCCCCACAGCAATAGTTCCTGTATACTGTACTGGTGAAATTTATAAGATCTGAGCCCTCATTGACCAAGGCTCGCAAAAAACATTAATTGCGTCAAGAACCCAAAAACTCCTTGGTTTACCTACCAAAGACTCCCACTACGAAATCTCCGGAATGGGAGGACTGGTGGTTCAAAATTCCAAAAAATTTGTGAGTTAACTCTTTGTTCACCAGACTTGAAAGAAAAAATTAATACTCAAGCGATAATATTACCCCAACTTACCCACTTTCTCCCCACTACAAGAGTGTCAAACCCAAACATTGCGGAGTTTTCTAAATTATCACTAGCCGACGCCAAATGCTTCACCCCTTCCCGAATTTATTTGGTAATCGGCAGCGACCTCATATTCCAGATTCTCCTGCAGGGTTTGCAGCACATAGCAAACGGCACTCTTATAGCCCAAAACACAATCTTCGGTTGGGTGATTAGCCAGTCAAGGAATCGGTATCAGCATTCACCACCCAAGTAAGTGAAACTGAAGACGAGTCGCTGAATAATTTATTGAAAAGGTTCTGGGAACAGGAGGAAGTCATCCCTACTCAAACTCGAACGGAATCCGATGTATTTTGCGAGGATCACTTCCGGACAACCACAACCCGCCAAGACGACGGAAGATACGTAGTTAAGTTACCCTTTAAATCGGATTTTCCTGAAGTATTAGCCCTCGGTCACTTCCGACCAGCCGCACAACAGCAATACCTCAGCATAGAAGGATCACTGGAGCGGAAACCGGAACTGCGTGATAAATACAATGAAGTCCTAGGAGAATATTTAGCTATGGACCACATGTCAGCGGTTTCACCCCGAGAAATGGTAAAAAATGGGAAATACCACTCGTTCTACTTGCCGCATCACGCTGTCATCAAACCCGACAGCAAAACCACAAAGGTGCGAGTCGTATTCAACGCGTCAAAAATGTCCCACTCAGGGAATTCGTTGAACGACGTGTTACATACAAGACCCATACTTCAGAACGATCTCATGTTAGTCATTCTCAAATGGAGAATGCACAAATATGTTGTTAATGGTGACATTGAAAAAATTCACAAAGAAGACTAAGACTTTCAGCGAATCCTCTTTCGCCCCTCTTCTCACTTGCCGATGCAGGATTTTAAGTTGAAAACCGTAACAGTTGGTGTTAATTGCGCCCCCTACTTGGGAATCCGAACTCTCCACCAACTAGCAGAGGATTGCAAGTCTCAACAGCCCCTCGCCAGTAGTATCATACTGCAACAAACTTACGTAGATGACATACTTTCTGGCGGTAATGAAATACAGTCCACTATTAAAGCGCTGTCTCAGGTTATCGAAGAGCTGAAGACAGCAGGTTTTCCCCTCAGGAAAATAACAGCAAATCACCCGAAAATTCTAGAAATTGTACCCCCCTCCGATCTCTTAGATGCTGATTTTCTGAAGTTCCACGACGCACGCTCAACAAAAACCTTAGGGATACAATGCAATGCGTTGACAGATAGCTTCTCATATTCTTACGACCCAAACCCCACCACAAACTGTAGAACCAAACGCCAAATCCTATCCGCTGTAGCTAAACTTTTTGACCCGGCAGGATGGCTAACGCCAATTATGATATTAGCCAAAATACTCCTTCAACAACTCTGGATGAAAGGGACTGACTGGGACGAAAATGTGAAACGCGCTACTTTTCAAAAATGGACTTGCTTTCAAGAAAATCTTCCTGCCATAAAAGATATAAAAGTACCCCGCTGGGTACAGTTCTCCCCCGAAAAGCACATCCAACTGCATGGATTCTCAGATGCCTCCGAAAAGGCTTTCTGCGCCTGTATTTACCTACGAGTACAGCATAGCGAAACCCTTTTCACATCTCATTTACTTGCCGCAAAGAGCAAAGTGGCCCCCCTCCAAACCGTAAGTCTCCCACGACTGGAACTCAGCGGAGCAGTTATACTCTCCAAATTGGTAAAACAGATTCAAGCTGAACTCAATTTGCCATCTCACGAGTTATTTCTGTGGACAGATTCATCGATCGTCTTAGCCTGGCTGGAAAAGCCCCCTCACAATTGGAAGACCTATGTGGCGAACAGGATATCTCAAATCCTGCAGAATGTTAACAACGCCACCTGGCGTCACGTTTGCAGCAGCGACAACCCAGCCGACTTAGGCACGCGAGGATGTCGACCTCAGGATCTCACCGAAAATTCTCTTTGGTAGAAAGGCCCGGCGTGGCTCTCGAAACCGGCCAACCTCTGGCCTACCTCACGACTTCACCATTCATCTCCCCGGGAACAGAAGCACATATGTAGAAGTATTCCACACTGTGGAATCCTCAACCCTCCTCGAAAGATTTTCGTCACTGCCACGTGCACTTAGAGTACTCGCATATATGTATCGCTTCATCCGGAGATCCCGAAAACTACTAATTTCTCATACATTGCCTGTAACTCAAGAAGAAGTAAATGAAGCCAAACTGCAACTCATATTACAAACCCAAAGATCTTATTATGGTGAAACGATTGCACAGCTCGAAGCTTCAAACCTCATTAGCAAGAAAGACACTTTGCTTACTCTTAACCCATTTCTTCATAACAAAGGTATAATGCGCGTAAATGGGAGACTCAAATATGCCAGTCTCAGCTACAATGAGCGGCACCCTATAATCATCCCACCATTTTTTGTGTGTTGTTTTTAGAATTTCTCCACTCCACAATGTTGCATGCCGGAAACCTACTAATGGTGCGAATGGTGCAACAAGAATATTATATCCCGCGCCTTAAACCCACAATTAAAAAGTGCATTTTTCACTGTAAGACTTGTACGATATACAAGCAAAATATGAGGTCCCAAATTATGGCCGCTCTCCCCCCCGAGCGAGCTTCCTTTCCACACCACAGGAATCGATTTCGCTTCATATTTAAAGGCGTATGTCTGCGTCTTCATCTGCTTCTCCACTAAAGCGATCCATCTAGAAGTTTGCTCAAATTTGACCTCGGAAGCATTTCGAGCAGCGTTTGCTAGATTCGTTGGACGTCGCGGGCTCCCACACAAAATCATGTCAGACAATGGAAAAAATTTTGTCGGCGCTCAACGCGTGCTACAAAAGGAATTCTCCGCCTTCCTCAAGGAATCCTCAGCCGACATCGCCAGCAAATACTCAGCCCATGGATTTGAATGGCAATTCATTCCACCATATGCCCCTCATATGGGAGGCCTGTGGGAAGCAGCTGTCAAAAGTTTCAAATCCCATTTTGTTAAAGTAGCTGGTAATCACAAATACAGCTTTGAAGAGCTCACCACTTTACTTGTCCGAATAGAGGCGGTCCTCAACTCCAGACCACTCTCACCGATGTCCCAAGATCCAAATGACCTGCTGCCGCTAACTCCTGGTCACTTTTTACGTGGGTCACTTCTAATGTCTCCACCGGAACCAAACGCTGAAAATCTCTCCCTAATAAATAAATGGCAGAAACTTAAAGTCCTCCATCATCAGTTCAGCACTCGATGGAAAAATAAGTACCTGAAGGAGTTACACAAGAGGTATAAATGGAAGTACCCCAAACAAACAAATTGTGTGTGCTACCCCCTGCGTGATTCACAGTTCCCCATTTGTATTTGTTCAATCTCTTCCGCTCTCAATTACTTATATCTCATTGAACATACTCATATACTATAAAGACGTTATTATATCACCTCTTGACTACTTTTTACTAAAGTCTCTTTGTATTATACTCACCTACAGGTCACGGAACAGCCTGGTATCGCACAAGTGCCGAATGTGCGGATGACTTCATGCTCTGTGCCACTGCAAAGCATTTCTTGCGATGTCACCGGAGGGCCGATACGAGTGCGCTCGAAGGCATAAACATTGCATCAATTGCCTCGCAACATCACATACCATGGGTGCATGTAATTCGCGAGCTAGTTGCCACCGCTGCACGCTAGGACATCACACCTTGCTGCATCGCACCAAGGCGAGCACGTCTAGAAGCCCAAATCCCTCGAGAAAACGAGTGGAGGCATTGCGGAGTCGCTCAGCCCAACTACGGAGACGTCAACTGAAGCAGCTAGTTGGCGCGGCAAGAAAAGCGATCGACACCTTGGAAAAGGGGGACTGGCACCTTCCTGCGCTTCAACGTTATATACATTTTTACTGACTATTACTTTCCCGTTTGAACAACGAACCAAATCGCATCGCTCCTCGCTCTGCCGGTCAACACTTAATTTAATCATCATTTTTATTATTACAATTTTTTCCTCTACTGACAATTTGCTATCCACGGCTTTCAGTGTATTTTCCAATGTATTGAAATTTATACGGAATAAACTGAATGTACACTTTCAAATTGAAAGGCATCAAATTTTTCTCTCATTGAGTGCACCCTGCATTGCATATTGAGCAAACTCCCCAGCTGAACATACATACAATGTACTTACCAATGGTCATCTGCAACACAATCGTTTAATACCTCCACAAATATATTTAAAAAGGCTATGATTGCGCTGCCGTTCAAATTATCGCTTCGTTAATAGGCATTTTTTTTTTTTTTTTTTCAAAAGTTATGGAACTTTAAAACGTAAGGAGTCTCGGCGTAATTCTTTGTTCATCACTTCATAACTCGCAAAATATTATGTTTATCAAACAAATTTCTAAATATTATAAAATAAGTCCTTTTTTTATAGACAAAGAGTCAGAGATTCATAAAAAAATTGTTTATGTAAACCTTTTTATGACTTTTTTAATAAAAAAAATCAATTTGCTGAAAATCATGTTTGCACAATTTTAAATTTTTTTAAATATATACATATGTTGTGATAAAACGCATATCAAAGAAATAACTGACCAATTTTTGAAGAGTGTTACCTTATAGGGCCTGATATATACATTTTTCCGTGAAGCTGAGAGCATGCAAGTATTAAGCAAGCTTCCTCGTTGCTTGTTACAATTTATGGCACAGCGCTTAATCCCAATTATGTAAGTTCTAAATGTGGTGCCCAATAGCCATTGTGACAATAAACATGAATCAAAAGTGCAGGACAATTTTTCAAATGATATACATATGTATGTATGCACATATTTATATTTACGCAAAAAAAAATGTAAAAACGTACTTATATATATTTCTCCATAGCATTTTAAACTTAAAAAATAAATGCCATTTTACGCATTTTTATTAAAAATGGTGATTTCCGAAATAGTACTATAACTTCAAAAATTAAAAAATGTTGTTGTTTTTTCACAAACAAATCTTCCATAAACTGGCCTTGAGCTCAATAAAATTATAAAATATTAACATTTACTAGGCCAGCAGAAAAATGAACAAACATTTGTAGACAAGGATGAGCACGCATTAAAAATGCATATAATGTAAAATAAAAACAGAATTTGCAAAATAAAAACACAAACAACAACCACACAAAAAAGTTAAATAGCGGCAGATCAGTTGCTCTTGTTTGTAGTTGGTTTGTTTAAGGAAGATGAAATAAACACAACAGCCAACTCGGCTAGCGTAGCACAATAGGTAGCGCATTGGCTCTGCAACTCCGAGCACCCGGGTTCAAAGCCTGCGAGAAGTGGTTATGAAAATTAAATTTAAAATAATTTAATTTAATAATCAAAAAGAAGTCTGATGAGGAAATGGGGTGATTTCCGAATTAGTACTATAACTTCAACCATTAAAAACTGTTGTTGTTTTTTCACAAACAAATCTTCCATAAACTGGCCTTGAGCTCAATAAAATTATAAAATATTAACATTTACTAGGCCAACAGAAAAATGAACAAACATTTGTAGACAAGGATGAGCACGCCTTAAAAATGCATATAATGTAAAATAAAAACAGAATTTGCAAAATAAAAACACAAACAACAACCACACAAACAAGTTAAATAGCGGCAGATCAGTTGCTCTTGTTTGTAGTTGGTTTGTTTAAGGAAGATGAAATAAACACAACAGCCAACTCGGCTAGCGTAGCACAATAGGTAGCGTATTGGCTCTGCAACTCCAAGCTCCCGGGTTCAAAGCCTGAGAGAAGTGGTTATGAAAATTAAATTAAAAATAATTTAATTTAATAATCAAAAAGAAGTCTGATGAGGAAATGTGGTGATTTCCGAAATAGTACTATAACTTCAACCATTAAAAACTGTTGTTGTTTTTTCACAAACAAATCTTCCATAAACTGGCCTTGAGCTCAATAAAATTATAAAATATTAACATTTACTAGGCCAACTGAAAAATGAACAAACATTTGTAGACAAGGATGAGCACGCCTTAAAAAAATGCATATAATGTGAAGTATAACAAAATTTGCAAAATAAAAACACAAACAACAACCACACAAACAAGTTAAATAGCGGCAGATCAGTTGCTCTTGTTTGTAGTTGGTTTGTTTAAGGAAGATGAAATAAACACAACATCCAACTCGGCTAGCGTAGCACAATAGGTAGCGTATTGGCTCTGCAACTCCGAGCTCCCGGGTTGAAAGCCTGAGAGAAGTGGTTATGAAAATTAAATTAAAAATTATTTAATTTAATAATCAAAAAGAAGTCTGATGAGGAAATGTGGTGATATCCGAAATAGTACTATAACTTCAACCATTAAACACTGTTGTTGTTTTTTCACAAACAAATCTTCCATAAACTGGCCTTGAGCTGAATAAAATTATAAAATTTTAACATTTTTATTAATATTTTTTCAAATAAATATATAAAACGTCATTATAAAATATAAAGTGCTTGCCAAAATAATGGCACATAAACATGTTGACCAGCACCCGGATTATAAAATTCGCTATCGCTAAAACTCTATCGCCAAGAAATGTACTGTTAAAAATGGTGAAGGATAGAAAAGAGCGTGGATGAACATGAGGTAAAAAATTTTAAAAATCTACAAAGCATTATGATTCCTAATATTGTTTCCAAATAATGTTAGCAGCAAGGCCAAACAAAAATCGTTTAAGAAATACAATGGAGCAAAGCGGTGTCAATTCTTTAATTAGCGATAAACATTTGAACAGCCTAGATGAGCGTTGTTGGCAGTTGTCGGTCAAATGGAAGTTAGCGAGCCACTGGTGAGTTGAGAGCATTTATAAAATGCTATATTGTTATCTATAATTCCGCACGAACATACATATGTACATATTATATGTATCTTAAAATATCCAATAATTTATAATTACAGAGAAGTAAACTATTAAATTTATTTATTATAAAATTAGATGAAAATTATGAAAATATGAATATTTTATGGAATAAAATGCGCAAAACTAACAATAATAATGGAAATTTGTATGAAAAACATTTTTTTTATTGAAAAACAGCAATAGACCATTAAAAAAAAATTATTAAAAATCAATATAAATTTTTAGATGCTTCAACTTGCTAAAATATCTTTGGCTACATAACTACATATTCCATCATTTTCTTAAATTTTTTAATAAAATTTTATTTTGATTATATTATTTTTGTCGTAACTGAATGTATTTAAAAAAAAGTAAGAAAAAAAATTTAATAACTCACAAATTTCAGTAATTAAAATGGGTATTTACAACTTGTTGTCTATCAGCAATGCCATGACGAGTACTAGTTATTTCACAAACGGAATTAAAATTCTCGTCAAAATTTAAGCTATCAGTATCCTCAATTCCATTCCTTATATTATTCAATATTACCACATTGTGCAAAATTATAAACGAATTTTTAATTTTTCCGGCTAAAACTGGATCATACACAAGAACTCTATCTTTTGAAAGGCATCGAAATCTAGACTTCAAATAATATACGCATACATATACATATGTGCGTGTTTTTATAAATTTGTATGTTATACGTATACATGTTAATTAATATAACATACCGCTTGTATGTATGTTTATTCAGTGTCCTCCTTTTCGGTACATACATACATACATATATACCATACATGTTCAGTGTCTTTGGATGTAGTCTTAATTTTTATGTGCGATCCGTCAATGGCTTTTATGACCCCTGGAAATGTGAACTTTTGATAAAATCTGAGAGAATGAAGAATTATTAAATTATCTTAAGATATATTACTCTTCAATTTACTTTTCTTTTACTGCTTGTTGTTTCCAAATGTTGATGGGAACTTTATGTATCTAGTTAATAACTACGAGTATTTGTCTATGAAATTGGCATTTCCGTAATGCACCTGCTAGTGCTGCTTTGGAATAATAATAAATTGGCGCTTACACTACATACATAGCTCAGTGTTTGGCGGAGCTTCTCCTACCATTTGTAGTGTGCGTCTTTATCTTGGGCGACGAATTTCATTAAAACCATTTCTGCATATTTCTTTTGGAACGCGATATATTTCAGTAAACCGTTCCTCTGATATACAAAAGGGATCCGTGGACTCTTGCAATAATTTTATTTTACTTCGCAATCGATTCCTTAAAACTCGCTGAGAGTTCAATGAAATACTATACAAATATATTTTTGTTTGCAAAATAGAGCGAGATTGCGGCACTATAGACCTGCTCATTGTATATCGCAAGACTGGTGAAGATGTCAAGGAATTCGCCGACACTGATTGGGCGAATGATCCATCCGACAGAAAGTCGTACACAGGGTTCGCATTTGTAATAGGAGGCAGCTCTTTTTCGTGGGCTTCGACGAAGCAAAGCATAACAGCGTTTAGTAGCCTTAGCGATGGCTGCGAAAGAGGTAGTATACCTCAGTAAGATATTGACCGAGTTAGGGTGGTCAAATTCAACACCGATGACGTTATATGGTGACAACATCAGTGCGCAGCATATTGCACGCATCCCAGTACATCATAAGCGTACTAAGCACATATAAATTAAGTATCATTTTGTTTGTGAAAAAGTTGAAAATAATTAAATTAATTTGGAATATAATTAGAATGTTGGAGATATCTAGACAAAATGTTTAGGTAAACAAAAGCATTGTAATTTTGTAAATTCGCTTGGATTACAGTAGTTTGTTTTTTAGTTCAATAATAAGATTAATAAGAAGTGGAAATCTAATCTTAATATTTGTATTAATGTCTGTAGTCTGGCAACAATGCGTACGAAATGTCACACGCTCTTTTAAGTTTGTAAGTTTCAGTCTCTACTTTGAACATTGAAGTTCGTTAGCGTTGAATTGACACTGCATTCCACTTGTGTATAGATATTATATACATATATACTTACCAATGGTCATCTGCAACACAATCGTTTAATACCTCCCCAAATATATTTAAAAAGGCTATGATTGCGCTACCGTTCAAATTATCGCTTCGTTAATAGGCATTTGTTTTTTTTTTTTTTCAAAAGTTATGGAACTTTAAAACGTAAGGAGTCCCGGCGTAATTCTTTGTTCATCACTTCATAACTCGCAAAATATTATGGTTATCAAACAAATTTCTAAATATTATAAAATAAGTCCTTTTTTTATAGACAAAGAGTCAGAGATTTATAAAAAAATTGTTTAAGTAAACTTTTTTATGACTTTTTTAATAAAAAAAATCAATTGCTGAAAATCATGTTTGCACAATTTAAAATTTTTTTAAATATATGTATACATATGTTGTGATAAAACGCATATCAAAGAAATAACTGAAGAGCGTTACCATATAGGGCCTGATATATACATTTTTCCGTGAAGCAGAGCGCATGCAAGTAATAGACAAGCTTCCTCGTTGCTTGTTACAATTTATGGCACAGCGCTTAATCCCAATCATGTAAGTTCTTAATGTGGTGCCCAATAGCCATTGTGACAATAAACATGAATCGAAAGTGCAGGACAATTTTTCAAATGATATACATATGTATGTATGCACATATTTATATTTACGCAAAAAAAATTTAAAAACGTACTTATATATATTTCTCCATAGCATTTTAAACTTAAAAAATAAATGCCATTTTACGCATTTTTATTAATATTTTTTCAAATAAATATATAAAACGTTATTATAAAATATAAAGTGCTTGCTAAAATAATGGCGCATAAACATGTTGACCAGCACCCGGATTCCAAAATTCGCTATCGCTAAAACTCTATCGCCAAGAAAGTACTGTTAAAAATGGTAAAGGATAGAAAAGAGCGTGGATGAATATGAGGTAAAAAATTTTAAAAATCTACAAAGCATTATGATTCCTAATATTGTTTCCAAATAATGTTAGCAGCAAGGCCAAACAAAAATCGTTTAAGAAATGCAATGGAGCAAAGCGGTGTCAATTCTTTAATTAGCGATCAACATTTCAACAGCCTAGATGAGCGTATCATTGGCGTGATGACCGCAGTGGCAGTTGTCGGTCAAATGGAAGTTAGCGAGCCACTGGTGAGTTGAGAGCATTTATAAAATGCTATATTGTTATCTATAATTTCGCAGGAACATATGTACATACATATGTATATGTATCTTAAAATCTCCAATAATTTATAATTACAGAGAAGTAAATTATTAAATTTATTTATTATAAAATTAGAAGAAAATTATGAAAATATGAATATTTTATGGAATAAAATGCGCAAAACTAGTTGCAAACATAGTTACAATAAATCAATGGAAATTTTTATGAAAAACATTTTTTTATTGAAAAACAGCAATAGACCATAAAAATAAATTTTTAAAAATCAATTTCAGTTATTAGATGCTTCAACTTGCTACAATATCTTAGGCTACATAACTACATATTCCATAATTTTCTTAAATTTTTTAATAAAATTTGATTTTGATTATATTATTTTTGTCGTAACTGAATGTATTTAAAAAAAGTAAGAAAAACATTTTAATAACTCACAAATTTCAGTAATTAAAATGGGTATTTACAACTTGTTGTCTATCAGCAATGCCATGACGAGTACTAGTTATTTCACAAACGGAATTAATATTCTCGTCAAATTTTAAGCTGTCAGCATCCTCAATTCCATTCCTTATTTTAATTCAATATTATCATATTCTGCAAACTTATAAACGAATTTTTAATTTTTCCGGCTAAAACTGGATCATACGTGTTTTTATACATTTGTATGTTATACGTATGTATGTATACATGTTAATTAATATAACATACCGCTTGTATGTATGTTTATTGAGTGTCCTCCTTTTCGGTACATACATACATATATACCATACATGTTCAATGTCTTTGGATTTAGACTTAATTTTTAGGTGCGATCCATCAATGGCTTTTATGACCCCTGGAAATGTGAACTTTTGATAAAATCTGAGAGAATGAAGAATTATTAAACTATCTTAAGATATATTACTCTTTAATTTACTTTCCTTTTACTGCTTGTTTTTCTTCAAATGTTGATGGGAACTTTATGTATCTAGTTAATAACTATGTACGAGTATTTGTCTATGAAATTGGCATTTCCGTAATGCACCTGCTAGTGCTGCTTTGGAATAATAATAAATTGGCGGTTACACTACATATGTACATACATAGCTCAGTGTTTGGCGGAGCTTCTCTTACCATTTGTAGTGTGCGTGTTTATCTTGGGCGAAAAATCGCAATGCGATTGATTTTCTTTGCAGCATAAAGGGACGAATTTCATTAAAACCATTTCTGCATATTTCTTTTAGAACGCGAAATATTTCAGTAAAGCGTTCCTCTGATCTACAAAAGGGATCCGTGGACTCTCGCAATAATTTTATTTTACTTCGCAATCGATTCCTTAAAACTCGCTGAGAGTTCAATGAAATACTATACAAATATCTTTTTGTTTGCAAAATAGAGCGAGATTGCGGCACTATAGACCTGCTCATTGTATATCGCAAGACTGGTGAAGATGTCAAGAAATTCGCCGACACAGATTGGGCGAATGATCCGTCCGACAGAAAGTCGTACACAGGGTTCGCATTTGTATTAGGCGGCAGTTTTTTTTTCGTGGGCTTCGACGAAGCAAAGCATAACAGCGTTTAGTAGCCTTAGCGACGGCTGCGAAAGAGTTAGTATACCTCAGTAAGATATTGACCGAGTTAGGGTGGTCAAATTCAACACCGATGACGTTATATGGTGACAACATCAGTGCGCAGCATATTGCACACATCCCAGTACATCATAAGCGTACTAAGCACATATAAATTAAGTATCATTTTGTTTGTGAAAAAGTTGAAAACAATTATATTAATTTGGAATATAATTAGAATGTTGGAGATATCTTGACAAAATGTTTAGGTAAACAAAAGCGTAATTTTGTAAATTTGCTTGGATTACAGTAAAGTTTGTTTAAGTTCAATAATAAGATTAAAAAGAAGTGGAAATATAATCTTAATATTTGTATTAACGTCTGTAGTCTGGCAACAATGCGTACGAAATGTCACACATTCTTTTAATCTTTTACATTCGCAGTTGTAAGTTTCAGTCTCTACTTTGAACATTGAAGTTCGTTAGCGTTGAATTGTCACTGCATTACACTTGTGTATAGATATTATATACATATGTATGTACCTACTTACCAATGGGCATCTGCAACAAACTCGTTCAATACCTTCACAAATATATTTAAAAAGGCTATGATTGCGCTACCGTTAATAGGCATTTGTTTTTTTTTTGTCCAAAAGTTATGGAACATTAAAACGTAAGGAGTCCCGGCGTAATTCTTTGTTCATCACTTCATAACTCGCAAATTATTATGTTTATCAAACAAATTTCTAAATATTAAAAAATCAGTCCTTTTTTTATAGACAAAGAGTCAGAGATTTATAAAAAAAATTGTTTAAGTAAACATTTTTATGACTTTTTTAATAAAAAAAAATCAATTTGCTGAAAATTATGTTTGCTAAATTATGTTTTTTAAATATATACATATGTTGTGATAAAACGTATATCAAAGAAATAACTGACCAATTTTTGAAGAGTGTTACCTTATAGGGCCTGATATATAAATTTTTCCGTAAAGCTGAGCGCATGAGTTATAGATATCCACACATGTATTTAGTTATATGTACATGTGTACAGATACATTTGTTTACTACCTAAGTGGCGAATCGCGGAAATATCAGCACATTCCGGAGAGATAACAGAGAGTCTATCATTGATATAGCATTAACGAGTGGCTCACTGGCTGGATGCACTAAGTGGATGGTCAGCGAGCATTACACTCACAGCGACCATCAAGCAATCCTGCTAGATATCTCTAGAGACAACCGCACCGACCAAAGCGGTCACGGTAATAAACACCATCACCGCTCTTGGCGCCCGGCAACTCTTGACAAGGACCTGTTTACTCTTGTCTTAAGAGAAGCATCCAACAAGATGTGTCCAGAACAAGAAGCAGTAAAGGGAGCCTGCGAGTTCGTTTCCGACCTCACAATGGCATGCGACGCAGCGATGTCACGTAAAATGTTTAATACAACCCGTAAACAGGTGTACTGGTGGAACGATACCATCAGGGAGCTAAGAGCGAGTTGTCTTAGGGAAAGAAGAAGTTGTCAGAGGCAAATAGCGATGCCAGGACATGAAGGTAGGCGAGAAAGATTCAAAATTTTAAGAAAGAAATTGAAAGATGAAATTCGGAGTAGCAAAAAAGCATCATTTAAGATTCTTTGCGACGAAGCTGACAAGAACCCCTGGGGAAACGCTTATACGGTTGTAATGTCAAGAATTTCTAAGGCGCCTCAGGAAAAATGCCCACTGTTGCTAGACGTAATTGTAAAATCCTTGTTTCCTTATCGTGATACGGTGAGCCTACCACGCGCTCCCGCTTCCGTTAGCGGAATTGTCGGGGTGACTGCTGATGAAGTGATGGAAATCGCCAAAGCGATCGGTGACCGCAAAGCAACTGGCCCTGATAACATCCCGAATAGGGCTCTCAAAATGGCCATTGCGGAGGACCCGCAGTTGTATGCTAGAGTGATGGAGTCAAATAAGGCGTCAAAAACTTACGGTGCTCTATCAAGAATGCTCCCAAACATAGGCGGACCTAGAAGCAGCAAACGGTCCATTTTAGCTACAGTTATCAGCTCAGCCTTGCTGTATGCAGCGCCAGTCTGGGCTAAGTCATTGAAAGTAAAAGCCTACCGGAAGCCTTACGAAACTGTGTATAGACTATGCGCTCTACGAGTGACGTGCGCGTATAAAACAACTTCGGATGACGCGGCAATGGTCGTCGCGGGTATGACTCCCTTCGATATACTGGCTGAAGAAAGAGAGAGACTATATCAGCGGAGAAAGCAGTTCGACAACGCAGAGGTAATTGCTGTCCAAGAAAAGGCGTTATCCTTAGAAAAATGGCAGGAGCGCTGGGATAACTCCGAAAAAGGAAGATGGACACACACCCTTATTCCCAACATTCAGAAGTGGGTCAGTCGAAAGCACGGGGAAGTCAACTTTCACCTTACCCAATTCCTTACTGGCCATGGCTGCTATAGAAAATACCTGAACCGCTTCGGGCTGGACGATTCCGCCCTCTGCCCAACGTGCAATGTAGACGAAGATGCGAGGCACGTCTTATTTTCTTGTCCACGATTTTCAGCAGTTACGATTAACATAAGTACTCTATCTGCAGATCCGCTTAGTCCGGATAATATAATCGATACAATGCTTAGCTCTATCCGAAATTGGGAAGCAATAAGTGGCGCTATAGCAGAAATACACAAAAAGCTAAAGTACGCGGAGTGGTCCCGAAAAAACCGGTGAGATTTCTACCACTTTCACAGCGTACTGCATTATTCGATTTTGCTCGGAACCACGTCCGTTCCGACAGAATCGATCGCTAGGGAGATTTTAAGTAATTTACATCGTCAAAGTGTAAATAAAACACGGGTTGGAACCGAACGCACTCCTCCCGTGTAATCAGGACGGATCTGGATATCGTTCGCCGGACCATCCAAACAAAGTTTAGCCCCGTTAGATATAGCTCGGAACCTCGTCCGTTCCGACAGCTACGATTGAAGACATGCTCTGCGAATGACCAGCAAAACTACATCCGAGTCCCTCTACCTGCTGAACCGATGCTGCCGTAGAAATTGCCCACCAGGATCTACGGCTGCACAGCATACAACATAATGGGTGCCGCTTGGAACCAAGTTCGTTCCAACGGTTTCGCCAGGTTGTGGACGGTAAGGTAAAGTGAGAAGAAAACGCGGGTTGGAACCGAACGCTTTCCTCTCGTTCGTTGGACCACCCACACAAAGCTTAGTTCCGCTAGATGTTGCTCGGAACCTCGTCCGTTCCGACAAATATGACTGGATACAAGCTCTACGTTTGAGTAGGTAATCTTAAGCGTCAAAGTGAGGAAATTATGAGGCTGGAACCAAACGCTCTTCAGCTCCAGTTTATTGTGGCTCCTGGTATTCGTTTGCTGGACCACCTCGGTCATGCTACTCGCTGAGTCTGCGCAGCAAGGGAACTTGTTCATCGGGCTCGTTTTGTCTGCAGAGTTCATAGCCGGGCAAGAAGCCGCTCGGAACCAAGTCCGTTCCGACGGCCTCGGCTTACTATAGCGCTCTTCATAGTGTCAGCAATGCTGAGTAGGCGGAAATCAACTAACCTGTGAAATTGGCTGCTCGGATTCCCGTCCATTCCGACAGCCTCAAGTAAGTTCAACTTCGAATTATATAGATAATAAAACTAACTTAGAACATTTAAGTAGTGTCAGATGTCAGGCATATAAACGCAATTAGGCGGACATTACACAAGTGGGCGGGGACGACGGACCCGACACGGGTGGGCTAGTTAGACCAACAGAGGTGGTGCCAAGTAGATGCAACTTCCACGGACTGCATCAAGACGGTAACGGACTTAGAGCTTAGTGCTCAAACTGCCTCCCGACGAAATACTTGACGGTAGTACCGGGAGGGGAACGGTACGTGACAGTACGAGGTTTAGTGCAGGTTAAAGTCCCACACTGACGGGGTGAAGGCTTTCGATGCTTACTCCTCGTAAAACAAAAAAAAAAAAAAAACTACCTAAGTGCAGCAGAGAAAACATAAATATGTATGTATAGTTATAAGTATTAGTTATAGATATCCACACATGTGTACAAATATGTATTAGTTGTACACATATGTATATATTTAGTTATATGTACATATGTACAGATACATTTGTTTACTACCTAAGAGCAGCAGAGAAAATATAAATATGTATGTATAGTTATAAGTACTAGTTATAGATAGTCTCACATGTGTATAAATACTTATGGTTATCAGTAAAAATCAGAACAATATAATATAAAACCCGAAACCCTAAATGTTTCCCTGCCTTTCTTAAAAGTAGATAGGTACACATAAGATTTGGAAAACAACTGTCGGTAGTAGCATAAGTATAAATAGAAGTAGTTTGAAAAAGAACAGAATAAATTTACCGCTGAGCACAGAGCACCGCGTTCAACCACTTATTTAATTGGCGCCCAACGAGTTTTTGTAAGTCTGTTCCCAAAATCCTTATGTCAGGATAATAGAACAGCAGAAAAACACCCTAAAACAAAAAAAATCGAGTGAAATCGAAAATCGTGAACACGTTTTTCTTCAAACGATCCGGAAAAAAAAGACAGGTCAACAATCCCACGCCAAGGACAACGGGACATGAAGGTGTTTTTAATGTAAGCATACCTATTATCTAAGAAAAGAAAAGATAATTGAAATTGTACGCTAGGAATAAGATCCAATTTTGCCAAGTTTTGTGAAAAGAAACATTTCGCTTGTTGTTTATTTTCACAAAACTTGGCAAAATTGGATCTTATTCCTAGCGTAGGTGTAAAATGTCGTTAACCGCAGAAGCCATTACCGATTTGGTTACTCAAATCACTACAGTTGTAGCGAATCAGCTGGAACAGCGCGTATCTGAACATATTAGGCAGGTGCAAGCTAATTTTGACGCGTTGGGTTTAAATGTTTCTCCGCCAAAAGTTTTGGGGTACGAGGACATAGGGATAGATACAAATATCCAATGCGATATTGGACTCGATGTTGTGAAGACTGCACCAGAGTTTTCCGGTGAGTCGCTCCGATATCCATCATGGCGACAGTCTGCAAAAGCTGCTATGAAGCCTTATGAAAAAACTTAGGCTCAAATAGGTATTATCAGGCCATAGCTATAATACGAAATAAAATAACAGGAGCGGCTGACACCATGTTATCATCATTTAGCAGGCCTCTGAACTTTGATGCAATAATAGCAAGGCCGTTATATCTTCTAGAGCAAGAACTCTCCATTTTGCGACAGGGAAGACGATCCATTAAGGACTATTATGATTCAGTAGAGAAGCATCTGACACTTCTTACAAATAAAGCAGTTATGCAATATAACGGGGACAGAGAAGTTTTGAAACTTCTTAATGAGAAGTATAGGAATGGTGCCTTACGTGTTTTCATATCAGGGTTAAATCGACCCCTTAATGATATTTTGATTTCAAGTGGACCGGCAGATTTATCAACCGCTTTAGCCTTAGCACAAGAATTGGAAATTAATCAACAACGCTATACATTTGCTAACGCATTTCCAAATAGAAACAGTGGTTCTTACCGAATGTCTCATCCTCAATATCGCACGGCACATAATCATAAAAGGACAGTCTTGTCACAACCACAACCACAACCAGAGCCTATGGATGTTGATCCCAGCTTTTCTCGGCTAAACAACGCGCATAATAATAGGCAGCAAACTCGTTTATTAAATTTCAATCGTTCTAAATATAGAACAAGATCAGGAAATCCTCAAGGACAAAACAAAAATATTAGTAATAATAATAGACAAAATAATTGTGGTCAGCATGTGAATCATTACCAAACATATGAAAGTGAAGGAATGAAGAATACTTTCAAGGATAGTCGCACTAATTTTTTAAATAATAATTCTCAATTGCCGTATGTGCTAATTAAAATAAGTAATGGGAAAGAACTTAAATTACTTATTGACACGGCAACAGCGAAAAATTATGTATTTAACCATGAATTTCTAACGTCAATCAAAAAACTGGAAAAACCTTTCAGTTTATCATCCATTAATGGTACCACAACCATTTTCGAAAAATTTTGGATAGAAGCATTTGGTACAATACCAGAAGATCTAGAAAGTTTTGATGGAATTATAGGATTTGATTTCCTTAGGCAAATTGGCGGAGTTTTAAATACAAATACAGGATATTTGAATTATAATAATGGCAGGGAACAGATAAGTTGACTGGAATGTGTTCAAATTAATAAATTGCAAATTATTGTCGAAAATGTTCCACCCCAGGCAAACTTAAAGTTTCAAAATATGTTAAAATCATATGAAAAGGTATTTGCAGACCCAGAAGATGCTTTACCGTATAACACTAAAATAGTGGCGATATTCAAAACAACAACTAACGAACCTATTTATTCGAAATCTTATCCTTATCAAATGTTTGCAACAAAATTTGTAAATTCCGAAGTCGAGTCACTTCTCGCTAACAAAATCATACGCAAAAGTCGCTCTCCCTATAACAACCCAGTGTGGGTTGTAGACTAAAAATAAATTGATGAATCGGTATCCAATTCCTGACACAAATGTCATTCGAATCTTGGAAAATCAAAGTATTTTACAACGATCGATCTAAAGTCGGTATTTCACCAAATTTTTCTTGCTGAAAAGGATCGAGAGAAAACAGCCTTCTCCGTCAATAACGGCAAGTATGAATTTTGCAGGTTACCCTTTGGGTTGAAAAATGATCCCAGTATTTTTGAGAGAGCGATAGACGACATATTGAGAGAACATATAGGGGCACGTTGTCATGTTTACATTGATGATGTAATAATTGAGTCTCACAAATACGATATAGAGAGTATCATTAAAAAACTGCTGGATGCCAATATGAGAATAGCATTGGAAAAATGCAAATTTTTCAGAACTAGCGTAGAGTTCCTTGGTTTTATAGTCTCCGAGAATGGCCTTAAGACAGCTGAGGATAAAACACTTGCCATATTAAAACTCTTCGGGCATTACGCTCCTTTTTGGGACTGTCAGGATATTATAGAAGATTTATTCGAGATTATGCGAAAATTGCAAAGCCGTTAACGGAAATATTAAGGGGAGAAAACGGCCATATAAACACGAAGCATTCAGGTAGTAATCAAATAACATTGTCAACGGAGGCCCAAAAGGCGTTTAATAAACTAAAAGAAATCCTTGCATCTGAAGATATTACTCTTCGCTTTCCAGATTTAAGTAAACCTTTTGATTTAACCACCGACGCTTCTTCTGTAGCAATCGGAGCTGTACTATCGCAGGAGAAAAGACCTATAACCTTTATATCTCGCACACTATCTTCTGCAGAGCAAAACTATGGTACTAATGAAAGAGAAATGCTTGCGATTGTTTGGTCACTGCAGAATTTACGAAATTATTTGTACGGCGTTAACAACCTTAACATATTTACAGACCATCAGCCGGTAAGATTTTCCATTTCAGACCGTAACCCCAATACAAAACTAAAACGTTGGAGAAGTTTTGTAGAAGTATTTGCGCCCAAATTCCATTATAAACCAGGTACTGAAAATGTGGTAGCAGATGCCCTTTCGCGGCAGTACATTCAACACATGAATCAATGCGATAATACCGATCAGTACAGTACACAAGGCTGCACAAACAGCGAGCTTTCTTTTACCCATTTTATTCAGACCGTACCAACAACTACCAATAGTTTTAGAAATCAAATTGTTTTATCAGAAGCGCAAACTTCAGACCGTGTAGTAACTTCCCCGTTTCCTGCATATAAGCGTCATGATATTCAATTTAGCGACGTTCAGTCCCTATACCATTTACTAAAGGATGCTATTAATGCAGATGTTGTTAATGGTATTCATTGCCCACTCAGTGTGCTAGGAAAAATACAAAATGAGATTGTAGAACTATTTCCATCGGTTCGCTTCAAACACACAGAAAACTTGGTTATGGACTTGCCAAATGAAAGTGCTCAAATTGAAGCAATCGCTACAGAACATAATCGCGCTCATCGAGCCGCTGGAGAAAATATTCTCCAATTAAATAGTGAATATTTTTTCCTAGAATGAGGAAAAAGATAACAGACTTTTCGAAAAATTATAGTATTTGCGCGAAAAGTAAATATGTTAGACATCCTAAAAAGCAGATTATCAAATCAACCCCAATACCCACTTACCCTGGTGAAATCCTGCACATAGATATATACAGTACAAATGGTCAATATTTTTTGACGTGCTTGGATAAATTTTCAAAGTTTGCATTTATTGAACCTATAGATTCTCGCTCAATTGTAGATTTAAAAGTACCAATAATTAGGATATGAGGATTTTTCAAACCCCAAAAATTTTAGTCACAGATAATGAAGCAACATTTTGCTCCCAAACAATAAAGTCAGTCATTCGAGACAATTTTGATATGACGCACTTCACAGCACCTGCAATGCATAGCAGTACAAATGGCCAAGTTGAGAGATTTCACTCTACACTTAGCGAAATTGCTAGAACAGTAAAACAGGAAAATGGACTTACGGACATACAAGAGTTAATGCAGGTAGCTGTTACAAAATATAACAACTCAATCCATTCAACGATCCACCGAAGGCCGATAGCTGTTATATTTTCCTTACCAACGCCTGAGAAAGAGAGAATTCGAGAGCTTTTACCAAAAGTTCAGAACCAACAAAATGAGATTCACAATAATAATCGTATGGAAAGAAAATTCTTCCCAGGTCAAACAATTTTTATTAAGTTAGACAAACGAAGAGGTACTAAAGTAACCAATAGATATGTTGAAAGAACAGTACAACAGCATTTAGGTTCAACTGTCCTAGTAGATGGAAAAGATGTACATAAAGATAACATTCGCTAAATATCTTATTTTTACAGGATCCTCAATATGGTCACCATCCAGGCCAAGATTCTAGATTACAGCCATTCCAGGTATATCCCATTCGAGAAGGAAGAAGTTGCTATTTATGGCACCTACATATATCCTGTACACACCATAAACATAACTGAATTTGAGGAAATGGCCCTTGACGTATCCAACCTTAAAAAGCTTTTCGATAACCAGGAGAAAAAGGAATCCTTGGAGGCCGATGCCAACGAGATGCTTCGCCTCATTAATGCACTGAGCTTTCGCAGTAGAAAAACTAGATCAATAAATTTTGTAGGTTCTGAATTGAAATTTGTTGCTGGTACCCCGGATCACAGTGATTTTGAGATATTAGGAGAAAGGCAAACAAGGCTAATAGAGGCTGAAAATCAGCAGACAGAGATAATTGCTGATTTAGTAAATAAGATAAACGAGTTAACTTCTCAAATTAATAAACTCAAATACAATCATTACGAGAAAGTAGAAAATAAAATGTATCCGGACTTATTTCAGATAATAGCTGTTCGTAATCAAAGAGTAATCTCGCTTCTCACTAATGTTGTCTATTCAGTTACGCTCGCTAAATTAAATATAGTAATTAATGTAATTTTATCAGATAACGAAATTAAGAAAAATTACCAACTAGGTATAAGTGCTCTTATGGCTGCTGGAAATGTTAAGATATACTCTAATAATGAGATATTAAAATATTTGGTAAAAATACCGCACACAGACGATTCCGCGCACAGACGTCTTTTCTTACCGCTCCGTATAAAGTTTAAGTTTTCGTGGTATTTTTCGGATAAATAAACTACATAAACGCAAATTTACTTGACTATTATAGTATCAAGATTTAAGTAAACCTTTTGATTTAACCACCGACGCTTCTTCTGTAGCAATCGGAGCTGTACTATCGCAGGAGAAAAGACCTATAACCTTTATATCTCGCACACTATCTTCTGCAGAGCAAAACTATGGTACTAATGAAAAAGAAATGCTTGCGATTGTTTGGTCACTGCAGAATTTACGAAATTATTTGTACGGCGTTAACAACCTTAACATATTTACAGACCATCAGCCGGTAAGATTTTCCATTTCAGACCGTAACCCCAATACAAAACTAAAACGTTGGAGAAGTTTTGTAGAAGTATTTGCGCCCAAATTCCATTATAAACCAGGTACTGAAAATGTGGTAGCAGATGCCCTTTCGCGGCAGTACATTCAACACATGAATCAATGCGATAATACCGATCAGTACAGTACACAAGGCTGCACAAACAGCGAGCTTTCTTTTACCCATTTTATTCAGACCGTACCAACAACTACCAATAGTTTTAGAAATCAAATTGTTTTATCAGAAGCGCAAACTTCAGACCGTGTAGTAACTTCCCCGTTTCCTGCATATAAGCGTCATGATATTCAATTTAGCGACGTTCAGTCCCTATACCATTTACTAAAGGATGCTATTAATGCAGATGTTGTTAATGGTATTCATTGCCCACTCAGTGTGCTAGGAAAAATACAAAATGAGGTTGTAGAACTATTTCCATCGGTTCGCTTCAAACACACAGAAAACTTGGTTATGGACTTGCCAAACGAAAGTGCTCAAATTGAAGCAATCGCTACAGAACATAATCGCGCTCATCGAGCCGCTGGAGAAAATATTCTCCAATTAAATAGTGAATATTTTTTCCTAGAATGAGGAAAAAGATAACAGACTTTGCGAAATTTGCGCGAAAAGTAAATATGTTAGACATCCTAAAAAGCAGATTATCAAATCAACCCCAATACCCACTTACCCTGGTGAAATCCTGCACATAGATATATACAGTACAAATGGTCAATATTTTTTGACGTGCTTGGATAAATTTTCAAAGTTTGCATTTATTGAACCTATAGATTCTCGCTCAATTGTAGATTTAAAAGTACCAATAATTAGGATATTAGGATTTTTCAAAAACCCAAAAATTTTAGTCACAGATAATGAAGCAACATTTTGCTCCCAAACAATAAAGTCAGTAATTCGAGACTATTATAGTATCAAGTTTTCTAAAACTTTCTGAGCGACTTCGAGCCATAAAACAAGGCGTTTTTACATATAAGCATTTTTATAAGGCATAATATAGGACTTTGACCTGCTGCCGTTTGTTTGTTTACTTCATGCTGCTTTGCATTTTTTTGCTGTCATCGCCGCTGCTACTGCCCTACTTGTTGCTGTTACACTCTCCCTCGAATTTTCTGCCATCATGACCACTCGCGCCAAATCAAATCGCCTCACGACCACCTCGTTTGCTCTTAGTCCAACAACATATCAGCATCTGAGTAAAGGTGAGAGTTCACCTAATGCTGCGTGGGTTTCGAAACTGGAGGCGAAAATCGTGAGTGCAGTGAAGGAGTCAAGAAGGGAATCAGGTGAGCGCATATTGCTACTTATAGGAGAGCTAACAGCTCAGCTCACAAATTTAATGCAAAGCGTAAAATCTCTCGAAGAAAGAGTAGTGAAAGCGGAGCGCGACTGTGCTGATATAGCAAAACTACGAAATGACGTTCGTGCTCTTAAAACGGAGGTGTGTGCAAGAGAATCACTTAGCACTGAAGTGTGCTCACTTCGCAATAAAATTGATCGCTACGAAAGAGCCGAAGTAGCCGCTGATGCGTTTGTAAATGGTATACCAGCGGAGAGTGGGGAGGATTTAATGGATATACTAAAGAATATTAACAGCTCAATCAACAGCGTTATGCCTGCAGTGACGAACATTTTTCGACTGCGAAAAATAACCAACACCAAGACTGATGCTCCGATTAAAAGTTTAGCTCTTCTAAGGAAAAGGGCTTGTTCCTCAAGTCTATTGCACTTCATAATCGCAGCAACGAAAAACTTAGCTTAAAACATGCTGGGTTTGAATTAAACAGGCCAATTTATTTCAACGAAAGCCTGACTAAAGCAAATCATGCGTTGCTGCGCTGCGACTAAAAAAAAAAAACAAATATTCTCAGCTTTCACCAGGCGTGGGCAAATTTATATAAAGCGCTCTCTTAGCGATTCTCCTGTCTGTATGCCGACTATGCAATCTCTGAGTAACCTAATAAGCACCGACTTAGAAACTATTCTCTTTCGTAGCAATACTTAGAATATCGGGTGTTCGTTACATTTCTTTTAATTATAGTTTTCTTTAAATATAACCCGAGGAATCATCGACAGTCGACTCCATGATCATGGACGTCGAATCAGTGGCTTCGGAGGCAGAAAGCGCTAGTGACGTTCCCTCTTCGGCGGGTTCTGTTATGAACATTGGCCGTTTCTTCGACAGAGCGGAAGAAGAAAACCTTATCACCGCGGTGGACGAGGATGCCGAACTGGCGTGGATGGAGGAAATGTTGAATGAAGATCCTACAGATAAACCTTTAACACTCTAAAGCGGCGTCCGCAAATCTCATTATCCACCTTGAAAAAGGTGGAGCCGACATAGTCCTGATACAGGAGCCGTGGCTGAGCAGTAACGGAATTTCTGGTATCAGGACGCCAAACTATAAGCTGGTGGCGCAGATGCAAGCAGGTAAACCTACATTTACATGCTCATCAGGAAAGAACTAAAAGCATTTAGTTAGCCCAATTTCAGCAATGAAGACATTGTTACCGTAAGCCTGGAAGGCGGCGCGGGTAAACTCTGGCAATAGAGGAGGTGGGTTAACTACCTTTTTAACTGCTGCCAGGCGTGAGGTGCTAGACGTTACCCTGGCTTCTTTTTTCCTTATACCCAGCATATCTGACTGGAGAGTGCTGGAGACTCACTCCTACTCAGACCATAGGTAAATTCAGTTTATTTTAGACGAAGATCGCTCAATTAGCAAACCATTTAGGAACCTCAGAAGAACACGGTGGGATATTTACTGTAGGAAACTGCAGGAAAAGCTCTCTGAAGCCCCAGATGAGGCCTCGGTTCTCTCGGAATATTCCATCGACTGCATGGTGGAGAAGTTCACCTCGGCATGCAATAGTGCAATCAAAAGCTCGTGCCTGCTCAGCAGAAATGCACGAAGGGCAAAGCCGGGCTGGTGGACGATAGAGTTGTCCGAACTAAGGGCGTCGAGCAGACGCCTCTTCAATAAGGCTAGGAAGAGCCATCTTCAACGGGACTGAGAACTCTATAAGGAGGGTCTCTCAATATATAAATATGAAATTAGGAAGTCCAAGCGTCTGTCATGGAGAAATTTCTGCGAAACCGTGGAAGGCTGCCATGAAGCTTCGCGCTTCAGACGCATTATCTAGAACAATCCTGTTCCTTGGGATACCTGAGGGCTGATTCGGGAGAATGGGCGACAAGTAGCGAGGAATCCCTCAAGCTGCTTTTGGGTGCTCATTTTCCCGAAGACCCTGGGCCGAGTATAGGCACTGACATGTGTCTCGGCTGTGGCTTGGTGTCCTCCAGTGAACTACTGGAGGGGCGTCGTCTGCTCTGGGCTCTTAACTCTTTCAAACCCTTCAAGTCACCGGAACCGGACGGTATAATACCCGCGCAACTGCAGAGGGCGAAAGATGTTTCCTGTTGGTGGCTCACCCCCATCTACGCGAACTGCGTGTCCCGAAGGCCTTGAGGGTCACATTCATCCCCAAGGCGGGGAAAGGCTCCCCCGTGTCGCCAAGGGACTTCAGACCAATCAGCCTCTCGTCCTTCCTTCTGAAGACCTTAGAGAGACTGATCGACCTATATTTTAGAAATAAAATTCCATGCGAGAGACTTAGTCTCTCTCAGCATGCCTACATGAAGGGCAGATCCGTGGTTAAAAACATCGAAGAGTCTTTCGAGCACAAAGAATACGCAGTGGGTGTCTTCATCGACATAGAGGGGGCATTCAACAATGTTCTTCCAAATGCGGTTATATTGGCCCTTGGCCGGCTTGGAGTTGAAACCAACTTGACCAGGTTCATCTCAAATATCCTATGCGACAGAACTGTCGTGGCGGAGTGGGGAAGCGAATCGGCTCAGCAAAAAGTGAGCAGGGGCACCCCACAGGGGGGGTTCTCTCAACCTTCCTCTGGAACATTGTCTTAAACGAGGTTCTAGAGAAACTGGAGGGGAGGGGTTGCCGGGTGGTCGCCTATGCGGATGATGAGGCACTCATAGTCAGGGGGAAGTTCCTGAACTCGCTTTACGATCTCATGCAAGGTCATCTAAATTTTGTTATACATTGGTCTGCTGGCTGTGGGCTAGCTATAAACCCTAATAAGCCAGAGCTGGTCTTGTTCACCAGTAAAGATAGTGTGCCAGAGGCCCAGTTACCCTCGATCGCAGGCACTCCTCTTGTGCTTTCTGACAGAGTCAGGTGCTTGGGGGTAATTTTGGACAGAAAGCTGAACTGGGGGCCGTACATCGAAGACAGGGTGAAGAAAGCGTCGGTCGCCTTATACTGCTGCAGGAGTGCCATCGGGAAGAGATGGGGTCTCTCTCCCAAAGTTGTTCTCTAGCTGTACGAAACGACAATTAAACCCATTATGCTCTATGGTGTTTTTATCTGGTGGAGCTCCCTGGATAAATCTTCTCTAGCAAAGAATCTGGAACGGGTGCAGAGAAGCGCCTTGATTGGTATCAGCCGAGCACTTCGCACCACTCCCACGCTTTCTCTAAATGTGATGCTTGGCATCATTCCTGTAGACTTAGCGGGCAGAGTTGCCGCCGCCCGCTCTGCCATCAGACTGCGAAGCGCCGGGTTCTCCCTCATCACGGAGTACGGGCACTCAGGGATCCTTAAACACTTTGAATTCACCCCCAAGGACGTCGATCAATGCGTACCGAAGCTCGCCCCAAGAGGATCCTTTTCGACCCACATCCCATCAAGAGAGGAGTGGGAGGGAGACGACCTCTGGTGCAAAGGCGCAGTGAACATGTTCTCGGATGGATCGAAGCTGGAGGGAAGAGTAGGAGGAGGTGTATTCTGCGAGGAACTGTCGCTCCATAGTAAGTTTAGACTACCGGATTTCTGCAGCGTTTTTTAAGTTGAAATAGCTGCCATCAAGGAAGCAGTAGACCACTTGCGTCGCGGCACTACTAACACACAGAAGGTGGTAAGCATCTACTCGGACAGTCAAGCTGCAATCAGGGCCCTGGGATCGCTCATTCTCCGGTCGAAACTGCCCGGGGAGTGCCTGGCCTCCTTATCGGTCGCCTCGGAAACCTTCCGCATTCGACTGATTTGGGTACCAGGTCACAGCGACATTGCGTGAAACGGTCTCGCGGACGAGCTAGCTCGTCAGGGCACTTCAGAAGAAATCACTCCAGGGAGGAAGGGCATTGGAGTTCCCATGTCCACATGCGGTCTGCTTCTGGAAAAATGGGCTTTCAGTTGGCTCAGCAAACGCTGGGCGGAATTATTAAGCACTTCAAGGCCATTACTCTCGGCCCTGATCGGTGTTCTGACAGGGCACTGCCCGATGGGGACCCACGCTGTCAGGCTGGGCATCATTTCTGACCCAAGTTGTGGGTGCTGTATGGAGGATGATGAGGAGGAGTCATCTCAACATTACCTTCCTAGCTGCCCCGCATTCGCTAGGCATAGATGCAGACACCTTGGCCCATACTTTGTCGATACTCCCGAGGGGCTCTCCGATGTATCCATCGAAAGGCTACGCTCCTTCATAAAGAACACTCGACGATTCTCTTAAAACTTACCAGCGGGTCTTTCAGTTCAGGGAAGGGGAAAACTACATAGTGGTATCACAATGGACTATAAATTAAAGTCTAAGTGAGCCCTTTTCGGGCTGCCACCTAACCTAACCTAAATATAACCCTCTTCTATTCAACTATTTCAAATTATATGTAAATATCTCTTTTGTTATGACGTCTAAATTTGTTCATGTTGCTCTTACATTAATACTTAGTTTGACACTTAATTTAAATGACACCTTTGACTAATATCATCAGGAAAGGGAATAGTCAAAGTACTAGTCACTGTGCGATGTTACGAGTACTATGCAAAAAAAGAAATGGACTAAAAATATGTCATATCAATGCCCAGAGCTTGTGCAGGAAAATTTATGAGTTTAAGTATTACTTTGAGAACTCTCTCATTGACCTGGTATGCATATCGGAGACATGGTTTACTTCACATATGTGCGACGAACTCTTCGCAGTCAAAGGGTACAAACTCTTTAGACATGATAGACAGGGACACGGTGGGGGAGTTGCGATCTTCGTGAAGGAGTCATTGAAATGTTTTGTGAAGTCAAAATCAACCGTGGACGTTTCTGTTGAATATATGTTTGTTGAAATTGCTTGTTGTAATCGTAAAATTCTAGTTGGTACCGTGTATCGACCAAATAAAAATGTCGACTGTAGCCCCTTCTCAAATGCTATTGAGAAATTATGTCTTTCGTATGAAGATATTGTTATTGCCGGTGATTTCAACTGCATTTTGGTAGTTGAACGCCGCGTTACTGACGCTACATATGAGCACTTTCGGTCTTTTGCCAATAAATAAATATGCTGCTAAATACGGGAAATACCGTATTCCGTTTTATAACCACAACATACCATGTACCTCCGTTTATCCAAATAGACGAAAACATTCTGTTAGTCAACGACCAGAATATAATCTTAACCGAAGGAAACCAAACGAATGAATTGATGGGGACATTCTTAATCATGTACGACAACGATATTTTAATAAATAGTACAAAGTACCCGGTGAGCGAAAAAAAGTCCATCTATGGTGCCTGAATTAACGAACCGCTTCAAATTGAATATTTACGAGCATGCCACTATCCCAACGCTGCCTTACCTGCATCGAATACACATACAAAACCTACAGAAGATAGAAAAATTTAGTGAAGATGCATCAAAATGAAATATGTATTGGTATGCCCTCATTTCAATAACTGGTACATTAATAACAACCATAGTTGTGTACCTAAAATGTAAAAGATCGGATACAGTAATCAACACATTTGCCAACCCACCGCAGCCAAATAACCCGCTTACAAATGAGCATTTTGACCTGATGTTAAAAACTATTGAAGGCACCCTAAAGCAGATTCGAGACGCATCTGTTTAGGAGAGGGGATAGTTATAGATATCCACACATGTATTTAGTTATATGTAGATGTTTTTTTTTTTTTTTTGTGGGTTGACGCCCGGGGAGAGGTAACTCTCATGAGTACTGCTATGCCGCCATAGCAGCATGCACGACTTGCAGCCTCTAAGCTACACCTACGATACTAAACCCTCTCCACCACGACCATTCTCCCCGCGGAACTGCCAAAAAGGTATTACCTCACGGGGCTGGTTAGCTTATTTGCTCCTTACGTGTTTCGTTGGCAACGTCTTGCCATCTCTGCTCGTAAGGTGCTTAGCCGATGGACAGTTGTTATCTTTTTCGCGTTGCTTTTTACGATCAGAGCGTCTGCCCAGATTGGGGCCGCATATAGGAGGATTGAGCTAATAACCCTACTGTAAAGAACTCGTTTGTTGTGCCTTGGTCCTCCGTTGTTTGACATAATACGCGACAAGCTTGACTGCACATTCGAGGCTTTCTTTGAAACGAACTCTAAATGGGACTTGAAGCTAATTCGTGAGTCAATCATTACATCTAGGTATTTGATAGCGGGCTTTGACGTAATGATCTCTGTCCCCACGCGAATATTTAGAAACTCCACTGTCTTTCTGCTGCTTAGCAAAAGTCCCTCGGTCTTGTGGTCGGCTAACGTTAGGTGCATTAAGTTAAGCCAAGTTTTGATTTTTAAAACAGCTTCTCCGGCTGCAGCTTCAATTTGATGTAGATGTTTTGCCACAACTACTACCACCACTTTTGTACGTCGAGGCATTTCCAGGCTCAAGACACCATCGTACATAAGGTTCCACAGGGGTGGTCCAAGGACAGATCCTTGTGGGACCCCTGCTGACACGTTATACATCTCCGGCCCATTATCACTTCTGTACACAAGCTTGCGGTTCGAAAAATAGCTCGCTATTATTTTTATGAAATAGCTTGGAGTGCCTATTCTTATAAGTGTCTCTATAATGCATCGCCAGCTTGCGTATTAAAACCATTTTTGACGTCTAGTGTTACTATGGCGCAGTATTCCTTTTCCCCGCCAAGCCATTTCTTGCCCTTTATGGCGTCCGATGCAACGTCGACCACGGTCTTAATTCCGTCTATCGTGGAACGGGATTTTCTAAAACCCAACTGGTTCATCGAGAGAGACCCATTTTCTTCGGCAAACGACGTTAGCCTGTTGCATAAATCCTTTCCAGAACTTTTCCAAACGTGTCCAGTTAGCAGATCGGACGATAAGAAGACGGCTCATCTGGGGGTTTGTTGCCTTTGGGTTATAGCACCAGGGTTTGCTTCTTCCACCTTACTGGGAAATAACCTTCTATAAGGCATGAGTTGAAAGCATGCACAAATATGTCTGGCCACGCTATAATAGCGGCCTTCAGGGCCTCATTTGGAATGCCGTCGGGCCCTGGAGCTTTGCGGTTTTGAATCTTCCTGCATGCAATTAGCAACTCTTCTTCGGTTACCCTTGGGATTTCACTTTTCTCATAACATGGGAAGACTGATGGTATGTCCTCGTCCATTTGTGTAAAAAGGGTTGTTATGATATTTCTCAGCATTTCTGGGCACGTAATGCTTGGTGATTTACCGCTTTTAGTGTTTGTTAGCAGTGCCCCAGGGATTTATGTCTGCTGCGTCGCATATTTTCTTAAAATTGTCCAGTTTGCTTTAAGGCTCTTCCTTGACTTTCTAAGAGCATTTAGGTTATCGGAAAACTCTGGCCTCCCTCTGCTTCGCTGCATTTTCCGTCTAACACTTAGGCATTGTTTTCTTAGTAGTTCTATATCCCTGTTCCACCAATAGCACGGTGCGAATTTCTTATTTGTTGACCTTCTTGGCATTGATGCATCGCAATCTTCAGTTAGGCCAGCAGCCAAATGACTCACCACCTCTTCTGCTGGTCCTGTAATGGTTGTAAGCTCTTTCACCATATACTTCAGGACATCTTTATCCAGCATCGTTTCCTTCCACTTTGGCCCTGTGAGCTTTCGCATTCGCTTGTTTCTTTTCTCCGCTATATTTATTATAATGGCCTGGTGGTCACTGTGGGTGTACTCCTCGCTTACCATCCATTTGATTTTCTGGGCCAGCGAATCGCTTGCAAGGAAAATGTCTATTATCGAGCCAGTACCCATTTTTCTGAAGGTCAGCGCAGAGCCTGTATTCAGAACCGTAACATCGAGCTGGGCGAATGTTTCCAGTAGCATCTCCCCTCTCTTATTCGTTAATCTGCTACCCCATTCCACTGCCCAGGCATTGAAGTCGGCCGCAATGATCAACGGAGACTTGCCACGAGCTTCTGAGGCGATATTGAACAATAGCTGCTGGTACTCTGTTACCGAGAGACTTGGCCTTGCATAGCAACTTATAATATGTAGCCCATTTATTTTACAGCGCACGAATCCTTCGTCGGCGTTAAGCGTATCTTGGAATGCGTATGCGCCGCAGAGCCAGATAGCTGTGGATTTTTTAATATCGCTGACCCACGCTCCATCATCTTTGCACTTGTAAGGTTCACTTATGACTGCTATGTCTGCTCTTACATCTCTGACCGTCTGTGATAGCAGATCTTGTGCGTCTTCGCAGTGGTTCAAATTTATTTGGATGATTCTCATAGGCGTTGGTTCGTTAAAGCCTTTCTGAAATCTGGACACTTGTAACTTCCAGCTATAAGGTCGAGGTTATCCCCATTAGCAGATTTACACAGCACACAGTGTGGGCTGTTTTTACATTCTTTCGCAAAATGACCTTCTACGCCACACTTTCTGCATTGTTTCGACCTGTCCGTCTTGCTAGAGCAGTTTCTAGACATGTGACCGTACTCGAGGCACTTAAAGCACTTTTGGAGTTGCACGCGCTCTCTTATACAGCAGATGACGCAGCCGATTTTAATTTTGCCAGTCTGGAGAAGTTTCTGGGCTTTCTGAACTGGTAAGCTTAGCGTTGCCGTTTGAGTTCCAGCGTATGCCGCCCGGACTCCCGTTATGTCTGATACCTCGGTATCTTCCAACCCTGGGAGAGCTGTTATTGCGCTATGAACCTCTTCTTTCGTAGTCACTTCATCGATGTCCCGGCATTCTATTATGATACGTTGCGTGAGCGACTTGACCGCTGCCTCACTGCCTAAAACCGAGCCTACTATAGCCTTTAGGTCCGTTGACTTTTGACAGGATTTGATAAGTTCTATCAGTAGGTCACCCTTTTGATTTTTGACACTGATTGAGCGTAGTCTTTAAACTTGGCGTCATTTTTCACCTTTTTCAAGATGTCTTCGTAGGACATGTTCCCTGTTTTTTCGATGACAATTGCATCAGGCCTCGACTTTTTGATCGTATTTGCTCTAACAGCGTTTTTGTCATTTTTCTTTTCTCGTTTTTTGACTTCTACCCACTCGTTGGGTTTAATTTGGTGGGCTGCCGATTGAGCAATCCAAGTCTCCTTTCCTTTCGGGCTCGTCTTTGGTTGAGTTTTGAGGTTTTCCTTTACCCGTTTGCTTAAGGGCAAGCCATCGGCTTCTGTTCCAGCTTTTCTCCGGGGTGGGTCTGATGGGGGTTTAAAACATGGGGATGTCTGAGTGCTGTTGTCAGAACATACTGCTTTATTTGGGCTGCGTCTGAAACCTTCCATCTTGGCTTGGTTGTACATTTGTTTAATGTTGCCGATAGTGTCCCTCATTGGTTGGTGGATAGTCCGGCGTTTACCCTCGTTTTCTCTAAGCATACTTAGCAGCGTGTCTATTTCGTCGCCAAGTTTGCTAAATGCGCTCTTTTCTTTTTCAGTTTCCGCGATCGTATGATTCACGACTGAGTTGGTCTCATTCGGCTTTTGCGAGTCCTCTGAGCCTTGTGCTTCCTGCGAGGGAGTTAGCGGTGGTGAGTTTGCAAGCTTTGCACATCTCTTAAAAGGGTCAATGCCCCTATCAGCATTTTCTACCCGTATCGTCGTTATCGTAGATTTGTTTACTACCTACATAAGTGCAGCAGAGAAACCATAAATATGTACCCATGTATTGTTATAAGTATTAGTTATAGATATCCACACATGTGTACAAATATGTATTAGTTGTACACATACATATATATTTAGTTATATGTACAGAAACATTTGTTTACTACCTAAGTGCAGCAGAGAAAATATAAATATGTATGTATAGTTATAAGTACTAGTTATAGATAGTCACACATGTGTACAAATACTTATGGTTATCAGTAAAAATCAGAACAATAGAATATAAATACAAATAGTCCCGAAACCCTAAATGTTTCCCTGACTTTCTTAAAAGTAGGTACACATAAGATTTGGAAAACAACTGACCTGCGCGTCGGTATTAGCATAAGTATAGGTAAATAGAAGTAGTTTGAAAAAGAAGAACAGAATAAATATACCGCTGTGCACAGAGCACCGCGTTCAACCACTTATTTAATTTACGCACGTATTAAGCAAGCTTCCTCGTTGCTTGTTACAATTTATGGCACAGCGCAAGAACAGCTTAATCCCTGTTGAGGACATGGGTCCTTTAATTGATTTTGAATAATTGAACTGTGTAATTTATTTCGTGCAGCTGGCAACGCTAAATTTTAATCATTGTGAACTATTAACATTTTCGAACTTTTCAATTTTGTAGTTGTAAGCGGCACCACGGGTCGACCCGTATCCGCAAGAAAAACCCGTTTTGTATAATATAGTTGATAACCAACCACCGTCGCCGCCGCACGCACCTTAAAGATCAAAATTTAGCCACTCGGGCAAAACCTACATATTTCTCCGCATTTATAGGTGTCATAGTATTTTTTTTCTTGAATTCAATAAATTTAATAATTATATCTTTATAATCGAATTCTTTGTATTATTTAAATAATTTGATTCTTTAGCGCACCCTGCGCTCCGTAACTCAAACACCCTAACATTTTGCATGGTCCTTTTGCGCTGAAAATGCAACCCGCGACCTAGCGAATTTCAAAATTCGAACGTACATGTGTACATACATAAATACATATTGTAGAAACGCAAGTGCGCGTGAGCAAACAATTTTAATCTCAGGGCAGTCTGGATTATGTACTTGGCGTGTGGGGTTTTAGAACGGTTTAAACAAAAAAGAACAATTGTGCGGATAAAGTGAAAAAAAAACCAAAAAGTGTGAAACTAAGCACTTAAAATTTATACATATTTAAAAATAATAGTTGGGTAGGTGTACCAGTGACCGGACACTTAACTTTTTTTTCAACTTCAAGCTCAATTCCGTTGCAAGCAGTAAATGATATCGAAATATTTGATAACAATTCAGGAAGTTTAACAAATTTAAAGTCAACTAGGTATATTCGTTTTTACGAATAAGAACTATTTTTTTTATAAAAATAGTTTTTGTGAGATATGTGCTATTTGTCCAGTGACCGGACACTTTTTCTAGTGGGCGGACATCAACGATCCAGTGAGCGGACACTTGTGTTTTTAATAAAACATGATGATATTTATAAATAACAATAATTTTTATTAAAAAATAATAATAGGAATTCATTGAAGTATTTTACATTATTGAATAAAAAATAAAATAAACCAAATGTAAAAAATGGTATACGTGTAACATACGTTGAAAATACAGTTTTAAGTAACACAAGTATTTTGAAATAAAAAAAGCAGGTATTCAAACAATCATTTGTACTATAAAAAAATAACGGCAATTCACTTAAACAAAAAACCAAACACATTTAAATAAAGTATCTTACATTAATGAATGTAAATTAAAAGCTCTAAATGCAAAGTATACATACTATTACATATAATTTAACCATGTAAGTATACGAAATATATTTATTGGGAGCAAAAATTGCAGATGAAAGCGCTTAGGGAGGCCTCCGAATACGAAAGGGTTTTCAATGTCGTACATTGGAGATGATACCATGAGGGGCAAACGTCGCTACCAATATTTTTTAGGTTGTCGTCCTCTACATCACTTGTAAGATCCTCTAAGCACACTAGGCATATTTCTTTCTTTTTAGATAACTTCGATTTAGATCTTGGCTTAGTTTTTGTTTTTAATATTCTTTTTGCTAAACGTTCTTTTTTCCTTTGCTCAATATCGTTTTGCTTTTGCTGCTTTTGGATTTCCTTTTGAGTGTATAAATCTCTCCATCCTTTTGAAGATATAGCGCTGGGTGACTTGGTTGACGAACTGTTTACCCTTTTACTATTAAATAAAAATAATAAATGTGATGATAATCTAGACGAGCAACTTGGCATTGGAGACAAATTAGCTGAGACGGTTAGATTCGTTGGTTTGCGCCCTGTACTACTATTTACAGGTTCCAATACCCCATCATCATTCATAATGAATACACCTGATGGTATCTCTAAGTCTTCTAAGGTCATGTCAATTAACGAAATTGATGAGAGGTTGTCCTCCTGACATAAAAGAGGATTGTCTTTAGAAGCATTGTAGTGAATGTCACGTACGGGTTTTTCTGTCGGAGCCTGCGCATTTTGGGTTTCACTAGAGTGAAGCAAGGCGGAACTAAGGTTCTCAGCTCCGGAAATTACTTCTAAAATTACGCCAGGATCCACGCCTTTATCCAGAAATTTTGATGATAGTTCAGTTACAACATCGCAAGCAATTTCGTATCGGGTTTTTTGAGTGTTTGATTCAGATTTATTATGTTCAAACAATTGATCAGCATTTGTTTTAACACATTTTGCGTAGTCCACAGCATCCGGGTCAAAAGGATAAAGTCCACACTTGCGAAATCCATTTTTAATAGTGGATGCATACTCATTAGGGTGGGTCGATTTGTAAGGACAAAAATTTTCCGATATTGTGCCATTTTTCGATAGCTTTTGGCATGAGGAAAAAAAAGTTCCACTACGACATATCCAAAAAATCATTTTCGAGGCGCCAAAATTTCAATTGTTTGACTTTTTCTCAACTTTTAATTTTAAGGTTTTTTTTAGTAGGTAATAAAAAAAATGGACTGATTTAATTTTTTTTTAAATATTAGATTTCCAAGGTGAAATTGTACGCTAAAAACGATGGCGATAGCAGTTTTGGCAAAAAAAATGTTTTTCTTTAGGTTTTGAACGAGTTTTTGTCGAAAAATCAATTTTTTTGAAGCATTAATTTTTAAGTTTTTTTTTTCTCCACAGGTATCGTCAGCAGCCCTGAAGGTTTCACAGCAACTAATTTTCGTATATAACTCTGTTATTGCTTTTTTGTTTTGTTTCTTGCGACTTTAGTGACAGTGTGTTTTCAATAAATATAAATACATAAAATAAAAATTCATCAGAAAATTTAGAACACAATATGGAAGAAGAGGGAGAACCACCAGCACAGGCTTTAGAACACATGCCTTCACATAATGTGCTACTATTCGGTGCACCAAGCGAACTAGATGGAATTTCTTTGCCAACTTCTTTTGATATTTTGAAATATTACTTTTTTTTGGGCGACCAGTGGAAAAAAGGGAATAAAATGTTCTCGTACAAGACATTCACACCAAAAGTTGTCGATAAACTTTTAGAAATTTGGGGCAAATTGAAGATTGATCTAGTTAAAAGATTAACCGTCACAAAAAAACTAAATACACTAATTGACAACTATAAGTATTTGAATAAATGCGGAAAAAATTATCATAAATTTAAACTATTCGTTGATGGTACAAATGAAATATTCTACATCGCGGAATGCAAATGCTCACTAAAATCAAATCGTTGCAACTGTGGTAAAATTCCAGATGACCTCAAGGGCTTCATGTTTGATCAGCACAATGAAAGAAAATTAACTATTCCTGATGTTGAGGATCCTATAGAAACCGAAGTGTCTACAATCGCACCAAGACTTGAATCATCTGTTGATGAAACATATCTACCAACTCCTTCAGAATTGCAAGATGATATTGCAATGAAAATGGCTGATACATCGGTCGAATCACTTTATTCTCCAAGATACAGTATACAAAAATTTGCAATGATTTGTGACAGATTTGGCTTGTCAAACAGAGTGGCATCTTGTCTAGCATCAGCTTTGTTTGAAGACATTGCATTTAAAGATGAGCGTGGTCAAACCGTTGTCTGTGACAAAAACAAGATAGAGAGAGAAAGAGCTAAAGTTAGAACGGAAGTTATCCGACAACGGCAAAAAGGGTGCTTGCAAGCTTTTTCATTTGACGGTCGGAAAAACGACGCATTGACTCGAGAAAAAATTTATGAAGTTTACCATTTGAGAATGCAGAAAGAATCGCATTTAGTCGTCGCTCATGAGCCAAATTCCAAATTACTTGGTTATGTTAACTTGGAAGGCAAAGGTGAAAATGCTGAAGCGAAACAAGCAGCTTTAAATGCATTTTTCCAAGCAAAGGAACTTCCTCTTGATAAATTAATTGGCATTTGCTCTGACGGTGAAGTTACAAATACTGGTACGGAGAGAGGTATACTGCGACGATTTGAATTGCAGCTGAAGAGACCATTACACTGGTGGATTTGTTTACTACATTTCAATGAGTTGCCGAAGTTTGTGGAATACATTGGAAAAATCACAAACGACTGGACCAAGAACCGCAACTGGAGTGTTAGCAAAAGAGATTCAGGATTGCCATACCCTACAGGTACTTATCAAAATTAAAAAAAAAAAATTCCCTATAAGCCACATAATTTTGTAATCAATTTTGAATAATCAATATTATTTTTAGGTTGTTCCGAATTTTGAAGCAATCCCACTTGAAAACATGCCTCCACCGTTGGATGAAGATCAACAGAAAGAACTTTCAACGGATGTGAAGTATCTATACCAAATTGCTAATGCTGTCTCGAATGGTCGCGTTTCAACTCAACTAGCAAATGTTAAACCGGGTCCTGTATCACATGCTAGATGGCTCACAAAAGCCAATAGAATACTTCGTATTTACGTTGCAACAAGCAAGCCGTCCGAAAATTTGAAAATTTTGGCAAGATGCATAATTCACGTGTACGTTCCCATGTATTTTAACATCAAATATTATGAGTCGGTTGTATATGGTAGTGTTTTGGTTGGAAAATTCATACGGTGGACGCAATATTTGCCAAACAATTTACGTTCGGTGGTAAACACCGTAATTGAAAATAATTCATATTTTGCCCATTGTGAAAATGTTTTGCTCAGCATGCTCTTCGACGATCGACAACATATTCGGAAGTATGCACTGGAAAAAATTTTACATTTTCGTAACGACCTATATGAACCGTCCAATATTCGTACCTATGTATATAAAACCGAAAATTAATTTTGATGCCACTGATTACGTTCATATGATTGATTTGGACGACGATGAAAACCTGTCAGAACCACCATTCACAAGAAGCATACCATATGAACATTTGAAAACTTATTTTGATGATGACGAAAATGAAGCTCCACCGCTAGACGATCCGAAGATTTCATGCCATATTCAAGGTACCGAGTGGTACGTTCAACTCCTAACCAGCGTAGCTAAACGTGCAATTCATAAAAACCGCGAAGGGATCATGGCGACTACGTCAGCTAGCCGAAGTAAAATGAGTCGAATGGAATCCAAGCAAAATTTGCAACGAAATATCTGAATTTTAAAATAAATTCCCATATTTTTCGCTTATGAAAAATCAATGTTAAAAAAAAAAGTCAAACAATTGAAATTTTGGCGCCTCGAAAATGATTTTTTGGATATGTCGTAGTGGAACTTTTTTTTCCTCATGCCAAAAGCTATCGAAAAATCCATGGCACAATATCGATTGCTAAATCGACCCACCCTAATACTCATGGCAGCTGAGAACTTTTTCAAGTAATGGACAAAACTGTTTCTTAGTGAGAGACTCTCCCACGTGTTCACTTTGCCATTCCCGAACAGTTTGTTTCCAGAAAACTTTAACAGGTTTAAAAAGGCTGACATCGGCCGGTTGCATTATATGGGTTGTATTTGGTGGCAAAGCCATTAGAATCGCATAGGCCTCCTTATATTTTGCTCGTTAATCCATTTATTAACGCAATTTGCGACGTATTCGAAGAAAGTTTCACTTTTCATCCACCCACTTTTAGTACGGCCTAGAAACCAACTTTCTGGCATACTGTTTACTAGATCTTTTGGTGGTCTTAAGTAAGGAAAAATAACCATCGGAGGAAGAATAATGCCATTAGCGGATATCACAACTAATACCGTTATTGTGTCCTTTTCAGACGCAGATGATATTTGGTAGACGTTTTTGTAACCTTTCGGTGCAATAACCTTTCCCGTTTTTGGGCATATGGAAAAACTAGTTTCGTCACCATTCAAAATGCGTGATGGGTCTTTCAAAATGTCATCGTTTTTAGTATTCTTGAGGAAATTAAGTAACTCAGAAAAACACTTTCTAATTGATTCCTCGCTAACTATGGCTCTGGCTTTGTTAATGGTTTCTGCTTCTCTCATTGACAATTCCGCCCCGGCCTACCATCTTTAAAAGGCGTTTTTCTACCACTGTCTTTGATTATTTTTTGTACCGTGTTCAGAAGATCGTCCTTTTTAATTGGAAATCCACATTTGCACAAGTTTAATAACCAATCAACAATGCATCTCTCTTCTTCATATGTTAAATATGATTGGGGACCCATCTTGTAGGAAAACTCGGGTACCTTTCTCTGGAGACGATCTCGGATAGTGGACTTAGGGATTCCGTAAGTAATGGCTGCTTTTCGGAGGCTTCAAGCATTGTTCCGTATATCTGCTAATGCCTTCTCCATATTTCCCTTATCTGGGACTCGCTTTTTTGTGCCAGGTTGTTCATAATTCATTCTAAAAATATCTTAAATTAAAAATAACGTATAGAATATAAAAATAACGAACTGTCCGGATACTGAAATAAGTAAATTTCTAGTAACCGGACACTATGTCCGGACACTGGAATTCGCCATAATTTCCATTCCAGTAACCGGACAGTGGAATTTATTAACAATATGATTTTTTTTAAACAAAATTTGTGTCACAAATCATTTTTACACTATTTATCACGAAAACTAAATCATATCCAACACTTTTCCACTTTGTAATAACTTTTAATTCTTACCTGTAAAAATCTGTATGACACTAGCAAAAAAATTATTTTTCCGCACTTCGCGTAGGTGCACCAACTGATTTCTCTCAAATGAAGTCAGCGTCGCAATTATTAGAAAAATACACTTTTTAAGCTGTTTAAAATGAACGCCTGCGCCAATTGAATTTTATTTTAAAATAAAACTTTTAACGGTTTTCTAGGTCACTGGGTGGTGTCCGGTCACTGGTACCCTAGACATAAATTTTAGAGACAAATAAAGATATATGTACATACATATTTATATACATACACATATATATATCTACATAAACGGTACTTTATCTCATTGGAGTTACTCACATATTCAATCCCAACGGAAAATTAAAAAAATTTCGCGCCACTACCTCTTTATATACATATACATATGTACATATATGCAGCAATAACTCGCACCCTGGCTCATAATCCAAACTCCTCCCCCTTGCGCGCTCTCTACCTACTCATATAAAATACCGTTACTGTGCTTAGACGCGCTAAGGCAGTACAGTGAAGCAAAATAACTTATACGAAACATGAACTCAAATATAAATCCCGTAATATACATACATATATGTATATACACATATATATATTTATATATACATTTTCATAATTTCCGCGCAAACTAACAATTCCCCTCATAAAAACCGCTAAGAAACCAGTAGCGGAAATAATCCCATTGTCCACTCAACTTCCTACAAAGTCCCGAATTTCTCACCGGGTATCTTATACAGTTTGACATAGGGTGGCCCTTATTTTCCAAAGTATTCCGATTCTCGATCGAACCCCCTAGAAATATGAGAATAGCCAAAAAACTAGTATATACAAAGTTTTAGGTCAATCAAAAAAGGTTTAGAGGTTGCGCAAGGAGCTTGAAATCCTGAAAAATTACGAATTTTTACATTTTCTTAAATTTAGTCTACCCTACTTCATTTGTTATGTGCGAAAGTAATTTAACTTGTAATAATAAAAAATATAATATTATTTCTTATGATCTAATTAAAGATGATTTATTATGTGAATCAAATTGTTTTTTATAATCAGTTACAACTTGTAATAAATATTGTTTTTCTTGTTCGTCATTTGTTAGTATTCTATTATATTCTTCCATAAGTTTTACTCCACGTTCTGCTGTGTCGTTAACCACTTTTATATTTATAACAATATCCTTAGCTTTTTGATAGGTTTCTGTATCCCTCCAATAAAGTGGATCTACCTGCAGAAATTGAGGTGAAATCCCAAACCGTCCAAAAAAATCAATTGTATTTGCTGTTACAAAATCATGTAGTTCTTTTCTTTTACATACATATGTGCTCACAAGCGCAGACGCACACTACCCAGCAAACCAGCTTCGGAGCGCTCTTAGTTCTGAGCTCTAATATGAGCGTTTTTATGAGTTTTTTCTGCACGTGCGCATAAATATGAGCGTTTTATGAGTTTTTTCTGCACATGCGCATAAATATGAGCGTTTTATGAGTCTTTTCTGCACGTGCGCATAAATATGAGTGTTTTATGAGTCTTTTCTGCACGTGCGCATAAATATGAGTGTTTTATGAGTCTTTTCTGCACGTGCGCATAAATATGAGCGTTTTATGAGTTTTTTCTGCACGATGATCGTTTTCGGTAACGGTAAATATAAACATGTGAAATGCAAAATAAAGAAAAATAAGTTAGTTTGCTTGTAATTTTGAAAAGGTGAAGACGTGTTTAGAGTGAGTTTGTGCTGAGGTTATAGTGATTTAATTTTAAAAATAAATATAATAATAAGCAATATAATGAAAAGAGCAAGCTTAAAAGAAAGTAACTTAGTAATTAAGCAACTTCGTACAAAAAAAGTTAAGAAATCAATTGAAGCAATAAATTGTGAAGATAGGAATAGTGCACATGTTGTTGAAGAAAATGTTCATAGTGAAGTTGTTTTAAAAAATGTTGTAAATGAACATTTAAATAGTACAGTCGATGAGACATATTTTGTAGATGTTATGAGCTCTGACACTTGTATACGCGACAGAATAGCTGAGTGGTCTGTAATTTTTAATATAACATCAATAATTAGAGGAGCCTTTAACCGCAAATTTAATGTTAATGAAAAAATATTTAATAACTGCAGCTTAAGATGGTTTCAGACAGCAAAAGATAGACTTAAATACCAGGAGAAATTATTTAAAAAATAATATGGAACTTAAATATTTCTGTGTAAATATAATTTATTATTTTCTTTAATATTACATTAATAATAATAATATTCTAAGTCAATGAATAAGACTTAATTTCTTTTGTGTAAATACATATGTACATATATCTAATTTAAGAAAAAAATTTGTTTCTTTAATGATAATAATATTTAAGTCAATGAATATGAAAACATTTGCTAATTTTAATTATTTTTGATTTTTTTTTTTGTAAATGCATATATATATATATTTTTCTTTAATTTTATTTTTTTAGTAATAATATTTATTGTCAATGATTAAAATAATACTTTATATTTTGAATTATTTTTAATGTTTTATTTATTTTATTTCAGGTCCATACATAGAAATATTTAACATCAAAAATTACTATTTTTGCACTGGTTTTAGAGCTCTTAATGCGTGGAAAAAAGGTCAAAAAAGACTATTTTATGCACTGGTTTTAGAGCTCTTAATGCGTGGAGAAAAAGGTCAGAAAAGACTCTTTTATGAACTGGGTTTAGAGCTCTTAATGCGTGGAAAAAAAGGTCAAAAAAGACTCTTTTATGCACTGGTTTTAGAGCTCTAAATGCGTGCAGAAATTCATTCATAAAAGACTGCTTTATGCATGAAACTGAGAGCTCTTTTATGAGTGATCAGTTTCATAGAAAAAGACACTCAAATACGAGCGTTTTATGACTGTTTATGATTGTTTTATGAGCTCATTATGAGTGTGAGCGCTCAGAGGAAAGAGTGCTTTATGCGCTCATTCTGAGCTCATATGGTTTGCTGGGTATGCATACGCACAATACACATGTATGTATGTGTGTACATAAATACAAAAGGGATAATCACCAAGTTGAGCAAATGGCCTGGCGCTCAGTAAGTAGGCTGCATATACATACATACATGCATATTTACGGATGTGAAGAAGCTAGCGAATATTTATAACAGGGTTTTACTACCAAACATTATACCCACACATAAATAGACATACATATATGTATATGTATGCACCTCAGCGTGAAAAGCAGATTACAGTTGTATGCAATACTTACAATGTTTTTTAACACATATCCTTTCCGTTAATTCTTTATTAAATAATATCGTATTCTTTAACTATAACCATATCAATTAAAGTATCAAAACTTGTACAGAGTGCAAACATTTTCCAAATATCAAAGTTTTCCATCCAAAATTTCTAACGTTTTAATGAGAAATCGAAAAATTGAGAGTCTTAAGAAATTCTGTATATAAAATGCATTGCGAAAATTTTTTCTAAATCTGTTTTCTTTCCATTTACATTTGCGCCTGCATATGAACATATTTTCATACAAATGTGCATTGACTTTATTATAAGTGTATGCATTTATTTAAAAGTTACTTATTAATTTCAGTAAAATTCAATGTAGATTATGCATGTATGTATGTATGTACGTAAATATGAAGAGACATGCAATTATTGAATTTGTTCTATTTAATTGCTTATATAATGTAGCCGCTATCATTTGCAAAAATTGGCGCCGTCATAAAATCTTTCAGTCGAATGTGGTCTCATACAGCCGTACAACGAATGCCTCTTTTTCTGAATGCGACTGAGCGCAGTATTCTCAGCTATCTGCACACTCATTCAGTCATCTCGCTTGCTGTGAGCAGAATGCGAAGAATGTTGCGCTTACGTCTGAATGTGTTAAAACGGCCAATGAGTACATTCATGCAGACGTCTATTATATACTACACTTAGACGCGCTAACGTAGTACAGTGGGACAAAACAACAAAAAAAAACACAGTGGGGCATAACAAATTAAAAACAACTCAAATAAAAATACACAATACACAATATTTATGTAGCTGAATCAATTCCCAGATTTTAGTGATTTCTTTTCACAACCCCAGTTCTCTTCTTTAATTATCTCAAAATGCCAAAATCTCAGGATACCCCCCAAAAATATTTGATAGATCCCTCCCTGCAAGAATTCATTTTTGAGAGCAATAGGCTTGAATCCTTTTATTCAAAATGGTCCGCCACCCTCATAAGTGACCATACCCCATCTCTGCTCAATGTCAAGTTACATCAGCTCAATGTCTGCTCAATGTCAAGTTACATCAGCTTGACAAACTCTGGGATTGCCTTGTAAACTCGTACAAGGCCGTATTTCAATCAATAAACTTTTCCGAATCCAGTGGTTCAGTTGAGCAGAAATATGATAAATGCTCAGAGAGTTATGAAAATTGCAAATCGCAAATTTTAGATTCGCTACAAGAAGTATTTTTCAAAGTACCACCGTGTGTCACAGAGATTTTCCACGGTGGATACGAATACTGGCCGGCGTTCAGAGATATGTTCACGGCAGTCTATAAAAACCACCCCAAATTAACTCCAGCACAGAAACTTTACCATTTACGGCAAAAAACCTGAAGCCAGGCGGTACATATTGTCAAGCGGTTTTCCCTAACTGACGACAATTTTGAACTCGCCTGGGATGCCCTCAAATCACGGTATGAAAACAGAAGAATATTGGTCGATAACCAAATCAAAGCTCTCTTCAACATACCTTCCCTATATACAGAAAATGGTGAGTAAATCCAAAAAAATTCAAGGCACCATTAACAACTCGCTAGCTACGCTCTCAGCACAAGGAATCCCAACCAGCGATTGGGACCCCATTCTTGTGTATCTCTGTTCTTCAAAACCGCAAGTGAAACTCTATCGGTGTGGGAGCAATCACTCAGCTTTCGAAAAGAATTACCACTTTGGGCAAATATGAACAAATTCCCCACTAGCCGCTATGAAATAGTAGAGAGACTTCAAGCATATCGACCAGGAAAACCAAAACCTCCACACCCTAGTTTCACTCCAAGGGCAATAAATCAAAACTCCTCATTTATTCACAAAAATCGAACTCAAAATTTCCATGTTGAACTTAATCAGCCCATTTCTTGCAAATTATGCAACGCTAGACACCCCATGAAGACATTTGTGAAATTTCAAGCTTAATCCGTGTCCGATCGCCTAAAGTTTGTCAAAGGAAACAATTATTGCGAAAATTGTTTTTCTTACTCCCACTTGAAGAATGAGAGCCAAAGTAACTTCACGTGCGTATATTGCCAAAGAAGACACCATTCACTGTTGCATTTTCCCCAATTCCCGCAATTTACAAAAACAAACTCAAAACCCCAGAGAGTTTCTTGTCAGCTAACGATTTAGACAGCAAATAACGACGAGCAACCAACTTGCTCAAAATATATTTCAAAGGCAACTCCCGCGTCAAATTTCCAACAAAAAGACGTAAATAAAGTCTCGTCACATTTTGCGAGTATTAGCGTCACAACTCTTCTCCCAACTGCAATAGTTCCCATCTATTGTGATGTTGAATATCACAATATTCGCGCCCTGGTGGATCAAGGCTCCTAAAAAACGTTTGTATCATCCCGGATACAAAATCTCTTACGCTTGCCCATGACAGATGCACACTTCGAAATTTCTGGAGTGGGCGGACTGGTGGTGCAAAACTCCAAAAACTTAGAGGTCAAGCGATTATCCTACCCAAATTAACGCATTTTCTCCCTACCTCAAATATTACAAATATTAAACTTGAAGAGGTAAAACATTTAACACTCGCCGATCCCCACTTGCTCACCCCAAGTAAGATAGACATTATCATCGGCAGTGACTTAATTCCCCAAATCCTCTTGCAAGGACTACAACACAGCAGTAGTCTCATCGCTCAGAAACCAATATTCGGTTGGATTTTGAGCGGCCCAATTCCGGAGAAAATCTCAGCGTTTACCACCCAGGTCACAGAACCCAAGAGGAATCTCTCAACCCACTACTGAGGAAGTTTTGGGAGCAAGAGGAGGTAGCAGTTATTCAACCCCGATCCACCGAAGATGAATTCTGTGAGGACCTGTATCGACTAACCACAATCCGACAAGCAGATGGACAATACATGGTCAAACTTCCCTTCAAACCAGAGTTTCCAAAATCGATAGCGTTAGGACATTCCCGACTAGCAGCGCAGCAGCAATACCTCAGCATCGAAAGTACTCTGGAGAGAAAACCAGAACTGCGAGAGAAATACTCAGAAGTTCTCGAAGAGTACGTTACCATGAATCACATGGAACCTACCCTATCCCAAGAAGTTATTAAGGGTGGTAAATATCTCTCCTTTTATTTACCGCACCATGCCGTCATAAAACCCGACAGCACAACCACCAAAGTGCGCGTAGTTTTTAATGCCTCCAGAATATCTCACTCTGGAAACTCTCTCAATAATGTCTTATATACTGGCCCAACTTTACAGAACGACTTGATGCTTATCATTCTCCGATGGCGATTCTACAAGTTCGTGTTTAACGGCGACATTGAAAAGATGTACCGCCAAATTCTTATCCGCAAGGAAGATCAAGACTCCCAGAGAATTCTCTTTCGAAAGTCTCCAAATGAGCCCATAAAATATTTCAAGTTGAAAACGGTCCCATTCGGTGTTAATTGCGCCCCCTATCTCGCAATCCGTACGCTTAATCAGTTAGCGCAAGATTGTTAACCCGAATTCCCGCTCGCCACAGATATTCTACTTAATGATACTTACGTAGACGATATCCTCTTAGGCGGGCATGATATACAGTCCACTAAAAAATCGATGACCCAAGTAATAGGCGAACCACCCAGAAATCTTAAAATCAATCCCTACTTCCGATTTGCTTGATGTCGATTTCCTGAAATTCCAGGATGCTAACTCAACCAAAACTCTAGGCATTAAATGGAATGATCTTTCAGACCCCATCTCCTATACTTACGACCCTCTACCAGCGGCTCACTCGAAAACGGCAGGATGGCTATCGCCAATAATGATTTTAGCGAAAATTTTCTTACAACAGCTTTGGATGTAAGGAACTGACTGGGATGAACACGTAAAACCCGGTGCCTTTCAAAAATGGAACACGCTGTGTGAAAACTTTCCCGCCATAAGCAGCATTTGCATCCCCCGCTGGGTACAGTATACTCCAACCCAACAGGTGCAGATACACGGATTCTCCGATGCCTCCGAAAAAGTGTACTGTGCTTGTATATATCTCCGGGTGAGAATAGATGAAAACTCCTTTTCATCCCATTTGCTCGTAGCCAAAAGTAAGGTCGCCCCCTACAGACCGTAAGTCTCCCACGGCTCGAGCTCTGCGGAGCAGTTCTCCTCTCGAAACTGGTCCATCAAATTCGTTCCCACATGAACTTCTCAAATCATGACCTTTTCCTCTGGTCAGGCTCCTCCATTGTGTTGGCATTGTTAGAAAAACCACCACATACATGGAAAACTTATTTCGCCAACCGAATCACGCTCATACTCCAGAATGTGGGAAACGCGACGTGGCGACATGTAACTAGCGCGGACAATCCAGCCGATCTAGGTACTCGCAAATGTCAACCCCAAGATCTTGCGATGAGTATCCTTTGGTGGAATGGCCCAAAATGGCTAAAAGAACCCACTACTTCATGGCCAAAACTACCTTCTCTCAACTCCTCCCCTCCGGACCAACGACGAATTGAGTCACTGCTTACGATCGATAGTGAAGACATTCTGAAGCTCACTTAACGCCTCTAGTCTTATTAGCAAAAAAAGCACTCTACTTACTCTCAATCCAATGCTGGATAGCTCAGGCATCATGCGTGTGAACGGTCGTTTAATTTACGCAGCCCTCAGCTACAATGAGCGGCACGCGATTATAATTCCCGAAAAATCCAAATTCTGTACGCTGTTGCTCGATTTCCTCCACTCAACCTTGCTGCACGCAGATAACCAGCTAATGACTCGAATGGTTCAACAAAAATATTACATTCCCTGTTTGAAACAGAATGTAAAAAAGTGCGTCTTCCATTGCAAAGTTTCTTCCCTTTACAAACAAAAAATGCGCTCGCAGATAATGGCCGCACTGCCCCCTGAAAGGTCTACCAATACGGACTCCGTCCGACAACGGAAAGACTTTCGTGGGCGCAAGCAAATCGTTTCAAAGAGAATCCTCCAAATTTCTCACAGAATCCGCTACGGATATCGCCGAAATGAACGCCGCCCACGGATTCACTTGGTAGTTTGTTCCACCCTACACCTCTCACATGGGAGGTCTTTGGGAAGCTGCAGTAAAAAGTTTTAAAACACATTTCACAAAGGTGGCAGGAAGCCTCAAGTTCATCTTCGAAGAATTCACCACCCTCCTTATCCGCATTGAGGCAGTCCTCAATTCGCGACCTCTTTCTCCTATGTCAGATGATCCCACTGATTTATTTGCTCTCACACCGGGACATTTCTTAATAGGCGCACCACTGCACTCCTTGCCTGAAGCCCAATCTGACAATCTCTCTCAAGCCCATAAATGGCAAAAGTTAAAGGTTATTCATCACCAATTTAGTACTCGGTGGAAGAACGAATACCTTAAGGAACTCCATTAAAGGCATAAATGGAAGCGCCAAGAACCCAACCTACATGAGGGAGATCTCGTCGTCGTAAAAGACGATTTCTTACCGCCCATCGAGTGGAGACTCGGGCGCATAGTAAACCTACACCCCGGTCAGGATAAGAACGTGGCAGATCCACACTCAAGCAGGAATAATCACACGCAACATTGCCAAGCTATGTCTCCTACACCCCTTGTAATGTCTCGTGTGCCGGCTTTCCCGTCATCCAAACCCAAAAAACGAGCGAAAACGTGAGCTACCAGCTTCATGTACATATGTACATATGAAGAAAATTAGGAATATTGAATAAACGCTGTCCTCTGTCACCATTGCCAGGATCTTGCATCCACAGTATCGTTCCTCGTCACCTCTCTAAACATAGAATGCTGCGGGAGAAAATATTGTGAATTACGAAAAAAATGTACGTGGTTATCTTCAATGCACGCTAATATCGTAAAAAGGAGGATAAAATTTGTAATTTTTATTTATGTTTATTGTCCTTTTCTTATTTTTTATATGTATATATGTATATATATTGTGTTACTGTTTTATTTTTAAGTGTATTTGTGTCCAAAAAAAAATCCCTTTTTTTTGTTCAACGATTAGTTTCTAGCGGATTCCGATAAGATCCATCCAAAGATCGTGCTTTGGGCGACGAGTGGGCCGAAGGTGCTAGGAAGCGTTCCTGGCAAAGTGACGTTTTGGTACACGTCGGCGCCGAGGACCAAACGAACTGGGGCCGCAGTGTAGAAGTTTGGATCCGCTAGCCGTATATGTGTGTAGCTCGTGGCAACTGACGGATCGATGCTGCTGTTGGGGCACATGCGCACAAAACGTTGCTTTACAAAGGCATGCGTTGCTACTTGGTTATTTATCCCGTACTTCCCTCGCAGACGCAGAATGCAGCCACGCTCGTTCCAGATGGTCGTTTTCTCAAGGTTAAAATCCCGCGCCAAGCCAGCTGAGACAATCGACGTAGGTGCACAGACGTCGATGAGTGCGCGAACGTGGTGCAGCCGCCCTTGTGCCTCAATCTTGACGACGGCGGTTGGAGCGATTGCCGTGGTGGGCTGTAGCGCAAAAGTATCATGGCGGCTTCGGAAAGTCGCCGGTAGCTGGCGGCGTGATGAGGGTTGTGGGCGGAAAGACCGAGATTCCGCTCCACGATGACGTTGTGCTGATAGAGGTGGGCGGAAAGTGCGTGATTCCGCTCCACGTCGCTGAATACGGGTTTGGACGGGGCGCAAAGTCCGAGATTCCGCTCCCCGTCGGTTTGTAAATGTTTGGACAGGGCGGAAAGTCCGAGATTCCGCTCCATGTCGCTCTGATGACGGGGGTGGGCGGAAAGGCCTGGATTCCGCTCCACTCTGACGCCGTCTTTCGTGGGCTTACAAAGGGCGGAAGGATCGCGCTTCCACTTCTGTCGCCGTTCCGCTTTCCTCAGGGTCCGGGCGAGTTGAGCGCGTTCCCATTCCGGAATCGGAGGCATGGATCGATAGCTCGGTGTCCGAGTCCATTTCGTTCGCTACTTGCTCGCTCCAGTCCCTAGTGTCGATTTTCGTCAAGGTGCAGCAGGGTGTGATGCTTGCCATTTCATTTTTTTCTGAAATGGTATGTCTACTATGTATGTTCGTAACACAAAAAATACTAGAAAAATCATAGTTTTGTTATGTATTTATATTGGTTATTGTAGCTGGGTGGCGAGCGATATGATGATGCATGAATATATTGTTCGTGAACCAAAAGTGTGTGCTATATATAAAATTGAATGTGTACGCATTGCATTATGTACTTTACTAAGTTATTTTGTGTAACCTAGGCATTATATTGATATATTATAATTCGCCAAACTAAGTACTAGGCAAAACTGGCAAGTTAGTTTTGTTATGCATCTGTAATTAAACACGCGAATGACGTACGTAGGGGTGGGTAATAGCGCAGTTACCCACCGACGTAGAACGGTCGTAGGTGTCAGCTGACACGACCTATCTTATGAAAGCGCCTTGTTAATCAAAACTCACCACCGTAGAATTTTTGTGTTGACGGAGAACTTACGTAGAAAATCCAAACGAATTTGATTTTTTCCGTAGAAACGTATCAGCTGATTGTTCTCTCTCTCTCATCATTCTCGTACAAGGTTGCCACCGCGTACTTCTTGAAATCATTAAAAAGTTAGTTTCCAAATACTTGAAATATTCTTAAATTATTAGAAAAATGCTACCGAATATAACAGATTATAGCATAATATATTAACTAAATAGGTCAGCATTTCGATTCGATCATTTACATTATAAAAATGTTTACTAAAATTGTAATTGTATGCAAAAACATATGTATGTATGTATATATAAATCAATGGCAACATTGTATAGAAGTGAGCGAACAAAACAAAATAACAAAATAGAAGCTATAATAAGATTCGAAACTCTCTTTCGCTGCTACTGAAGTGATCCCCTGAACTCACCGTTTGTGCTGGCAACAAAGCCGAATCAGGGATAAAAAAATAGAATTGATGTTATTATATAACGAAATGTTTTCATAAAATCTTAAAGAAAAGAGATAAATTTCATAGTTTAGTGATAAAAAAGTACTTAGGTTTTAGCTTTACTTGAAAATATGGTTTTTTATTAAAAAAAACATATCATGAAAATATTTTATCAAAGAGAACTGGCCATTTATTGCATTTTAAATTACCGCAATATATGTATGTACATAAATATTTATATAAAAATACGCATCTTGTTTTAAGTTCATATTTTTGGGTATGGGATAGCTTATTGTACATATAACATATGTATATATGAATTTCTGTGATTTGATGTTGTTTTCATGCTGATTTCAATAGTTTGTGAATTTTTGGTAAGAAAGTAAATGATAACGTGTATTTCTTCTTATATTCACAGCATTTGCATTTATTCTATTTACATACTTCAACGGTGGTGTGAAAACTGCAAAATCCCCAAATAATAAAATGAATACTTCCAAACCACACTTCTTACATAGGGCTCTATAGGAAAATGAAAAAAAATGCTTATTTTGGCAGCGCTCTCACGAAGCAAAAAGTTTCGTATCATATCATCTTTGCTAGTTCGTATACAATAAAAGAACAAATGGATGACGAAATTTTAATTAATTAATAGAAAGGAGTTTTATGACAAGTCCAACCCTTTCTATAAATTAGCTGGCAGGAAGAGAATGCTATGGGAGCAAATAGCCAAAGAGCTGAATACTACGGGTATGTAAATTAATGAATTCAAGCAAGCAATATTACTTTATTATTTACTTACAATAATAATTTTCCAGCTGAGGTATGCATGCGAAGGTGGACAGCTCTTCCTGATCGCTACGGGAGAGAAATGCGAAAATTTAAAGCGCCATCAGGCAGTGCATCCCAATACCAGAGGCCGTGGTATTTGTTCCAGGCATTGGAGTTTCTGCAGCCGCATGTATTACCATGACCGTAAGTTGATATACACATACATATATGAGCCGTTCAGTGATATTATACGTAAAGTGATTTAAGGCAAAAATTTAATTATTCATACAACATGAAGTGCGCAGTAGCGAATTGCAACAGCGAAATCAAAGGGCAAGCGCGCAAATAAAGTTTTTTGGTGTGTTCCTACGGACGCAAGTCTTCCGGGAAGTGGATGCAGTTCTGCCGGCGAGAAAATAATACGAATTCCTAATGATTTATTTTTATTTATTTATTTATTTATTTAAGTCAAACACACAACCTTAAGTTATTTTACAATGTTTGACCTTAAAACTATACTACACATCTTTAACTTAAAGTAGTATATTAATACGTAATTAAATATGTTAATACTTGAAGTAACATGTAAAACTTAAAGTAACATGTAAAACTTAACGTAACAAATTGACCTTATAGTAATAGTTAGCTATAATTAAATTGTAGTGGTGAAGAAATATATGTATAAGAATGGAAATAAGTTGAGAGAAAATAAGAAGAGACAAGAATAAATGTCTCGAGTACGTTCAGCAGTGTTCGGCAAGTAGCGCTGCAATTCATGTCTAAAGTGCAGATTATCTTTAATGCTTCTCATTTTTAGTGGTAAAGCATTCCAAAGACGGACAGAGAACACAAGGTATTGACGTTCAGATACCAAACTACTATATTTCATTGGAACTAGGTTGAGCGAGCGCGAGGATTTGTAAAATTTTAGTCGGTCATTGAGATATCGGGGCTCCTGTGTAGTAATGATTTTCTTAAGTAACGTTAAGCATTTTAATTTTAGTAAATTGTCAAAAGATACAGACGCAATTTGATTTGCAAACACAGATATGTGGTCATTACGTTTTTTAAAGTAGATGTATCTAGCGATATTATTGTATAATACATTGAGTTTACTACGATACACACTATCACAATTAGTATACAACTCACAACCGTATAGTAACTTCGGCAACAAATATGTCTTAGCTAGAATCAGTCGAATTTTCACTGTTGTAAAGTGTTGAGTAGTCCATAAGTTTCGGAGCATACCATATACTTTGCCTATAGTACTAAAAATGTGGTTACTCCACGTCATGTATGTAGAAATGTTCCTTAAATAAAACACTTGGTTCTTTTCATATGCGTTTATTAATGATAAGCACGACCGAACCATCTCGCTACTCGTACAAAACTTGACTTAACTTCTAAAATTCATTTTCTCTTACTCTCTATTCTTATAACTATGATTGACGCTTCGTTGTTTTTCGGTAAGTTTAAAAGGTTGCCAATTGTCTGTTCTGCTAATTACTAATTTAAGGTTGCCGCCTATTCGTTACAAACATGCCACTCTATTATTGCTATCCTACAACCGGCCGTCCTGATTTGTTATTCGTCCTCGAATAACTACGCCCACATTTTCATATTTTCTGCGACTGTCACAGTTTGTCTCGGTCCTTCCTGACTTCCAACCTTTTCTACTTCGTACCTTCCGTGGTTTAGTTTGGCGACTACCTTGTAAGGTCCTAGATACTTCGGTCTTAATTTCATTGCAATCCCAAACTGCGTTCTTTTAATAGCAACTAAGTAATTTATTTGATACTCAACTTCTTTCTTTCGTTTTTTGTTATAAGTCTTGCAGTTTTCTTTTTGAATTTCTTCTATATTCTCGCGAGCTTTCTGTCTTACAACATCACGCTCTCTGTCTAATTCTTCTACCTCTAACTCCTTTAAAATTTCCTGCAAATCCGGATAATCTGATGTGCGCATTTCCAATCCTGTGAGGATTCTAAAGGGAGTCGTTTTCGTGCTGCGGGGTGCAGTATTATTCAGAACCTGTTGCACTTTTGTCACATGATTGTACCATTGGGCCGAGTCACTCTGACACTTTTTTGCTAGCATTGGAATAACCGTTCGTTGTACGCGCTCTACCTGGCCATTTCCGCGAGGTATACCTGTTGCTATAATTAAGTGCTGAATATTTTCTCGATTGCAATATTCCTTAAAACTATTAGATGTAAACCCCACCCCTCTATCTGTGACTATTCGTTTCGGATTACCGAAGACCGCAGACTGCTTTTCTAACTTTTCCACTACCTCTTGGACACCAGTTGACTTTGTGGGGTATAACCATACAAATTTCGAAAATCCATCTATAATTACCAAAATGTGGTTATATTTTTTCCGCGTTTCTGTCAACGGACCGACATGGTCAATATGGTACGTCCCCAATGGTTCGAAAGCTTTGTCGATTGGTGTCAACAAACCTTCTTTCTTGCCCCTTTTCGCGTCTATTACTATGCATTCTATGCATGCTTGCACAATTTTCCGTACCTTTTCGCTAACCCTGGGTATATAATAATTCCTGTCTACCAATTCTTGAGTCTTTTTGGCAGCAAAGTGACCTTGAAGATGCGCTAACCTAATTATTTCATCTTACATACAGGAAGGTACCACTAGCAACTCCTTTACTGGATCTTTATGAACTAGTTCATTCCTAGAAAAAAATCTTCATAGCCATCTGTCTCAATAATTTTTCGCACTGCTCTTACCCAATCATCTTGCATTTGTGCTTCTCTTAGTCTTGACTTTAACGAATCATCGACGAATAAACAATAAACCCGACTTAGAGCGTCTACGTGTTTCATACCTGATCTATGCTCAACAACATAATCGTACTCCTGCAAGTACATACATAGCCCACCTCATAATTCTGTCGGGTGCGTCCTGCTTTTTTACTGTCATTGCAAATGCATTGCAGTCACTAACAATTTTGAACTTGATATCTCTCAGATATATACGCCACTTCTTTAGTGATTTTATCACTGCCAATACCTCGAGTTCAAACGCGCTGTACCTTTCTTCAACTAACGAAGTTTTACGACTCATAAATTCTACCGGATGCAGCATCCTATCTTCCGAGTCTCTCTGCAATAACACTGCACCGTACCCATATTTCGATGCATCTGCATGCAACTCAGTCTGTGCTGACGGATCAAAGAGCTTCAATGCAGGTGCACTTACTAACGCCAGCTTCAACGCCTGAACTGCCAGTAATTGTTCATTACCCATTTTAAATTTTACATCGTTTCGAAATAAATCCGAAAGTGGTTTTGCTACCATAGCATAATCCTGCACAAACCGCCTAAAGAATGATGTTAAACCCAAAAACCGTTGAAGTTCCTTCTTACTTGTCGGAATAGGGAACCTACTAATCGCATTCGTCTTTTCGTCTGATGGTAAAATTTCACCATTTTCTACTATGTACCCTAAGAAGTTTATGCGCTTTTTTAATAATTGACATTTTTCACATCTTATTTGCAAACCCCATTCGCTTGCGCGTTTTAGAACCTTTTCCAATTTTTCAATTCCTACTTTAATTTCCTTTGCTGGAATGACGATGTCGTCCATATATGTGATTACAGTTCCGTCTGATATATCGACGGAGAACTTACGTAGAAAATCCAAACGAATTTGATTTTTTCCGTAGAAACGTATCAGCTGATTGTTCTCTCTCTCTCATCATTCTCGTACAAGGTTGCCACCGCGTACTTCTTGAAATCATTAAAAAGTTAGTTTCCAAATACTTGAAATATTCTTAAATTATTAGAAAAATGCTACCGAATATAACAGATTATAGCATAATATATTAACTAAATAGGTCAGCATTTCGATTCGATCATTTACATTATAAAAATGTTAACTAAAATTGTAATTGTATGCAAAAACATATGTATGTATGTATATATAAATCAATGGCAACATTGTATAGAAGTGAGCGAACAAAACAAAATAACCAAAAAGAAGCTATAATAAGATTCGAAACTCTCTTTCGCTGCTACTGAAGTGATCCCCTGAACTCACCGTTTGTGCTGGCAACAAAGCCGAATCAGGGATAAAAAAATAGAATTGATGTTATTATATAACGAAATGTTTTGATAAAATCTTAAAGAAAAGAGATAAATTTCATAGTTTAGTGATAAAAAAGTACTTAGGTTTTAGCTTTACTTGAAAATATGGTTTTTTATTAAAAAAAACATATCATGAAAATATTTTATCAAAGAGAACTGGCCATTTATTGCATTTTAAATTACCGCAATATATGTATGTACATAAATATTTATATAAAAATACGCATCTTGTTTTAAGTTCATATTTTTGGGAATGGGATAGCTTATTGTACATATAACATATGTATATATGAATTTCTGTGATTTGATGTTGTTTTCATGCTGATTTCAATAGTTTGTGAATTTTTGGTAAGAAAGTAAATGATAACGTGTATTTCTTCTTATATTCACAGCATTTGCATTTATTCTATTTACATACTTCAACGGTGGTGTGAAAACTGCAAAATCCCCAAATAATAAAATGAATACTTCCAAACCACACTTCTTACATAGGGCTCTATAGGAAAATGAAAAAAAAATGCTTATTTTGGCAGCGCTCTCACGAAGCAAAAAGTTTCGTATCATATCATCTTTGCTAGTTCGTATACAATAAAAGAACAAATGGATGACGAAATTTTAATTAATTAATAGAAAGGAGTTTTATGACAAGTCCAACCCTTTCTATAAATTAGCTGGCAGGAAGAGAATGCTATGGGAGCAAATAGCCAAAGAGCTGAATACTACGGGTATGTAAATTAATGAATTCAAGCAAGCAATATTACTTTATTATTTACTTACAATAATAATTTTCCAGCTGAGGTATGCATGCGAAGGTGGACAGCTCTTCCTGATCGCTACGGGAGAGAAATGCGAAAATTTAAAGCGCCATCAGGCAGTGCATCCCAATACCAGAGGCCGTGGTATTTGTTCCAGGCATTGGAGTTTCTGCAGCCGCATGTATTACCATGACCGTAAGTTGATATACACATACATATATGAGCCGTTCAGTGATATTATACGTAAAGTGATTTAAGGCAAAAATTTAATTATTCATACAACATGAAGTGCGCAGTAGCGAATTGCAACAGCGAAATCAAAGGGCAAGCGCGCAAATAAAGTTTTTTGGTGTGTTCCTACGGACGCAAGTCTTCCGGGAAGTGGATGCAGTTCTGCCGGCGAGAAAATAATACGAATTCCTAATGATTTATTTTTATTTATTTATTTATTTATTTAAGTCAAACACACAACCTTAAGTTATTTTACAATGTTTGACCTTAAAACTATACTACACATCTTTAACTTAAAGTAGTATATTAATACGTAATTAAATATGTTAATACTTGAAGTAACATGTAAAACTTAAAGTAACATGTAAAACTTAACGTAACAAATTGACCTTATAGTAATAGTTAGCTATAATTAAATTGTAGTGGTGAAGAAATATATGTATAAGAATGGAAATAAGTTGAGAGAAAATAAGAAGAGACAAGAATAAATGTCTCGAGTACGTTCAGCAGTGTTCGGCAAGTAGCGCTGCAATTCATGTCTAAAGTGCAGATTATCTTTAATGCTTCTCATTTTTAGTGGTAAAGCATTCCAAAGACGGACAGAGAACACAAGGTATTGACGTTCAGATACCAAACTACTATATTTCATTGGAACTAGGTTGAGCGAGCGCGAGGATTTGTAAAATTTTAGTCGGTCATTGAGATATCGGGGCTCCTGTGTTGTTAGGTCGCCCTGTGGCATTTCATATTCATTTGTTTACTTTAATTCCTTTTATCATATACGCTTATTTACTTCTTTTGTACGGTTTAAAAATTAATATCTATATATATACGTATACATTTGTGCAACGGAGCTTCGCCGTTAAAATAAAATTAATATAAGTGCATAAAATCAGGGAAACAGTTTATTAGATTCGCAGACGTGCCAGGCAACACAATTATAAAACATTAACGTTGGCCAATAAGTAAAACATCGCGTTGAGCAACAAGTCAACCAGTAAATTAAATTTGACTAAAAATAAAATCAAAAGCGTTTCATTTATCCCAACAGTTTTTATAATTTTCTGACACGTCTTGCTGGCTAATCGCGAAATAATTTAATTTAATATTGTTGAGACGTCCTCAACTACTACGTACACAGCCGTACGTGTGAATGCATTTGCAAATTAAATCTGCGGTAACGTAAGTGCATGTCGAGGTCCGACAAGTATTCCCTACGAAGCAGAGCGCCAGAAAGACAGGACAGCCGTGATAGCCAGTCATCATTGGAAACTACGTCAATGGAGGAGCCAAATCAATTGGGCCCAGCCGGAGAGGGTCAAATGCATGCAATTATTGCCACATTGAATGCATTGAGAGCATCGGTAGAAGAACTTAGGAACAGCACCATCGAAAGCCAGCGAGACATAATAAGGCTACGCGAGAACATTCAACCGCATGATGTAGGTGAGTAAAACGTATCGGTACAGCCAGCACAGCGCGAATCAAGCCTAGTCGTCACGCCAGCGACTGATTCGGCAGCAAAACTCTACGATTTGCCCACTTTTGCCGGTAATGCGGAAGAATGGCCGCTGTTCTATGCCAACTTCAACGATACAACTGAGCAATTCGGGTACAGCCATCGTCAAAATCTAAGGCGGTTGCAGAAGAGCCTTGTGGGTCCGGCAAAAGAAGCAGTAACAGCGATGCTTATTTACCCAAATGATGTACCTAACGCTTTAAGCGAGTTGGAATTCAGGTTTGGGCGGCCAGACATTCTAGTCAAGCATCAGCTACAAAAGCTACAACAGTTTCCGCCAATCGCCGATCAAAAGCCGGAACAGATTGTGCCATTTTCGTCGAGAGTACGCAACGCCGTAGCCTTTCTAAAATCTGCAAAATGTCAACAGCATCGGGCAAATGTGTCCCTGCTAGAACAAATGGTTTGCAAATTGCCACAAAATAAGCAATTTGATTGGGCCAAACATTCAGTCACCATTCGACCGTATGCAACGATAGAAGATTTTAGTACGTGGTTAAGCGAGCTAGCCAGGGTAGTTTGTTTGATGCCAACCAACACATATGATACCAGAAGCATGGTGTCAGCTGCCAATCCTCGTCGTGTAATGCACATTCAGGAAGAAAATTTAGCAGAAACTGTAAAATGCCTGTATTGCAGTGGTGAGCATACCACTCCAGCCTGCGCTTCGTTCAAGGCAGCTGATGTGCAAGCCAAATGGGAGTTTGTGAAGTGTCGCCAACTGTGCTTCTCCTGCTTACGAAAGGGTCACATTACAGGAAAATGTCGTTCGAAGAAGTTGTGCGGTATAAATGGGTGTCAGCGCTATCACAACCACCTGCTGCACAACGATGAAGTTCCGTCCGCAACGATTCGCGAAAGAAGTGTTCAGCCAATGCTTAATTGCCGTCTCGCACATGAAACAACTAAGCAGCTTTTTAAGATGTTGCCGGTTAATATTTACGGACCGAACGGGAAATGCGAAATTCTAGCTATGTTCGATGAGGGCTCAGCTGTTACAATCTTGGAGGAAGCCATCGCTCATAAGATTGGGGTTCGAGGCCAGAGTCATCCCCTCACGCTGCAGTGGTACGATGACAGGGTGGTTACTGAACCGTCATTCAGAGTCAACGTAGAAATTGGAAACTGTATGGACAGTAAGAAATTCGCATTGAAGGATGTATACACCGTAAAGCGGCTAAATTTACCTGAGCAGTCTTTTTTGAAAGAAAACTTCGAACATTTTGAACATGTGCCTCTGCGAAATTACAGTGCAATGAAGCCAGTGTTGCTGATTGGTCTTAATCAGGCATATCTGGGCGCCACTACTACGCTTGTAAAGGGTGATATCGAGTGCCCCATCGCAGCCAAAACGTCCTTGGGTTGGGTTGCGTACGGCCCAACTAAATCGCATCTAACATCCAACCTTCGTGTCATGGTTATTAATGAATGTCAACATCTACACAGTCTAGTTTCCGAGTATTTTGTATCAGACAGCTTTGGCGTCAACCAGCTATCGGAAAAATTGGAGTCTGATGATGATGTGCGAGCACGTCAAATACTAGAAGCAACAACAACCCGAAGAGCAGATCAACACTATGAGATTGGGCTTCTCTGGAAAAAGTTTCCACCGCAACTTCCAAGAAGCAGAGAAATGGCCGAAAGGCGTTTGCTTTCCATCGAGAAGCGTATGGTTCTAGACGAGAATTTTGCTGCCCGTTATAAGGAGGAAATGGCCAAGTACATACAGAAGGGGTACGCAAGAAAACTGACGGAGAAGGAAACTAGCGTAACGCATCCACAGACTTGGTACTTGCCACACTTTGCGGTTTGCAATCCGAACAAGCCAAGTAAACTACGCATCGTCTTCGACGCCGCAGCTGCCGTCAATGGCGTTTCTTTAAATTCGACACTGTTAAAGGGCCCCGAACAGGCACAGCCATTGCAACGCATCCTGCTACAATTTCGTCAAGGGCAAATTGGGGTTGCAGCGGATATACGTGAGATGTTCTCGCAAATAAAGGTACGCCCAACTGACCAACACGCACAGCGCTACCTATGGAGGGACGGCGACAACAGTCAACCAGCTCAAGAGTACATCATGACGTCGATGATCTTCGGAGCGGTCTGTTCACCCTCTATCGCCGAGTACGTGAAGAATAAAAATGCATCACTGTTTATGTCAGAGTTTCCTGAAGCGTCGTCAATTATCATCAATAAACATTACGTCGATGACTTGGTTGCCAGTTTCGACTCAGCAAAGCGTGCCGTAAAAATCAGTCGACAAATCGTACAAATTCATCAAAATGCAGGGTTTACGCTCAGAAACTTTGTATCAAACTGCACCGATGTGGAAGCCAAGTTGAACCATCCATCTTCATCAGTACGTGAAGCAGTCAGCATGGAGCATGGTGGCACCGCTGATAAAGTTCTTGGCCTTTATTGGAACACCGAGGGAGACAATTTCGAATTTCACACCAAATTCCATCGAGTTGCGAAAGATGTGCTAAACGCGGCACGAGCTCCTACGAAGCGAGAGTTGTTGCAGATAGTGATGGCAGTCTTCGACCCTTTCGGTATGTTGGCAGATTATTTAATATTTTCAAAACTTCTCATTCAAGATATGTGGAGGTGCGATATTGGCTGGGATGACGCGATGCCGGCAGAGCTAAGCAAAAGGTGGTTACCCTGGTGGACAGAATTCCATAACGTCAAACTATTTAAAATGCCGCGATGTTACTCTCCACATATCCCGAACAAGAGCAAAATTGAGTTCCACATCTTCGTCGATGCGAGCCAAGTCGCCTTTGCTGCGGTTGGATATGTGCGAGTTGCCTACAGAGACAAAGTCGATGTTAGTTTCGTTATGGGAAAAACGCGAACTGCGCCAACTAAGCTGATGTCCATCCCAAGGCTTGAGCTCCAGGCGGCAGTACTGGGTACCAGGTTAGGCAACCTGATCGTCAACGCTCACGAATTTAAAGCTGAGCGTACAATTTTTTGGACCGACTCGCAAACCGTGTTGCAGTGGTTATTCTCCTCCGAACGAAAGTACAAGGCATTCGTAGGCCATCGAATTGCCGAAATACTTAGTTCAACCTCGCAGGAACAATGGCGATGCATACCAACACATCAAAACCCCGCAGACATCGCCACACGACCGTCTAATCGACCAAAGTTTAATTATGAAAGCAAATGGGCAAAAGGTCCTGATCTTTTGATGCAAGACGAACAGCATTGGCCTACCATGACAATACAGACGCCAGTAACGTTACTAGAAGAAATACAGCCTGATCGTCTACTATGTATCCAGCCTAGCAGTGCGATCGTCCAGTTCGAAAGATTTAGTTCGTACCCGAAATTGCAGCGCACCGTAGCCTGGATACTAAGAGCAGTCAACAGTTTTCGAGTACGTCCGAACGACTTAGTGATGCGTCTACCAAACCAACTTTCAGCAACCGAAATAGAAAAAGCCGAACATTCAATATGCAAACTTATACAACGTGAACATTTCGCCAAGGAAATTGCAAATCTGTCTGCTTCGAGTAAGCTCTCTAAACAAAGCCCACTGTACAAATTATCGCCGTACTTAGATCAGAGTGGCCTTCTGCGCTTGAGTGGTCGAATCGATGAAGCAGTATACTTGCCACTTCAAGCACGTCGTCCAATTCTTCTGCCGCAAAAACACATCGTGACCACACTGATCGTTCGACATCATCACGAGAACAATCATCACCAAAATTTTGCTGTTACAATTAATGCCATTAGGCAAAAATTTTGGATACCCAACGTAAAATCGCTTCTCACAAAAGGTTCAACGGAAGTGTGTCGTATGTAGTTTCGATAAGGCAAAACCTAAACCGCCGCAGATGGGCCAGCTGCCTATCGATCGCGTGACACCATTTGTACGTCCGTTCACCTATACTGGTGTCGATCTATTTGGACCGTTCGATGTCACAATAGGAAGGCGCAGAGAAAAAAGATGGGGTGTCATTTTCACCTGCCTGACTGTGCGAGCCGTGCACATCGAGTTGGCGGAGAATTTATCTACCGACGCGTTCATATTGTGCCTCCGCAACTTCGTGAATCGTCGCGGTACTCCGGTGAGGATACGAAGTGACAACGGCACCAATTTTATTGGCGCACAAAGGGAGCTGGCATCCGCTGAACATCTGCTAGATACAGACCGCATCCGAGCCGAAGCCACCAAACACCAGATCGAGTGGATATTCAACTGTCCTGCCAATCCCAGCTCTGGTGGTTGCTGGGAGCCATTAATAAGGGTGGTCAAATCGCTTCTTACGAAAACCCTTCGGGAAGTAGCACCAAGGGAACATACCTTACAAAGTGTTCTGATAGAAGCGGAAAATATTATTAACTCGCGCCCTCTAACCGAGCTGCCTATAGCCTACGATGAAGATGAACCTCTCACGCCTAACCACTTCGTCATTGGGTGCGTCAGCTCGACCCAAACGCCTCATCCTGTTGATGAAAAGATATGTTTGAAGAAGCAGTGGAAAATTGCTCAAAATCTTAAAGATCGCCTATGGAAACGTTGGACCACTGAGTACTTACCGCAGTTGTTTTGTCGAGCTAAGTGGCAGGGAGCAGTGTCTCCTTTACAAGTCGGAGATTTAGTCATTTTATTCGAGTCCAACTTGCCCCGCCGGATGTGGCAGTGAGGTCGTATCACAAAGGTTTTCAAAGCCAAAGACGGTCAGGTGCGAGTTGTGGAACTGAAGACGAGCACTGGGTTTTTGCGTAGACCAGCATCCCGCCTTGCCAGGATCAGGGTAGATGGTGAATCCGGGAGTGATTCACGGGGGGTGGGGTGTTAGGTCGCCCTGTGGCATTTCATATTCATTTGTTTACTTTAATTCCTTTTATCATATACGCTTATTTACTTCTTTTGTACGGTTTAAAAATTAATATCTATATATATACGTATACATTTGTGCAACGGAGCTTCGCCGTTAAAATAAAATTAATATAAGTGCATAAAATCAGGGAAACAGTTTATTAGATTCGCAGACGTGCCAGGCAACACAATTATAAAACATTAACGTTGGCCAATAAGTAAAACATCGCGTTGAGCAACAAGTCAACCAGTAAATTAAATTTAACTAAAAATAAAATCAAAAGCGTTTCATTTATCCCAACAGTTTTTATAATTTTCTGACACGTCTTGCTGGCTAATCGCGAAATAATTTAATTTAATATTGTTGAGACGTCCTCAACTACTACGTACACAGCCGTTCGTGTGAATGCATTTGCAAATTAAATCTGCGGTAACGTAAGTGCATGTCGAGGTCCGACAAGTATTTCCTACGAAGCAGAGCGCCAGAAAGACAGGACAGCCGTGATAGCCAGTCATCATTGGAAACTACGTCAATGGAGGAGCCAAATCAATTGGGCCCAGCCGGAGAGGGTCAAATGCATGCAATTATTGCCACATTGAATGCATTGAGAGCATCGGTAGAAGAACTTAGGAACAGCACCATCGAAAGCCAGCGAGACATAATAAGGCTACGCGAGAACATTCAACCGCATGATGTAGGTGAGCAAAACGTATCGGTACAGCCAGCACAGCGCGAATCAAGCCTAGTCGTCACGCCAGCGACTGATTCGGCAGCAAAACTCTACGATTTGCCCACTTTTGCCGGTAATGCGGAAGAATGGCCGCTGTTCTATGCCAACTTCAACGATACAACTGAGCAATTCGGGTACAGCCATCGTCAAAATCTAATGCGGTTGCAGAAGAGCCTTGTGGGTCCGGCAAAAGAAGCAGTAACAGCGATGCTTATTTACCCAAATGATGTACCTAACGCTTTAAGCGAGTTGGAATTCAGGTTTGGGCGGCCAGACATTCTAGTCAAGCATCAGCTACAAAAGCTACAACAGTTTCCGCCAATCGCCGATCAAAAGCCGGAACAGATTGTGCCATTTTCGTCGAGAGTACGCAACGCCGTAGCCTTTCTAAAATCTGCAAAATGTCAACAGCATCTGGCAAATGTGTCCCTGCTAGAACAAATGGTTTGCAAATTGCCACAAAATAAGCAATTTGATTGGGCCAAACATTCAGTCACCATTCGACCGTATGCAACGATAGAAGATTTTAGTACGTGGTTAAGCGAGCTAGCCAGGGTAGTTTGTTTGATGCCAACCAACACATATAATACCAGAAAATGCCTGTATTGCAGTGGTGAGCATACCACTCCAGCCTGCGCTTCGTTCAAGGCAGCTGATGTGCAAGCCAAATGGGAGTTTGTGAAGTGTCGCCAACTGTGCTTCTCCTGCTTACGAAAGGGTCACATTACAGGAAAATGTCGTTCGAAGAAGCTGTGCGGTATAAATGGGTGTCAGCGCTATCACAACCACCTGCTGCACAACGATGAAGTTCCGTCCGCAACGATTCGCGAAAGAAGTGTTCAGCCAATGCTTAATTGCCGTCTCGCACATGAAACAACTAAGCAGCTTTTTAAGATGTTGCCGGTTAATATTTACGGACCGAACGGGAAATGCGAAATTCTAGCTATGTTCGATGAGGGCTCAGCTGTTACAATCTTGGAGGAAGCCATCGCTCATAAGATTGGGGTTCGAGGCCAGAGTCATCCCCTCACGCTGCAGTGGTACGATGACAGGGTGGTTACTGAACCGTCATTCAGAGTCAACGTAGAAATTGGAAACTGTATGGACAGTAAGAAATTCGCATTGAAGGATGTATACACCGTAAAGCGGCTAAATTTACCTGAGCAGTCTTTTTTGAAAGAAAACTTCGAACATTTTGAACATGTGCCTCTGCGAAATTACAGTGCAATGACGCCAGTGTTGCTGATTGGTCTTAATCAGGCATATCTGGGCGCCACTACTACGCTTGTAAAGGGTGATATCGAGTGCCCCATCGCAGCCAAAACGTCCTTGGGTTGGGTTGCGTACGGCCCAACTAAATCGCATCTAACATCCAACCTTCGTGTCATGGTTATTAATGAATGTCAACATCTACACAGTCTAGTTTCCGAGTATTTTGTATCAGACAGCTTTGGCGTCAACCAGCTATCGGAAAAATTGGAGTCTGATGATGATGTGCGAGCACGTCAAATACTAGAAGCAACAACAACCCGAAGAGCAGATCAACACTATGAGATTGGGCTTCTCTGGAAAAAGTTTCCACCGCAACTTCCAAGAAGCAGAGAAATGGCCGAAAGGCGTTTGCTTTCCATCGAGAAGCGTATGGTTCTAGACGAGAATTTTGCTGCCCGTTATAAGGAGGAAATGGCCAAGTACATACAGAAGGGGTACGCAAGAAAACTGACGGAGAAGGAAACTAGCGTAACGCATCCACAGACTTGGTACTTGCCACACTTTGCGGTTTGCAATCCGAACAAGCCAAGTAAACTACGCATCGTCTTCGACGCCGCAGCTGCCGTCAATGGCGTTTCTTTAAATTCGACACTGTTAAAGGGCCCCGAACAGGCACAGCCATTGCAACGCATCCTGCTACAATTTCGTCAAGGGCAAATTGGGGTTGCAGCGGATATACGTGAGATGTTCTCGCAAATAAAGGTACGCCCAACTGACCAACACGCACAGCGCTACCTATGGAGGGACGGCGACAACAGTCAACCAGCTCAAGAGTACATCATGACGTCGATGATCTTCGGAGCGGTCTGTTCACCCTCTATCGCCGAGTACGTGAAGAATAAAAATGCATCACTGTTTATGTCAGAGTTTCCTGAAGCGTCGTCAATTATCATCAATAAACATTACGTCGATGACTTGGTTGCCAGTTTCGACTCAGCAAAGCGTGCCGTAAAAATCAGTCGACAAATCGTACAAATTCATCAAAATGCAGGGTTTACGCTCAGAAACTTTGTATCAAACTGCACCGATGTGGAAGCCAAGTTGAACCATCCTTCTCCATCAGTACGTGAAGCAGTCACCATGGAGCATGGTGGCACCGCTGATAAAGTTCTTGGCCTTTATTGGAACACCGAGGGAGACAATTTCGAATTTCACACCAAATTCCATCGAGTTGCGAAAGATGTGCTAAACGCGGCACGGGCTCCTACGAAGCGAGAGTTGTTGCAGATAGTGATGGCAGTCTTCGACCCTTTCGGTATGTTGGCAGATTATTTAATATTTTCAAAACTTCTCATTCAAGATATGTGGAGGTGCGATATTGGCTGGGATGACGCGATGCCGGCAGAGCTAAGCAAAAGGTGGTTACCCTGGTGGACAGAATTCCATAACGTCAAACTATTTAAAATGCCGCGATGTTACTCTCCACATATCCCGAACAAGAGCAAAATTGAGTTCCACATCTTCGTCGATGCGAGCCAAGTCGCCTTTGCTGCGGTTGGATATGTGCGAGTTGCCTACAGAGACAAAGTCGATGTTAGTTTCGTTATGGGAAAAACGCGAACTGCGCCAACTAAGCTGATGTCCATCCCAAGGCTTGAGCTCCAGGCGGCAGTACTGGGTACCAGGTTAGGCAACCTGATCGTCAACGCTCACGAATTTAAAGCTGAGCGTACAATTTTTTGGACCGACTCGCAAACCGTGTTGCAGTGGTTATTCTCCTCCGAACGAAAGTACAAGGCATTCGTAGGCCATCGAATTGCCGAAATACTTAGTTCAACCTCGCAGGAACAATGGCGATGGATACCAACACATCAAAACCCCGCAGACATCGCCACACGACCGTCTAATCGACCAAAGTTTAATTATGAAAGCAAATGGGCAAAAGGTCCTGATCTTTTGATGCAAGACGAACAGCATTGGCCTACCATGACAATACAGACGCCAGTAACGTTACTAGAAGAAATACAGCCTGATCGTCTACTATGTATCCAGCCTAGCAGTGCGATCGTCCAGTTCGAAAGATTTAGTTCGTACCCGAAATTGCAGCGCACCGTAGCCTGGATACTAAGAGCAGTCAACAGTTTTCGAGTACGTCCGAACGACTTAGTGATGCGTCTACCAAACCAACTTTCAGCAACCGAAATAGAAAAAGCCGAACATTCAATATGCAAACTTATACAACGTGAACATTTCGCCAAGGAAATTGCAAATCTGTCTGCTTCGAGTAAGCTCTCTAAACAAAGCCCACTGTACAAATTATCGCCGTACTTAGATCAGAGTGGCCTTCTGCGCTTGAGTGGTCGAATCGATGAAGCAGTATACTTGCCACTTCAAGCACGTCGTCCAATTCTTCTGCCGCAAAAACACATCGTGACCACACTGATCGTTCGACATCATCACGAGAACAATCATCACCAAAATTTTGCTGTTACAATTCATGCCATTAGGCAAAAATTTTGGATACCCAACGTAAAATCGCTTCTCACAAAAGGTTCAACGGAAGTGTGTCGTATGTAGTTTCGATAAGGCAAAACCTAAACCGCCGCAGATGGGCCAGCTGCCTATCGATCGCGTGACACCATTTGTACGTCCGTTCACCTATACTGGTGTCGATCTATTTGGACCGTTCGATGTCACAATAGGAAGGCGCAGAGAAAAAAGATGGGGTGTCATTTTCACCTGCCTGACTGTGCGAGCCGTGCACATCGAGTTGGCGGAGAATTTATCTACCGACGCGTTCATATTGTGCCTCCGCAACTTCGTGAATCGTCGCGGTACTCCGGTGAGGATACGAAGTGACAACGGCACCAATTTTATTGGCGCACAAAGGGAGCTGGCATCCGCTGAACATCTGCTAGATACAGACCGCATCCGAGCCGAAGCCACCAAACACCAGATCGAGTGGATATTCAACTGTCCTGCCAATCCCAGCTCTGGTGGTTGCTGGGAGCCATTAATAAGGGTGGTCAAATCGCTTCTTACGAAAACCCTTCGGGACGTAGCACCAAGGGAACATACATTACAAAGTGTTCTGATAGAAGCGGAAAATATTATTAACTCGCGCCCTCTAACCGAGCTGCCTATAGCCTACGATGAAGATGAACCTCTCACGCCTAACCACTTCGTCATTGGGTGCGTCAGCTCGACCCAAACGCCTCATCCTGTTGATGAAAAGATATGTTTGAAGAAGCAGTGGAAAATTGCTCAAAATCTTAAAGATCGCCTATGGAAACGTTGGACCACTGAGTACTTACCGCAGTTGTTTTGTCGAGCTAAGTGGCAGGGAGCAGTGTCTCCTTTACAAGTCGGAGATTTAGTCATTTTATTCGAGTCCAACTTGCCCCGCCGGATGTGGCAGTGAGGTCGTATCACAAAGGTTTTCAAAGCCAAAGACGGTCAGGTGCGAGTTGTGGAACTGAAGACGAGCACTGGGTTTTTGCGTAGACCAGCATCCCGCCTTGCCAGGATCAGGGTAGATGGTGAATCCGGGAGTGATTCACGGGGGGTGGGGTGTTAGGTCGCCCTGTGGCATTTCATATTCATTTGTTTACTTTAATTCCTTTTATCATATACGCTTATTTACTTCTTTTGTACGGTTTAAAAATTAATATCTATATATATACGTATACATTTGTGCAACGGAGCTTCGCCGTTAAAATAAAATTAATATAAGTGCATAAAATCAGGGAAACAGTTTATTAGATTCGCAGACGTGCCAGGCAACACAATTATAAAACATTAACGTTGGCCAATAAGTAAAACATCGCGTTGAGCAACAAGTCAACCAGTAAATTAAATTTAACTAAAAATAAAATCAAAAGCGTTTCATTTATCCCAACAGTTTTTATAATTTTCTGACACGTCTTGCTGGCTAATCGCGAAATAATTTAATTTAATATTGTTGAGACGTCCTCAACTACTACGTACACAGCCGTACGTGTGAATGCATTTGCAAATTAAATCTGCGGTAACGTAAGTGCATGTCGAGGTCCGACAAGTATTTCCTACGAAGCAGAGCGCCAGAAAGACAGGACAGCCGTGATAGCCAGTCATCATTGGAAACTACGTCAATGGAGGAGCCAAATCAATTGGGCCCAGCCGGAGAGGGTCAAATGCATGCAATTATTGCCACATTGAATGCATTGAGAGCATCGGTAGAAGAACTTAGGAACAGCACCATCGAAAGCCAGCGAGACATAATAAGGCTACGCGAGAACATTCAACCGCATGATGTAGGTGAGCAAAACGTATCGGTACAGCCAGCACAGCGCGAATCAAGCCTAGTCGTCACGCCAGCGACTGATTCGGCAAAAACTCTACGATTTGCCCACTTTTGCCGGTAATGCGGAAGAATGGCCGCTGTTCTATGCCAACTTCAACGATACAACTGAGCAATTCGGGTACAGCCATCGTCAAAATCTAATGCGGTTGCAGAAGAGCCTTGTGGGTCCGGCAAAAGAAGCAGTAACAGCGATGCTTATTTACCCAAATGATGTACCTAACGCTTTAAGCGAGTTGGAATTCAGGTTTGGGCGGCCAGACATTCTAGTCAAGCATCAGCTACAAAAGCTACAACAGTTTCCGCCAATCGCCGATCAAAAGCCGGAACAGATTGTGCCATTTTCGTCGAGAGTACGCAACGCCGTAGCCTTTCTAAAATCTGCAAAATGTCAACAGCATCTGGCAAATGTGTCCCTGCTAGAACAAATGGTTTGCAAATTGCCACAAAATAAGCAATTTGATTGGGCCAAACATTCAGTCACCATTCGACCGTATGCAACGATAGAAGATTTTAGTACGTGGTTAAGCGAGCTAGCCAGGGTAGTTTGTTTGATGCCAACCAACACATATAATACCAGAAGCATGGTGTCAGCTGCCAATCCTCGTCGTGTAATGCACATTCAGGAAGAAAAGGTAGCAGAAACTGTAAAACGCCTGTATTGCAGTGGTGAGCATACCACTCCAGCCTGCGCTTCGTTCAAGGCAGCTGATGTGCAAGCCAAATGGGAGTTTGTGAAGTGTCGCCAACTGTGCTTCTCCTGCTTACGAAAGGGTCACATTACAGGAAAATGTCGTTCGAAGAAGCTGTGCGGTATAAATGGGTGTCAGCGCTATCACAACCACCTGCTGCACAACGATGAAGTTCCGTCCGCAACGATTCGCGAAAGAAGTGTTCAGCCAATGCTTAATTGCCGTCTCGCACATGAAACAACTAAGCAGCTTTTTAAGATGTTGCCGGTTAATATTTACGGACCGAACGGGAAATGCGAAATTCTAGCTATGTTCGATGAGGGCTCAGCTGTTACAATCTTGGAGGAAGCCATCGCTCATAAGATTGGGGTTCGAGGCCAGAGTCATCCCCTCACGCTGCAGTGGTACGATGACAGGGTGGTTACTGAACCGTCATTCAGAGTCAACGTAGAAATTGGAAACTGTATGGACAGTAAGAAATTCGCATTGAAGGATGTATACACCGTAAAGCGGCTAAATTTTCCTGAGCAGTCTTTTTTGAAAGAAAACTTCGAACATTTTGAACATGTGCCTCTGCGAAATTACAGTGCAATGAAGCCAGTGTTGCTGATTGGTCTTAATCAGGCATATCTGGGCGCCACTACTACGCTTGTAAAGGGTGATATCGAGTGCCCCATCGCAGCCAAAACGTCCTTGGGTTGGGTTGCGTACGGCCCAACTAAATCGCATCTAACATCCAACCTTCGTGTCATGGTTATTAATGAATGTCAACATCTACACAGTCTAGTTTCCGAGTATTTTGTATCAGACAGCTTTGGCGTCAACCAGCTATCGGAAAAATTGGAGTCTGATGATGATGTGCGAGCACGTCAAATACTAGAAGCAACAACAACCCGAAGAGCAGATCAACACTATGAGATTGGGCTTCTCTGGAAAAAGTTTCCACCGCAACTTCCAAGAAGCAGAGAAATGGCCGAAAGGCGTTTGCTTTCCATCGAGAAGCGTATGGTTCTAGACGAGAATTTTGCTGCCCGTTATAAGGAGGAAATGGCCAAGTACATACAGAAGGGGTACGCAAGAAAACTGACGGAGAAGGAAACTAGCGTAACGCATCCACAGACTTGGTACTTGCCACACTTTGCGGTTTGCAATCCGAACAAGCCAAGTAAACTACGCATCGTCTTCGACGCCGCAGCTGCCGTCAATGGCGTTTCTTTAAATTCGACACTGTTAAAGGGCCCCGAACAGGCACAGCCATTGCAACGCATCCTGCTACAATTTCGTCAAGGGCAAATTGGGGTTGCAGCGGATATACGTGAGATGTTCTCGCAAATAAAGGTACGCCCAACTGACCAACACGCACAGCGCTACCTATGGAGGGACGGCGACAACAGTCAACCAGCTCAAGAGTACATCATGACGTCGATGATCTTCGGAGCGGTCTGTTCACCCTCTATCGCCGAGTACGTGAAGAATAAAAATGCATCACTGTTTATGTCAGAGTTTCCTGAAGCGTCGTCAATTATCATCAATAAACATTACGTCGATGACTTGGTTGCCAGTTTCGACTCAGCAAAGCGTGCCGTAAAAATCAGTCGACAAATCGTACAAATTCATCAAAATGCAGGGTTTACGCTCAGAAACTTTGTATCAAACTGCACCGATGTGGAAGCCAAGTTGAACCATCCTTCTTCATCAGTACGTGAAGCAGTCAGCATGGAGCATGGTGGCACCGCTGATAAAGTTCTTGGCCTTTATTGGAACACCGAGGGAGACAATTTCGAATTTCACACCAAATTCCATCGAGTTGCGAAAGATGTGCTAAACGCGGCACGGGCTCCTACGAAGCGAGAGTTGTTGCAGATAGTGATGGCAGTCTTCGACCCTTTCGGTATGTTGGCAGATTATTTAATATTTTCAAAACTTCTCATTCAAGATATGTGGAGGTGCGATATTGGCTGGGATGACGCGATGCCGGCAGAGCTAAGCAAAAGGTGGTTACCCTGGTGGACAGAATTCCATAACGTCAAACTATTTAAAATGCCGCGATGTTACTCTCCACATATCCCGAACAAGAGCAAAATTGAGTTCCACATCTTCGTCGATGCGAGCCAAGTCGCCTTTGCTGCGGTTGGATATGTGCGAGTTGCCTACAGAGACAAAGTCGATGTTAGTTTCGTTATGGGAAAAACGCGAACTGCGCCAACTAAGCTGATGTCCATCCCAAGGCTTGAGCTCCAGACGGCAGTACTGGGTACCAGGTTAGGCAACCTGATCGTCAACGCTCACGAATTTAAAGCTGAGCGTACAATTTTTTGGACCGACTCGCAAACCGTGTTGCAGTGGTTATTCTCCTCCGAACGAAAGTACAAGGCATTCGTAGGCCATCGAATTGCCGAAATACTTAGTTCAACCTCGCAGGAACAATGGCGATGGATACCAACACATCAAAACCCCGCAGACATCGCCACACGACCGTCTAATCGACCAAAGTTTAATTATGAAAGCAAATGGGCAAAAGGTCCTGATCTTTTGATGCAAGACGAACAGCATTGGCCTACCATGACAATACAGACGCCAGTAACGTTACTAGAAGAAATACAGCCTGATCGTCTACTATGTATCCAGCCTAGCAGTGCGATCGTCCAGTTCGAAAGATTTAGTTCGTACCCGAAATTGCAGCGCACCGTAGCCTGGATACTAAGAGCAGTCAACAGTTTTCGAGTACGTCCGAACGACTTAGTGATGCGTCTACCAAACCAACTTTCAGCAACCGAAATAGAAAAAGCCGAACATTCAATATGCAAACTTATACAACGTGAACATTTCGCCAAGGAAATTGCAAATCTGTCTGCTTCGAGTAAGCTCTCTAAACAAAGCCCACTGTACAAATTATCGCCGTACTTAGATCAGAGTGGCCTTCTGCGCTTGAGTGGTCGAATCGATGAAGCAGTATACTTGCCACTTCAAGCACGTCGTCCAATTCTTCTGCCGCAAAAACACATCGTGACCACACTGATCGTTCGACATCATCACGAGAACAATCATCACCAAAATTTTGCTGTTACAATTAATGCCATTAGGCAAAAATTTTGGATACCCAACGTAAAATCGCTTCTCAAAAATGTTCAACGGAAGTGTGTCGTATGTAGTTTCGATAAGGCAAAACCTAAACCGCCGCAGATGGGCCAGCTGCCTATCGATCGCGTGACACCATTTGTACGTCCGTTCACCTATACTGGTGTCGATCTATTTGGACCGTTCGATGTCACAATAGGAAGGCGCAGAGAAAAAAGATGGGGTGTCATTTTCACCTGCCTGACTGTGCGAGCCGTGCACATCGAGTTGGCGGAGAATTTATCTACCGACGCGTTCATATTGTGCCTCCGCAACTTCGTGAATCGTCGCGGTACTCCGGTGAGGATACGAAGTGACAACGGCACCAATTTTATTGGCGCACAAAGGGAGCTGGCATCCGCTGAACATCTGCTAGATACAGACCGCATCCGAGCCGAAGCCACCAAACACCAGATCGAGTGGATATTCAACTGTCCTGCCAATCCCAGCTCTGGTGGTTGCTGGGAGCGATTAATAAGGGTGGTCAAATCGCTTCTTACGAAAACCCTTCGGGACGTAGCACCAAGGGAACATACATTACAAAGTGTTCTGATAGAAGCGGAAAATATTATTAACTCGCGCCCTCTAACCGAGCTGCCTATAGCCTACGATGAAGATGAACCTCTCACGCCTAACCACTTCGTCATTGGGTGCGTCAGCTCGACCCAAACGCCTCATCCTGTTGATGAAAAGATATGTTTGAAGAAGCAGTGGAAAATTGCTCAAAATCTTAAAGATCGCCTATGGAAACGTTGGACCACTGAGTACTTACCGCAGTTGTTTTGTCGAGCTAAGTGGCAGGGAGCAGTGTCTCCTTTACAAGTCGGAGATTTAGTCATTTTATTCGAGTCCAACTTGCCCCGCCGGATGTGGCAGCGAGGTCGTATCACAAAGGTTTTCAAAGCCAAAGACGGTCAGGTGCGAGTTGTGGAACTGAAGACGAGCACTGGGTTTTTGCGTAGACCAGCATCCCGCCTTGCCAGGATCAGGGTAGATGGTGAATCCGGGAGTGATTCACGGGGGGTGGGGTGTTAGGTCGCCCTGTGGCATTTCATATTCATTTGTTTACTTTAATTCCTTTTATCATATACGCTTATTTACTTCTTTTGTACGGTAAAAAAATTAATATCTATATATATACGTAAACATTTGTGCAACGGAGCTTCACCGTTAAAATAAAATTAATATAAGTGCATAAAATCAGGGAAACAGTTTATTAGATTCGCAGACGTGCCAGGCAACACAATTATAAAATATTAACGTTGGCCAATAAGTAAAACATCGCGTTGAGCAACAAGTCAACCAGTAAATTAAATTTAACTAAAAATAAAATCAAAAGCGTTTCATTTATCCCAACATGTGTAGTAATGATTTTCTTAAGTAACGTTAAGCATTTTAATTTTAGTAAATTGTCAAAAGATACAGACGCAATTTGATTTGCAAACACAGATATGTGGTCATTACGTTTTTTAAAGTAGATGTATCTAGCGATATTATTGTATAATACATTGAGTTTACTACGATACACACTATCACAATTAGTATACAACTCACAACCGTATAGTGACTTCGGCAACAAATATGTCTTAGCTAGAATCAGTCGAATTTTCACTGTTGTAAAGTGTTGAGTAGTCCATAAGTTTCGGAGCATACCATATACTTTGCCTATAGTACTAAAAATGTGGTTACTCCACGTCATGTATGTAGGAATGTTCCTTAAATAAAACACTTGGTTCTTTTCATATGCGTTTATTAATGATAAGCACGACCGAACCGTCTCGCTACTCGTACACAACTTGACTTAACTTCTAAAATTCATTTTCTCTTACTCTCTATTCTTATAACTATGATTGACGCTTCGTTGTTTTTCGGTAAGTTTAAAAGGTTGCCAATTGTCTGTTCTGCTAATTACTAATTTAAGGTTGCCGCCTATTCGTTACAAACATGCCACTCTATTATTGCTATCCTACAACCGGCCGTCCTGATTTGTTATTCGTCCTCGAATAACTACGCCCACATTTTCATATTTTCTGCGACTGTCACAGTTTGTCTCGGTCCTTCCTGACTTCCAACCTTTTCTACTTCGTTCCTTCCGTGGTTTAGTTTGGCGACTACCTTGTAAGGTCCTAGATACTTCGGTCTTAATTTCATTGCAATCCCAAACTGCGTTCTTTTAATAGCAACTAAGTCATTTATTTGATACTCAACTTCTTTCTTTCGTTTTTTGTTATAAGTCTTGCAGTTTTCTTTTTGAATTTCTTCTATATTCTCGCAAGCTTTCTGTCTTACAACATCACGCTCTCTGTCTAATTCTTCTACCTCTAACCCCTTTAAAATTTCCTGCAAATCCGGATAATCTGATGTGCGCATTTCCAATCCTGTGAGGATTCTAAAGGGAGTCGTTTTCGTGCTGCGGGGTGCAGTATTATTCAGAACCTGTTGCACTTTTGTCACATGATTGTACCATTGGGCCGAGTCACTCTGACACTTTTTTGCTAGCATTGGAATAACCGTTCGTTGTACGCACTCTACCTGGCCATTTCCGCGAGGTATACCTGTTGCTATAATTAAGTGCTGAATATTTTCTCGATTGCAATATTCCTTAAAACTATTAGATGTAAACCCCACCCCTCTATCTGTGACTATTCGTTTCGGATTACCGAAGACCGCAGACTGCTTTTCTAACTTTTCCACTACCTCTTGGACACCAGTTGACTTTGTGGGGTATAACCATACAAATTTCGAAAATCCATCTATAATTACCAAAATGTGGTTATATTTTTTCCGCGTTTCTGTCAACGGACCGACATGGTCAATATGGTACGTCCCCAATGGTTCGAAAGCTTTGTCGATTGGTGTCAACAAACCTTCTTTCTTGCCCCTTTTCGCGTCTATTACTATGCATTCTATGCATGCTTGCACAATTTTCCGTACCTTTTCGCTAACCCTGGGTATATAATAATTCCTGTCTACCAATTCTTGAGTCTTTTTGGCAGCAAAGTGACCTTGAAGATGCGCTAACCTAATTATTTCATCTTACATACAGGAAGGTACCACTAGCAACTCCTTTACTGGATCTTTATGAACTAGTTCATTCCTTAGAAAAAAATCTTCATAGCCATCTGTCTCAATAATTTTTCGCACTGCTCTTACCCAATCATCTTGCATTTGTGCTTCTCTTAGTCTTGACTTTAACGAATCATCGACGAATAAACAATAAACCCGACTTAGAGCGTCTACGTGTTTCATACGTTTCCCTGATCTATGCTCAACAACATAATCGTACTCCTGCAAGTACATACATAGCCCACCTCATAATTCTGTCGGGTGCGTCCTGCTTTTTTACTGTCATTGCAAATGCATTGCAGTCACTAACAATTTTGAACTTGATATCTCTCAGATATATACGCCACTTCTTTAGTGATTTTATCACTGCCAATACCTCGAGTTCAAACGCGCTGTACCTTTCTTCAACTAACGAAGTTTTACGACTCATAAATTCTACCGGATGCAGCATCCTATCTTCCGAGTCTCTCTGCAATAGCACTGCACCGTACCCATATTTCGATGCATCTGCATGCAACTCAGTCTGTGCTGACGGATCAAAGAGCTTCAATGCAGGTGCACTTACTAACGCCAGCTTCAACGCCTGAACTGCCAGTAATTGTTCATTACCCATTTTAAATTTTACATCGTTTCGCAATAAATCCGAAAGTGGTTTTGCTACCATAGCATAATCCTGCACAAACCGCCTAAAGAATGATGTTAAACCCAAAAACCGTTGAAGTTGCTTCTTACTTGTCGGAATAGGGAACCTACTAATCGCTTTCGTCTTTTCGTCTGATGGTAAAATTTCACCATTTTCTACTATGTACCCTAAGAAGTTTATGCGCTTTTTTAATAATTGACATTTTTCACATCTTATTTGCAAACCCCATTCGCTTGCGCGTTTTAGAACCTTTTCCAATTTTTCAATTCCTACTTTAATTTCCTTTGCTGGAATGACGATGTCGTCCATATATGTGATTACAGTTCCGTCTGAAAGCATGTCCTGGAAAATTGCACGGATATATCGACAAAATATCGCAGGTGAATTTGTAATTCCGAATGGTACAAAATAAAACTCGAATTGTCCACTGTTAGTCACGAACGAAGTATATTTACGCGAATTCGGTTCTATTGGTACATGGTAAAATCCATTTTTTAAGTCGAGCGTAGTAAATATGGTTGCTCCCTGCAACTTGTCTAACGCTTCGTCTACTATCGTCATTGGAAAATTATCCCTAATAATTTTCTCATTAATTTTTCGAAAGTCGCAACAAAACCGTTCGTCCCGATTTTCTTTGCAGTTAATACAACTGGTGATGAGTACTCAGACGTACTATTTTGTATAATTCCTTCTCTAAGCATATTCGATACCTCCTCATCTATATAGCGCTGATCTGCATATGATACCCTCCGCGGCCTCTGATATACTGGATTATCGTCCTTCACAATCAGCTTCATCTGTATTGGTGTACTAACTGGTTTTATTGGACAATACTCGTTAACTAATTTTTTTACTACTTTATTTTCGCATTCCTGTAAATGCGACAAATCTAGTCTATCCGATTCCTTGTTCCCTTCCATTTCAATTGAACAAAATGCCTCAAACTCTTTAATCAAATCTTTGGTTTTAACACATAACGTACGCTTGGCTTCCGCCTTCTGTTTGCTGAAACCATCACTCCGGTCAACACTATGACCACTTAACTCGTCGTGGGCTAACACAACCACTTTAGCACCACCGCATGCACCTTCCTCATGGTCTGACACAATCACTTCAGCACCACTTGAACTCGGTACACCTGCTATAACCTTCGCAGCTACTTTTCTGCCATTTCAGCAGTTTTCCTTGGTTTCCTGAACTCAACGTTTCCCCCACTAAAGACTAACTCCACGTCTTTAAGCACATCATTGCCAATAATTGCCGCATATGGTATATCGCGTTCCCTTACTACATGAAACGTTATACTTAATAACACTTCGTTAACGGTCACGTTTGATGCAAAACTTCCTAACGTCGTAATTTCGCCTTTTCCAATTCCAAACAAATGTTGCTTCTCGTTACTAAGATCTATATTCCCCAACATTACTAATGTGTCGTACCTCATGATACATATACTGCACCCAGTATCTACCAAAGCACTTAACACAAAATTATCGATTTTCGCGTCACTAAAAATCATTCCTCCTTTTCCCGAGGAATAAATATTTTCTTCACCCGTTCCCTTTTCACTACTTTCTCCTTTTTGCATTCGTGAGCATAGTGACCTTTTTCTTTTCACTTGTAACACGTAACCGTGCTTGTACCTGCATCTGGACATTGTTTTGCTACATGCCCCTCTTTATCGCACTTAAAACATTTCCTCTTGTTTTGTTCCTTATATTCTGAACTTCTATTCAAAAAAACTTGTGTTGCACTTCCCTTATTTGTTGATATCTGTGAACCTTTAATTTTTTCGTACACGTGAATTTGTTCTTTTAATTGTTTGACATTCTTTGCCTGGTATAAAACGCTTTTGTTTGCCCTAGAGTCAGGTATGCCCTCTACGAAATATTCCACCGAACTTCTTTCATCTAACGATATTTGCTTACCCATTTCCAACAGGGTATATAAATATCCTTGAAAACTCTCTTTTGGCTGCTTGCGTCGATTTCGCAATGCTCTGTGCACTTCTGAGTCGCACAGTTTTTCACCAAACTCTTCGATAAGAGCTTGCTTCAAACTATCCCAACTCTTAACACCTACTATCCCACGCACAAACAATTTCGCAGCTCCCTTCAGCAGCTGTTTGGCGTACACAAACCTTTGCAGGTCATTCCAACCTACGGTGTTAGATATCTCATCAAATTCCTCAACCCAATGGCACACATCGTAAGTGCCATCACCAAAAAAATTGGAAACGCTGTCTTCAATATCGCGCAACGTAAACAAAACCCTTTGCGCATTCAAATTACCTGTTGTTGCCTCTGCGTACACAGAATTTGTCTATTCGTTTTCGCTAGCTACATCTTCTGCGTCATTTTCATCCCCTAAACTACATACTGAAGCAAACGCAGTTGCAAATCTTTTTTTCTACCCGCTAAGCTCAAATTATGTTCTCTTAACTTCTCTTTTAGCATTTCTACAGTCATGGCCCTTATTGTGTCCGCGTCCATTTTAAAATATTATGTTTGTGCAATATTCACTACTATTATTACTTAAAATCAATTAACATCTATTTGCTCAGTTTAAAATTTGTGGTTTACATTAAACATTTTCTTCAAATTTACCACACCAATGTATGCTTATGTACATACACATAAAAGTCTATATCTACATTTGCTTAATGGGATAAGTATTTTCAAAGACACGCTACTGTACTTATGTAAAGAAAATCAAATATAATACGAAATCAAATACAATGAGAGTAAATAAATTTTCTGCTCACGCCTTGCTGCTACACTGCTTCTGTCGCTACGCTGCTTCTGCTGCTACACTGCTTTTGCTGCTACAACTTTCGTTGCTACGCTGCTTTTTTTTTTTATTCTGTTTTTGGTCGTCTCAATTCTCTTTAACGGGATTTACCGTTTCAGCTTTTGAAATTGACCATACATACATACACATATTTGCGCTTTTGTCGAACCATACGTATGTATCTTCATTTGTATGTATGTACGTATATGCGTATATGTACCTTTTTTACATTTCACAATGTACATATATGTAAGAGTATGCACTTATTGTCAGTTACTGTACTTTGACAATGTTCTGCACTAATTTCATATCGTTTTATGTACATATGTATGTACCTCTACATGCGTACCTCTATGTATGACTTTTCTGCAGCCTCCAATTTTATCAATTTTTATTTAAATTAAACGTTTATGCGTAAACTTTATTGATTTTGTTTTTACACAACACAACATGTTTATTACTTATTGTTTTTATGTACATATGTAGTTATATATGTACACACGTCTATTTGCACTTTGTTGCACATGTTCAAGCATGTTCTTCAACGTTTAAAATATCATCACTTCACCCGTGCGTACATATTGACGTATGTGCAGCACCGCTACTGTTAAATTTTTTTTTTTTTTTTAGAATTTTTCGGTCGTATACATTTTCGAAATTTACTATTCGCGCACAATCCGCATATTGAAGTAAATTTTACTTCTCCGGCTGAGCCCCCAATTTTGTAGGAATGTTCCTTAAATAAAACACTTGGTTCTTTTCATATGCGTTTATTAATGATAAGCACGACCGAACCGTCTCGCTACTCGTACAAAACTTGACTTAACTTCTAAAATTCATTTTCTCTTACTCTCTATTCTTATAACTATGATTGACGCTTCGTTGTTTTTCGGTAAGTTTAAAAGGTTGCCAATTGTCTGTTCTGCTAATTACTAATTTAAGGTTGCCGCCTATTCGTTACAAACATGCCACTCTATTATTGCTATCCTACTTGTATGTGCATAAAGCATTGAAGTGTATTTACAGCCAGTTTAACTAAAATACAAACATATCTACATACATATATGTATGCATTCTTGTATGCATTGATCGGCTCATTTATATGTCCACTTATATATGGTGTATGGTTACTTGTGAAAAGTCGAGTTTTTGAAATCGTCCTCTAAATAAAGAAAAATTTAAGTGAAAACAGGAAGCCTTAAAGAGGGATTCGCCACACAACTTACCTGGGAAGTTCCTGGTGATCCATTTTTCCGCTCCAAGTGTGCGGGTGATACAGGTTTTCGACGGAAAACCAGAAATTCGCGGAAAAACAAACATTTCTTTTGTTTTTTTCCAAGAGCAGGAATTTTAACAAAATTAAACGCAATAACAGATAGTAACTAATAATAATAATAACTAAAAATAATATTAATAAAATTAAACGCAAAAACAGATTAATAGACCAAACGCGTGTTATCAACATAAATTAAAGTAACCCAATAAATTAAATAGCAATAATATTTATACATTAATAAATTAAAACACAACATATAATAACTAACTACATCAATAATAAAAGAAATAGCAAAAACAAAATAGTAAACGCAAATATATAACTTATAATCAAAATAAAACCGAAATACCATAATAAAAACAAAAAGAAACAACCACAATCAATAATAATAATAACAAATCTAATCGATAATAACAATAACTAATAACATAGATATATATAATTAGGATAGAAATAGATAAATAAGATACTCCAACGAGAACAAAAACTTTGAGTGTTACCAGATCGCCCCCTCCAGGGCGAAATATCGGGGAATCCGGAGGTCCCACTACATCGGACATTACTATCAATGACAGCGTGTCGTTAATAAATCCTTTCGCGAAGCGTCCCCGGTTAATGCTACAGGATCCAGAATACGCCCCACAGGGGGCCCTAAGAGGTCTTAAAGCCACACTGAGCGCCGAAAAGATGGTCGGAAATACGCGGTCGCATTCCTCTCCGCCTGACTATAGCCGCGTTGAGTCACGCATCGTAAACATACCAATAGATGCAAAAAACCCCATGAAGGAGTTGGGGGCAAAAATTAACTAGCTATTAAGCATGATCGGCGGGGGTAGAAGAACTATCCACCAACCAATGCGAGACCTTGTTGGAGAAATCGCCAAACTGCACAGCCAGGCGGCGAACCAGCCCAATAAACGCATCCAAGGTAACACAAGCACAAGAGACCAGCATGTGCAAACAGAGAAAGAGGTGAAATAGAGGGTTTTGAACGAAAGCGGCGCAGACGCAAAAAGCTCCAGCAAAGAACCCAAGGTGACCGAGACACGGGATAAAAACGAGCAATGGACATTTGTGAAAAATACAAGAAAAGACGGCAAGGTAACTGTCCAGGCATGACGCGGTTATCATTTCGAAAACTAGCGATATGACGTATGCGGACATTATCCGGCAAATGAAGCTACAATGAGATATGAAAGAACTAGGCGAGAGCGTAAACCGAATCACAACAACAGCGAAAGGAATGTTGAAATCCGCGATGTGGATGTTGCCACAGCAGAAGAAGATATTGCCATCGCTATATATATAGAATTTCCAGAAGTGAATTACGGAAAACTGGTTGCAGTAAAGTCCTTGAAGCCGACAAGAAATGGCACGTAAACTGCGACAGTAAGTGTGGCAGTCCGAGACACGAAAATCCTGGTGGAGGCCGGACGAATTCGTGT